>CM032479.1:4539993-5139993 GCA_019059595.1 Marasmia exigua | reverse complement strand
TAGTCCGTGGTGTCTAAATCTCGACGACATTTATAAGGAAAGGATGTGGGTGTTGAGATTATGATTTATCAAAAAAAAAACATACTATTGATAATCCCGGCAACCAGTCCAGCTAGACTATTCATAGACCCGGTATAGTTCCCTTCTTATCTGCAATAGTCCTTGCACCTGGCGGGTGCTGTCTTTGGCTGTATCTCTTCAATAGTGCAGACAGAGACAGTATCCGCTCGGTGTACACTTCCCCATTTACATTATTGTGTCTCAAACGGGCCTCTTCGTGTTGGATCTGTATCCTCACGTACACATCAAGCTATACAAAACTGTCAACTTCATTTGATTATAAACCTTATATTGTTACACATTGAGTTCGAAATCGATTGAGGAAATTTGACAGTTTTGTATAAATTGATCTGTCCGCCACCGTACGCTTTCCAAAAGGACCGACCTTGTGCCATGATTTCCTACAGGAGCGATACAAAATAATAATAATATTCTCCAAGCGATATTCGGCTATGGCGGCCAATCTCAAAGATCAGCCACGTACGCAGAATATATTATAGTGCTCAAGTATGTGCGCAAACACAAATGCACTCACTATTCCCTTTATCTAATATTCCAATGGGACACTAATGTGACACAATTGGAGAGGGATCGAGCGCAGAACCAACGGCTTATCGTGCTTGCCGAGGCACGGGGGTTCAACCGCCAACTTCAACAAAAAAAACATAAGAAGAACGCCAAAAACCCCAAAGCCTGGAGGAGGGCGCAGTGAAGGATGAATGAAATTCTTTATTCAACACAATAAACTTACATACATACAGTTCGTATAGAGCTCTGGATAAGCTTTTGTCTAAAACAATGGCAACAGGGCTAGGAAAATGGCTATCTCTCTATTAAACGAACTGTTATGTACTTATGTGCCTACTACTTTCTTAAGTTGTGTATTTGTGCACTAAGGAATATCTAACTCCATCTGATTATAATTATATCTAGTGCCTGAACTTGAGCTGTTATACTGAACTTTTGGTTTAAAAAAGTAACCAATGGTCATCATCATCATTTATGCCAATTAAATAGACGTCCACTGTTGCTATGTCTAGCAGTGGACGTCTATTTAATTGGCTGAAATGATGATGATGACGACCATTGGTTACTTTTAGGCCTCCCCCAATATTCTCCACACAGATCGGTCCTGTGCCGCCCGCATCCAATGGATTCCCGCGATCTTCACCAGATCGTCGGTCTACCTTGTGGGGGGCCTGCCACGGTTGCGACTTCCTGTACGTAGCCTCCACTCGAGGACCTTTCCGCCCCAACAAATGGTCATCATCATCATCGTCAGCCCACTTTTGTCCCCACTGCTGGGGCACAGGCCTCCCTCAATCACATGAGGGGTAATTGCCATACTCACCACGCTTGGCAGACGGGTTGGCGAGGGTTTTGATATAAATGCAGAGTTATATCAAAACCCTCGCCAATATCGCCAAAATGTGTTATTGAGCAATAATTAGATTCATGAATTTTACAATTGTTTGATAGACTACAAAGAATGGGCCGTCCACTCTGACTATAGTTCAGACAGTTAAGTATAGTTAATATAACCAATTGATAACTACGGATCAAAAAATTGGCCTTAAGTATACCTATGATCTATAACAACGACTTACGGTACGGCTGGTCCACAAGTTAAAGGTCGCTCAGCGTGCTATGGAACGAGCAATGCTCGGCGTCTCTCTCCGAGATCGAATCCGAAATGAGGTGATCCGGCAGAGAACCAGAGTTATCGACATTGCTCACCGGATTAGCAAGCTTAAGTGGCAGTGGGCTGGCCATATTAGCCGCAGAACCGACAACCGATGGGGTAAACGGGTTCTGGAGTGGAGACCGCGTCTTGGCAAACGTAATGTAGGGCGCCCTCTGGCTAGGTGGGGGGACGATCTGCGCAGGATGGCTGGCAAGAGCTGGATGCGAGAAGCCATGGATAGATCACAGTGGCGAACAATTGGAGAGGCCTACGTCCAGCAGTGGACTGCGATAGGCTGATGATGATGATAACAACGATATACGAAAGATAATTACGGAATAAAAAATCGATGCAATGTAATTTTTTTCGACAACAAAATTATGGTGTAATACAAGTAACCTTGAGTTGACATTGAGACAAAAGATCCCACACATACCTATAGATAGGTAGGGTACCGTTCGGACTTTATTACGAGTCAAATCAAAAACAATATCAAAACCGGTATACCAACCCATGATCCCAACATATTTCAACCTCATAGGTAATACTGCTAAGAGAATATAATGATCATAAATTGAATCCACCGTCCATCATAATTTAGATACGCGCGCACGCAATTATCGACAGCTATTACGATGTAATAATGCTGATTACTAAATTAAAAACCATTGCTTCGCTGGATCCAAGTTTTATACCGGTTCTTGTGTAGGCTTCAAGATGTGGCTTTTTTGTTACAACTGTCCCACCTGGCTCATATTTTAGTTTCGCTAGTAACATTAAAGGTCATAGTTTGGACTACAACCTAAACTTTAGGTTATGGTCCTAAAGGCTGAGCCGAATGGCGCATTTGGTTGATTGACCTTTAACGATATCTCAGTTCATTATTTTTATTTTTCATGTGATTGGTGGCAAACGAGCAGACGAGTGCCGCCGCCCATGGCGAACACCCGAAGTGGTTTAGCCTAATCGGGGGAAGAGGAGTTCAAAGGTTTCCATCGTACTTGGTTTTTTTGACGGTTTTTTGAGGTTGACTCCACTTGTGTTAGGTGATCCGTCTATTCGTATCACGTACATCATCATCCTCCTGCTGTTCCCAGGTTATCTGGGGTCGGCGCAGTATGCCTTCCTTTTCCATACGTCCCTGTCATTCGTCATCGAATCATTCACTTTTTTTTTCCATCATGTCATTTTTCACACAATCCATCCATCTCATTTTCGGCCGTCCTTTGTTCCCCCACCCACTTACATTTATACTACAAGAGGGGATGAAATAGAAAATAATTTATTTCCTGACAAAAAACATAGAAATATTTATACAAAGAAATACTTATACATAGTGTCAGTGAAAAAGGCATTCACTGAGCATAATATCGTGTCGTCTTAATTAATCTTAATTTAATTCTCTTTTGTTTACATGTTCTTCCCCTCTTGTCCATTACATGGCACCTGTATACCACAGAAAATAAAAGAAAATAGAAAAGTAGACTTCCTCTACCTAATGGTTGTGAAAGAAATCACATTAAGCCTTATGGTCGTAAGGCCTTAAAGTCCTTTTTAAAGCCTTTAGATGGTGTATTGACTGTTTTACTGTACCATACCTTACCTATGGAACTTTTTTTATAAATATTTATAGCACATACATTGAGTATAGTAAACAGGAACATTGATCTGACTCCGAGATAGGTAGCTCAAGCACCTGCGTTACGGATATCAGAATCAACAGTGGTATGACAAATATATACATATAATACTTTTCTTTTATAAATACATACTTTGAATACATAGAAACACCCAGACCAATACAAACAGACGTGTTCATGCACACAAATGTTTGTACTGTGCGGGGATCGAACCCGCTACCCATAGACCAAAGGAGCGTTCACTACCACTGTTCCAAACGGGTCGTCATATAACAGGAACATTGATCTGACTCCGAGATAGGTAGCTCAAGCACCTGTGTTACGGATGTCAGAACCAATAGCGGAATTACAAATATATACATATAATACTTTTCTTTTGTAAATACATACCTACTTAAAATATACACCGTTATTTTTTTATCGTGTACATCCCGAAAACTTCATAATAAGTATCGTGAATGAAGTCCATTTAGCATGTTAGATTATCAAAATAAGCGAGGTACCCATTATGAGGTTTGCGGGATGTAAACGATAAAAAATAACAATGTATAGAAAACACGCAGACCAATACAAACAGATATGTTCATGCACACAAATGTTTGTACTGTGCGGGGATCGAACCTTGTGGCTTAGTTCGACGCCGTCCCGTAACGAACGAGAATATACCTGTCGCAACCAAACAAAGGAGACACACAGCGTGCGTGAAAGAGAGGGAAACTCCGATCCGGTTGTAACGTCTGCTTTAAATTAGGCCCTCTTGATCGAACTGATCCAAATGGATCGTCAAACTTGTAGTTACATTGTTTCTGTGCTATTGCACAGAGTATCTATCGATCTATTCTCACAGCCAGTGTTTCCTTTCCCAGCGTCTCCAGCCATCTGGCCGGATCAAACTGGTCCGCTGAGCCGCCGCCAGAGGTCGCGGCGGGCGCGTCCTGCGGAAAGCGGACAGATACACATAAATTGCCGTTTATCTCACTGACATTTATAGCATTTTAATTATGAACCCGCCGCAGTGGAGTTTAAAGTCAGTAGGTGAAATCAATAAATAAATTGAGACAACATCACATAGGTACAGACAGCGTCAGATCGAGCTCCCCCCCTCCCTTAGTGCTAAGATAGCACTTAGAAATAAGGACGGTCCAAAGTCCAAGAAGTTTAACTTCACGTGATACCGCAATGTACAGTCAGCGTCAGATCAAGTTAACCCCCTGCAGTGGAAAAATAGCACTTGTACCCCAGACATAAGGACGGCCAAAAGTCCAACAAGGTTACTTAACGTGACGCCGTCGTATGTACAGAATCCTAGGTCAATAAAAAGTAGTAATTAAAGACGCCCATGGACTCCTGCAACGCCAGTGGAGTCACAAGTGCGCTGCTAACCCTTGAACTTCCCTTCCCCCTGGATTGGGACTTCGGTAGATTCACTCAATCGGCGACACACAACGCAGGCGCTTTATGTATGTTGTATTGCAAGCGACATTTTAACTGAAAATGTTTGCTATTGGTTGGTAGGTATTTATACTTTTATAAAGTATTATAATAGTACTAGCTTCGCTCGCGTGGTGTTATGATTTTTTTTTATGTGATTGGTGGCAGACGAGCAGACGGATCACCTGATGGTAAGCAATTGCCGCCGCCCATGGACACCCGCGACACCTGCCGACCTTTGAACCCCACTTTCCCCCGAATTGGGCCTCCAGTACCCTCACTCACACAGCGAAACACAGCACAATGCTGCTTCACGCCGGATTGCCACAAAGTAGCCTATATACTCTCCTTCCCTTTATCTATGTCTGCTTAAAAACGTCAATCCATCGCTACATTTTGCCGTAAAAGACGGACAAAGAGACACACACGCACACAGTAAAAAATCCGTAAAAAATCAGTAAGTTAGTATTTATAGTATCAGCATATACACTGTCCCCCTGCAGGGCAAAGGCCTCCATCATAAAAATCAAGTCATCGCTACTATGATGAGATTAAGCTTAATCACCAAGCTTGCTAAATGCGGATTGGTGATCACAAACCCGAGCCATGCTCGAAAAATTCGAATCATACCTTTTGCTCGGCCTCGGGAATCGAACTCAGGACCCCTAGATCACGGCCCGGTACTTAAACCGCTAGACCAACAGGGCGTCCTATATTACTATTACTTGAGTAAGTATTTACTCGCTAACTCTGCCTCGGTGGCGCAGAGGTTAGTAAGTCGCACTTTAAAGCGACGGCTGCGCAAGAGGTCCCGGGTTCGATCCCCGGGTCGGGCCAAAGACTTGTACCTAAGTTTTCGGTAAGAAATACTTAGTGACAGCCCGGAGTCTGGAAGTTGGTGGTCTTGTACCCTGTGCCTCGGAAAGCACGTTAAGCCGTTGGTCCTGCGCCCAATCCCTCTCCGGTCGTGTCACGCTGGTGTCCCATCGGAATACGAGTGTAAGAGAATAGAGAGTGCACTTGTGTTTGCGCACACTTAGCACTATAATATATCCTGCGTACGTGGCTGATCGTTGAGATTGGCCGCCGTAGCCGTAATCGGTTGGAGGATATTAATTAATAAATTAAGTAAGTATTTACTATCTCGTTATCAGTCAAATTCCCTATTTTCTAGGTGGTTAAGTTACTGCCTCCAAACACTCTATGTCCGTAACTTCACACAAGAGTTCACCGCGGCTTCGCTTTGATGTCCTGAGTACGGCCGATATGCGCTTAATTACCTTGACAGGATAAAACGGAACTCCTAGTAATTAAACTGAACTAAATACAAGTTTGCATTGGCTTGAATTATTTATTAAACGGTGGATATGAACGAGAACTGACTAGAATTCAATATCAATTGTCATTTTTTATACTCATTTAACGAGTAACTTTAATTAATACCTACATGTTAATAAAATGACGATGAAATAACTAGAAAATAAGAGTAAGGTATGTTTATAGCAACTTAAAAAGGCTTTATTTAATTTATCTTGCGATTTAATTGAAATAACTTGAGTCTTGGCTATAAAACGGGTTGTAGAATAGCCCATTGCATCTCGAGGCGGGTTTTATCCTGGGATAGCTACGTATGTGGGAGAGCAACGCTTTAGCATGAATGGACTGGCTCGACCGGAGTGATAGCATTTCACGAAAACCGGCGTGAAACAGTGCCCGCTCATTTCGCCTGTGAGGGTACCGGAGCGGAAGCCCAGTCCGGGGAAGCGTTTAAAGGTTAGCAGCAGACTTGTGACTCCACTGGTGTTGCAGATTCCCATGAAACGGAGGGCGGCAATTGCTTAGCATCAGCTAATCGCTGCTCTGTCACATACAAAAAAAAAAGATTAAAAGTAGGCAACATACGGTGTTACAGCCTATAATTTTTTATTAAGAGACTTATATGGGTTAGGCATTAAAGGAGTTAGGTATATCAAAATATTTATCTGGCTTGTATTACTAACCAATAAATATGTCCGTCTCCTCATCGGCCACTTATCACATAAAAGAAGTGATTGAATTCTGTGTAACAAACTAAGATGGATATTTTTGTGTATTCCAGGGATTTCATATTTCAAATGTGAAGAAGCATCTCACAGGCCAGTATGACAGTGCCAATACTATATATTGTATAAACCTACCAATCCTCCAGCGGTACAGTGAAAGAACGGTAAAATTACATGTGTAGTTATAAATTGGCAATCAACAATAACAAAGTCATGGGCAGGTGGTGGAACTATACTTAATTTGTTTCTTTGTATGTGCGCAGGCGCCGAAGTGAAGCGATCCATAGCGTTAGATTGATTAGACATGTGGTTCTCAAACGTTTACTTGTGTGAGTCCGGCCCTTATGGGGGTTCATTCACATTCACATTATGCGTATTAAATAAAATAAATAGTGCTCGATTTGGAACAAAAAAATAACAATATAAGAAACATTTTCAACGATATTGTCCTCTGGAGGGAACATGTAGCGTGTACGCCCAATTAGTATTAGTCGGTTATCTGCTATCCGTAGCATTATATTCACTAACCGAGTGAATCGGAACGTACGCGGTTTCCCTAAACCGCCGGATCGACAGTAGCGACACAGTGAGCGAGAGAGTTTTGACATTAGCCCGCGTTCGCGCCGAGACGGCACGGTATTTTATTTGTTTTACAGCACAAAAAGTTAGTCAGTAACTATAAAACTTCTGTAAAAGTGTGGACGAACCAATACACGTATTTGCAACTGTTATTCGCACTTTCTACTTCCTACGAACCCTCATATGGCGATTGCCCACCGCCACAAACATGATTTAAAAAAACTATGTAGCAGACAACAAAAGTTAAAGTTAAGCGACGCGATTGTTGCCTCAATAAGCAAATGGCCAATATAGGACTGCGCGACACTAGTATCTGTAGAATGTGTAACGAGGCGGATGAAACCCCTATACACATAATCACTGAATGCGGACCACTGATGCGCAAACGTAGCTTACACCTGGGAAAGCACTTTTTGAGCCCCAATGAAGCTAGGGATCTCAGTCCCAAACAATTTTCTGAAAAGTGAAGTGTTTGGGACTGATATGTAGCACAGTGGCGATCACAATAAGATCAAACTGGTCGCAGTGATACTGGTCTGAATAGGACCTGTACCTATAGCCCATTTAAAAAAATAAAGCAACGCGATGGTAGCTGAGTGGTTCGGAACTCGCCTGCCATATGGAGAAAATATCATGAGAAAACATGCACGTTTCGGATAGTCTCTGAAACGTGTATCCATGATTCATATAGTCTGGTTCCCCTGGTTGCGAAGGACAGACGGCAGTCGCTTCATTGTAATTATCAAACTCCAGAAAATCCTGAATCATGGTCCAAGCGTACCCCGGCTCCAGAGCGGCAGTTCTGGACGCAACCGGGAATCACACGATAAGATGAGGTGGCAGACATCCTTTCTTAGTACTCATGGAGGTGATGAAAATTCAGCGGGTGATGGAAAACATCATAAGAAAACACGCGCGTGACATCTATTGTTGAGATAATGAATCTGATAGCGTATGTACGATCCACTTTGCTTGCAAGGATCAGATGGCTATAACTTCAACGTATTTTTTTTTGTTTTATTGTAGAAAATAACAACATCACATACATTGATCTGACTCCGAGATAAGTATGTCAAGCACATGTGTTACGGATATCAGAATCGACAGAGTTCTTTTCTAATTTCTTTCGTTCTCTCTAAGTTCTAGTTTCTTTTATTTAAATACATACTTATAATACATAGAAAACACCCAGACCAATAAAACAGACATGTTCATGCACACAAATGTTTGTAGTATGTGGGGATCGAACCCGCAACCCTTGCCCCAGAGGCAAATTGTATTACTAACAATAACCATGCATGACTGCCTAAACTGAAGCTATTGTAATTTTATTTTATTTAATTTAAATTTTATCACGGAGAAATTTTTAAAATTTTGAACCCCTATAAAAAATATAAGCATAAAAAGGCACGGAACCAGTGTCCGTGGAATTTGTAGTATATGAAAAAAAATGTATTACTTTTAGTGTGTCGGTTTCCAATAGAAGAAGAATCAGATGGGCATAAAAATGGCTGATCATAAATATAGGTACCCCATATAGAAACGGGTTCAATAGGCGTTATATTTGGGAAGCGGTGGATAAGATTATTTACGATGTTGCGAATGCACACCTGCCTCATTATTGACACCTTGATGCTTTGATGCGCTAATGGCTAGTGCACTACGTGACCGGAGTCTTGAGTTCAATAACCCACTCTAAAGAAGTTGTTTTTCATAATTTCATTCAAGTTGGCGATCGCGTATAACTTGCGGAAATAGTATACAAACCGACCAAGATCAGAAGGCACTTCAACTTTTGCCACGTGCCAAAATGTCACTTCAGTGACATTGACAAGAGGGCTTTGTACAATATTTTTTCTATGGGAAAAATTCAAAACAGCATTAATTGCAAATTTTGCCACGTGCCAAATAACCGTGAGGCGACTATACCTATAATGTGGACTAAATTGACAGATGCCAATGTGTCAATCCTATAAATTTAAACCTCTTTTGACAGACGCAGATTGTCTTAAATGTAGAGTCCACGCCACGAAAGAAGTTCCGCGGCAAAACACTGAACTCAAATATTAGATTCGTTACGCTTATGATCATAAAGCTCAAATTTAAATGATAATGGCGACTGCAGCGCCCTCTTCACGGGACTTCTTTGGTGGCGCGGAATCTACGAGAACTTGACATTTTACATCCGTTTAGCTAATTAAAAATGAGCCTATTTATACTTTAAAAAATTTATTTATTATTTATTTATTTATTGTTTTTCAAAATCTACAGCTCTTAAATTATACTATTTAAAATGTATATACTACTTACAGCCAATAACAGATTTTAAATACATTGACAAACTTTTATAAATACTACAGCCAAGGGGCAGCAAAAAACGGGGAAAAAAAGGAAACAACCAATACAATTTGACAGTTGTGTACAGACAGCCACACATCAATAACCATAATAATATTTAGGCCAGCTTAACAGCTCCCCTGGTTAATTAAGGCTTTTAACTATCTAGGGAGACAACAGAAAGTGTTTGGTGCGGTAACGAAAACGTTCCATATCCGGGATAATCGCAACCACCCACCAACCACCAATGCAAATGATATATGATGGTGACATCATGGTTTCACTCTTCTAAATAATTATCTCTATAAGCGTACCTTTCTCAAAAATTGTTTTACATTATTTAATCTACTTTTCATTACCTACATCTACTACTATCAGACAATCATCTAGGTTTCAAAAAGTTACCTCCTCCACAACCATCACGTCTAATAACCTTAAAACCTCGTGGGCAGGTGGTGTAACTTTAATTTAAGAGTTAAGTTTCTTTGAATGTGCGCAAGCGCCGACGTGAAGCGATCCATACCGTTAGATTGATTAGACATTTAGATCTCCAGCTTTTCATTAAAACAACCATCAAGGATGCATCAAAGAACCCTCTAGGTGTCAAAAAGTACCCCCGCCGCGACCATCACGTCTAATAGCCTTAAAACAATATTAGTCAAAGTCACGCCTCGGCCCCGGTGCGCCGGCGCATCAACCGCGCACCGCAATCAGCCACAAAAAACGCCACAATCCCCGGTAATTCGAGGGAACATCGCCAGGGGCGGGGCGGAGGCTGCGGCACAGTGTTGCCAACATGACGCCGTTTGAATTAGAAGGTGCTAGAAGAAGCTTAAACTAGTGGCGGTATAGTTAAGTCAGCAAGAAAACAGATAAGTCAATGTAATTAATGTAAAGTAATGAAAAGTAATTTTTGTCGCGGAGAAAGTAGTATAAGCTAACAAACAAACCCTGTAACTAGCAAACAGAGGCACGGACCTAGATTCAGTGGTTGGGGTCGTTATTATTAATTAATAAATAAAAAAATGTGCTAGATTTTAAGCATTTAAAAAAAAGTACTTAGTACTCAATTGACTTTTCCTCATACGAAAAATATAGTGGGATCGATTCCCACCCTGGACAAAGTGCTAAAAGGGTAGGTACAAAAAAGACGTTAGACTTATGAAAATAGTGCTTCATGAGTCCTGAAGGCCCAACCCGGGGGGAAAGGGAGTTTAAAGATTGACCGCGCACTTGTGGATGTCGATGGGCGGGGGCAATAGCTTACCATTAGGATCATTCTGCTAATCTGTCAAAAAAAATCACCGAAAGTGTTTCACCCTTTACCAGGCAACTAGGCATTATTTATTTCATTGGTTTTCAACTCTATCTCAACTACACAAAGTTCAGAATTCTGGTGGTCTCGTGTGATACATTGCCTGGTTAAACGTTAAGCTTGCAACACTGCTAAGGCAGACACGAAAATTTGTGGCAAGAAAGAAGCCATATTATTATAAGTTATTGCTGTGTTACTACCTAAGTAAGCTGCGATTAACGTTCCTGTGTTTCTCTGTCATTTTTTCCTTTCCCTGGCCTGACGAATGTCGTAGTGGCCCTACCACAAGCTCCAGGGGTTCCATTCCCACCCTGGACCTAACATTCGTGTGATGAGCACTTGTGTTTGACTGCCTCGGTGGCGCAGTGGTTAGTGGGTCGCACTTTAAAGCGACGGCTGCGCAAGAGGTCCCGGGTTCTATCCTCGGGTCGGGCTAAAAATTTGTACCTTAGTTTTCGGATAAGAAATTCTTAGTGGCAGCCCGGAGTCTGGAAGTTGGCGGTCTTGTACCCCCGTGCCTCGGAAAGCACGTTAAGCCGTTGGTCCTGCGCCCAATCCCTCTCTGGTCGTGTCACAGTAGTGTTTCATCGGAACAGAGGGTAAGGGAATAGAGAGTGCACTTGTGTTTGCGCACACACTTGAGCACTATAATATATCCTGCGTACGTGGCTGATCGTTGAGATGGGCCGCCGCCGTAACCGTAATCGGTTGGAGGATATTATTATTATTGTTCCATGTCTGGGTGTTGTTATATCTATTTCCTCTTCATCTTTTCCACCCGCTCTAAAAACGAGCCTTCCTTCTAGGAAGGTAGATTAGCAGAGTAATTTTAACTCCACTGGTATTGCGAGGGTTCATTCCCGGAAATAGCCTAGACCATCAGTGATACCTACTTCTTCTCGTGTGCCACGTATCACATAAAGAAAGGACACCTAAAATTATCTTTCTGGGTTGGTATTACGGAGACCAAAAAGAAGATACTTCAAGGTACCAAACACCCAAACTTAGGTTTGTCAAACGTCTCTGTTGATGCGGCATTAGAACCTGAGACTTTTGCGTCTAAACCAGCACTCGATCGGATTCGAACTCACTTTACGCTTAGCTATACTCTGTCGAGTCTATCTTTTGACGCCACTAGGCTACGAGTATTATTAAAAAAACTTTTTTAAATCACTTAGATAGGATTCGAACTCACGACTTTACGTTTTTCCATACCCTGTTTGACGCCACTAGGCTACGAGTGTTGTTAAAATGTATTTGTTCCAACTCGGATTCAATCCTCCGCCACTTGGTTATATCCTCGCTGTAACTGTGCTCTTGCGCCGCTAGTCTGTTGCAACTTGTCTAAACCAGCACTCAACCTAAAGTTAACTAACCGCTGGTCAGGTCATCATGTAGTACAAGGAAAGCCGTCCAATTTTATCAGTTTTCGATAGACAGAAAACCTTGTGCTGGATACATAGTATCTTCCTAAAAGTTTTATTTAAGAGTTTCATTTCTATTCCTGTATTTGCATAAACTCTAATATTCCATTATTCCACAAACCGACAACAATATAAAATCCCTCAAATCGAATCAGACGCATCATTCCCGCCATCGCGTCGAAAAAGAAAAAAACGTTAAAAAACAAAATGGTGGCCGTCTTTGAGCCGCCCGCGCGGCCATTACGCTGGGTAATTACCCGCCATTAGAGCCCCCGACTCGAATTAATGCCCCGGAGATAGGGTGACCATCGATGAGTACCAAGTATCTCAGTAGACGGTATCTCAGTAGATAAGAACGCACCTTCTTTCCATACGTGGAGTCGTGGTTCGAATCCGAGCTCGCACCTCCGGATTTTTTCAGATTTATGTGCATATTTTTACCATTAGCTCGGCGGTGAGGGAAAACATCATGAGGAAGCCTGCACGTCTCGGATAGTTTCACAAAATTGTGGATAATGTGATCCAGTTGGTTTGGTTTATCTAAGAGTTGCGAAGTTCAGACGGCAGTTGCCTAATTGAATCCTGGATCATGGTCCAAACGACGACCTCCTGGCTCCGAAGCGGCGACTTTGAACGCAAACACGGACATGATAAAGTTGTTGTACTTATCCCTAAATGAAATTGAGGCACCTGGTCACCATACCAAGAGATATTGCCTTTTAATACACCCGATGCAATGGCATTCTGATTTTGAGTGCCTGCGTCTGCTTCGCCTTAAACTTGGTAATTAAAGCGCGCTCTCAACTCCGATAGCTGTCTGATTAGTTAGTGTTAATTAGACTTTTTGCTGGAAATGGTCAATTTGATGAAAAACTAGCAAATATGGCGGGTTAAATGGAGTATGACAATGTATGGCTGGAATTTTTAACTTGAAATCACTTTGAATTCGTATTTTAAAACTTCTAACATCGAAGGCGACATAAAAAATTAGAGTACTTAGTTAAGTCTAAAAATAAAGACTTTTAAGCGGTATTTTTAGAGACTGAAGTACTATTGGACTAAAAATCATACTATAATTACATTTTTATTTTTTTATATGAGAAGTGGCAGACGAGCAGACGGATCACCTGATGGTAAGCATTTCTGCCGCCCATGACACCCCCAACACCAGTGGAGTCACAAGTGCGCTGCCAACCTTTTCCCCTTCCCCCCCATTGGGCCTCCGGTAACCTCACTCACACGGCGAAACACAGCGCAGGCGCTCACATCATACAAAATCATACAAAATCGATGATGAAGACGTGTTATGGATATCAAATCAATGAAGGTAGCACAAAATATACATATAAATAAATAAATAAATATTAAATATTTCACAACATCACATACATTGATCTGATTCCGAGATAGGTAGCTCTAGCACCTGTGTTACGGATATCAGAATCAACAGTGGTATTACAAATATATACATATAATACTTTTCTTTTATAAATACATACTTTGAATACATAGAAACACCCAGACCAATACAAACAGACGTGTTCATGCACACAAATGTTTGTACTGTGCGCGGATCGAACCCGCTACCCATGGACCAAAGGAGCGTTCACTACCACTGTTCCAAACGGGTCGTCATATAACACCTACCTAGACACAGAAGATAATACAGGCACATTGACTGACCGGATGGCGCAATTGGTGATCTAGCCTCTTACGCCAAAGGTCGTGGGTTCGATCCCCACCCTGGACAAACATTCGTGCGATGAACACTTGTGTATGTTCGGTGTCTGGGTGTAATATATGTATTTAAGTAGATATTTGTGTTCCTCTGTTGTCTGATATCTGTAACACAAGTGCTTAAGCTACTTAGTACGGAATCAGGTCAACGTATGAGATGTTGTGAGAATTATAAAAAAAAAACATAATTATGTTAATTACATGAATGTTTGTCCAGGGTAAGAATCGAATCTACAACCTCTTTTACCTTTTAGGTGGCAGACAAGCAGATTACCTGATGGTGACCGCCGCCCGTGCACACCGGCAACGGTGGAGTCAAAAATGCGGTTGAATGCTCCAATGATAGAAATCACATGCTACAAAGACGTCTTCGTCTTCACACTATATGGCTTGTAACATTCTAAAATTCTTCAATGTATCAACCCATAACACATAAGTAGATACCTAAGTACATAGATACCACAAATCCGTATCTACACATTAGTCCGGCATCCGAATATCTGGACAAGGTTTCTGGCAACAAAAAGCGTGATTTAGTCAGCAATTGGTTCGAGTCCCACGCAATCCGGCGCTTATTGTTATTATGTGTCATCACAGCCAAAACTTCGCTGGTACTAAAAAAATAATTAGCCGTATCCTCTGCCGCGCCGACAAAGGAAAGGACGGTTTATACTCAACCATACGATTGGAAGTTTTCCTCGCGGTGCCATGCCATGGTCCACGCGAACACCGGGCTCTAAAGCGACGCCTATGGACGCAACTTAAATGGACTATTTAAAGATGAACATACGATGGGAAATTCTATGTAAAATAACGAAAGGAACCATACCACATGATCTTGTTTTAAAAGCAGAGATCGACGTTTCCCGACGACGATTATAACGTTTCGTATTTGACTAAATTTAAGCAGTTAGCTTTCAGTTCCCCGATATTTGCTATAGCACTCTTCATGGTCCAGGGATACTGCAGCACTCTTTATGGTCCAGGGAGACTGTAGCACTCTTCATGGTCCAGGGAACATAGGAAGATGCCCAAAACCCGGAGGATGGATCAGCGTCAGTATTATCATGCTAGTCCATTGAAGGTTTTAAGACGCTTTGGAATTTAGTTTTTTAAGTCAGGGACATGAGATTTTGTAGGTAAAACCTGCTTTTTGTGTAATCAGACACTGGCAATATTTTGACACTGTTTTGAATTTAATGTATATACTTTGTTTATAACAATATATCATGTCTGACTGTCTCCTTGTAACCAAGATACCATGTATACTAAAACCTATTAAATACAACTAGCTAATTATTTGGATACTCTAGCGGCTATCATTCCGGCTTTTTTCCACTGCGTCCTTCCTCTGCATCAGAAGGTTATGGACCGTTCAACGATATTGCCGTCGCCGCGGACGACAGCCACCACCGGCAACTCGTCCCCTGCCGCCAGCAACACACCGTGCTTTCCGAAGCTGCAAGGCAGTTGCAACTACGCGACATGGAGTTTCGCAATGAAAATGTATTTAATAGACGTGGATCTTTGGGATTGCATCACAAAGCCAGCAGATGAAATCACTGACTTTGAAAGGAGAGACGCCAGGGCCAGGTCTAAGATCTGCCTAGGCCTACATGAAGAACTCTACCCCGTAGTGATGTCAGCGGAAACCGCAAAGGAAACATGGGAGAACCTCCGTGCAGCTTACGCAGACAGCGGTCTAAGTCGTCGTCTGCAGCTCATGAAACGACTACTAGGAGCCAAACTGGATACGTACACAAATGTTGAAGAGTATGTAAATGACATACGTCATCTGCATCAACAGCTGATTGCCATTAAAGCGGGCCTGGATGAGGAACTTGTTGGCGTGATCATGCTGGCAGGCCTCGATGACAGCTACAGGCCAATGGTTATGGCAATAGAACATTCGGGCGCAAAATTAACATCCGATGCAGTAGCCTCGATCCTTCTAAAGGATAAATGCCGAGATGGCCCTACTACGTCTAGTGTTTTAACTACAAGTGTAAATAGTGTGCCTGTGTGTAATAAAAAGTGTATATTTTGTAAGAAGTTAGGCCACGTAGTATCTCAGTGTAGGAAACGCATTAACCGAAACAAGAAAAGTCATTCGTCATCATCTCATGCTCATAATACATCTGACGTTACACTTTTATCTTGTTTTAATAGCTTCCCTACAGGTTCTACTCCATCGATTACCACCGACTGGTATGTGGATTCTGGTGCCACTTGTCACATGACGAACAGGAGTGATTGGTTCCAGGACCTAAAACCGGAACGGAAACCCATCACTGTGGCAGATGGTAAACAAATCCACAGCAAAGGCAGAGGTGCAGTAACTTTAAATGTTTCCAATAGGGTTAAGCAAATTTCTGATGTATTATTTGTTCCGGATTTATCGCTAAATTTACTTTCGGTAAGTAGTCTAGTTAAAAAAGGGCTCGTTGTAATATTTTCCCCAAAAGGTGCAACAATTCTTTTGAAAGAAGGATGTCATGTGTCAGGCGATGTCATCGCGACAGCCTCAAATCATAAAGGCATGTACAAACTGGACACGCCAAACTATAATGCCTTGTCTACACAAGTCAGAGAGTCCGCTCTTCTGTGGCATAGACGATTAGGCCATTTACATCCCAGAGCCCTAAATATTTTAAAAAATCGTGCTGTAGGTGTAGATTACACAACATTGTCTTTTAGCGATCTACATAAAACCTGCGTGCCATGCCTACAAGGCAAAATGCATAAAAGGCCATTCAAATGCTCATCTAGTAGATCCAACCAAAAGTTGGAATTGGTCCATACAGACCTATGTGGACCAATGAGTACTCACTCATGGGGAGGAGCACTTTATCTACTAACGTTTACAGATGACTTCACGCGTAAGACTTTCGGCTACCTGCTAAAGTCGAAAAGCGAAGTTTTTCAAAAGTTTGCCGAATTTAAAAACTTCGTTGAATGTCAAACTGGCCTTAAAATAAAGACTCTACGATCCGACAACGGAACTGAGTTCACAAGTCGAGAAATGACTCGTTTTCTGAAAAATAATGGAATTGTACATCAAACCACAGTGCCATACACACCGCAGCAGAACGGAGTATCAGAACGAGTCAACCGAACAGTTGTCGAAAAGGCAAGGTCAATGCTCCAAGACTCCGGTCTTTCACGAGCATATTGGGGAGAAGCTGTCTCCACAGCTATCTATCTCAAAAATCTCTCGCCTACTCATGCTCTCAATAATCGGATTCCTGAGGAATTATGGACTGGAAAAAAGGTGAATGTGTCACATCTTAGAGTTTTTGGGTGTGAAGCCCATGCTCTCATTCCAAAAGAGAAGAGGAAAAAACTCGACTGTAAGACGCAAACCTGTATCTTCGTGGGATACTCACATGGTACAAAAGGTTACCGTCTGATCGATCCTCAAAATCCGAGGAGCATTATCATAGCCAGAGATGTTGTCTTCGACGAAGACAAGCCACCATCACCTCAAGTTAGTGATGAAACCCAGAATTCAGATGTTTTCCAACCCGTACCTGAAATTCTGGACGTACACATCCCTACCCCTGAACCAACCCCACCTGCGCTTACTCTAGATCCCATACAAGATAACCGCCCATGCGAACCCCCACACACTCCTGTACCTACTCCAGAGCATACCGCCCCTCACCTGGAACCTGAATTATTTGCAGATGCACAGGACCAACCTGTCCCTGCTAATACTCCAGAACCCAGTACATCCCGAAGATACCCTCTTCGAGATAGACGCCCTCCGGAGAGATACTCGGAGAATGTGAACCTGACGAGCATCGATTGTGAGCCCCAGACTTACAAACAAGCTCTGAAGGACAGTCACAGCCTTGAGTGGCAAAAGGCAATGCAGTCAGAACATGACTCATTGCAAAAGCATGGAACATGGATACTTGTTAATAGACCTGTAGATAGAAAAATGATTAGATGTAAGTGGGTGTATAAAGTTAAGAGGGATACCAACGGGAATATTGTTAAGTACAAAGCTCGGTTAGTCGCCAAGGGCTTTACACAAGTCTATGGTGTAGACTATGGCGAAGTGTTTTCGCCAGTAGCAAGACTTTCGTCTATCCGCCTTCTACTCGCCTACGCTGCCAAGCTAAACTTGGACATCGACCACCTGGACGTCGAAACAGCGTTCCTCAATGGCGACCTAGAGGAAGAAATATACATGGAACAGCCAGAAGGCTTTTCTAATGATAAGACGAAAGTGTGCCTACTAAAAAAGGCACTTTATGGGCTCAAACAAGCTCCACGACAGTGGAACAAAAAAGTCTGTGAAGCAATGGACAAACTTCACTTTAGTCGTTCGGAACACGAACATTGCATCTATTATAAACACAAAGATGCAAAGCTACTAATAGTAGCAGTATTCGTGGACGACTTTTTCATCTTCAGCAACGATGCGAAGATGAAACAAGAGTTCAAAGATGAACTACAAAAGTCCTTTGTGATTAAGGACTTAGGCCCCCTTAAGGACTGCCTTGGTATGCGCGTCATACGCCAAGATGGAAAACTATCACTCGACCAAACTAAGTACATCGAGCAAGTCATCGATAAGTTTGGAATGACAGATGCCATCCCGGTGTCGACTCCCATGGAGACTGGTACGAGACTTACGTTACCTGACCCAACGGAGGAAAATCCTGACCTTCCATACCAGCAGCTCATTGGAAGTCTAATGTACATTTCCATTGGCACAAGGCCAGATATTGCTTACACCGTGTCTGCCTTGAGTCAATTCAACGTACATTATGGGGAGGTACATTGGAGAGCTGCAAAACGCGTTCTTCGGTACCTAAAGGCCACCAAAAATAAAAAGTTGACCTACAACAGTAGCGGTGACATAGTCGGATTTGCTGATGCCGATTACGGTAGTAATCTGGTGGACAGACGATCCTATACAGGATACGTTTTCCAAATGAGTGGCTCAGCTGTGTCATGGGAGTCCCGTAAACAGCGGACCGTGGCCACATCCACGACGGAGGCTGAGTACATGGCCCTCAGTGAAGCCTGTAAGGAAGCTATTTACATTCGTTCACTCATCAGCGACATCTTTTCACTTTCGTCACCCATCACCATTCAGTGCGATAATCAAAGTGCCATCAAACTCACTAAAAATAACACGTATCACGCCCGCACGAAACACATTGACATCCGACATCATTTCGTCAGTGAATCCATATTCACCAATCAAGTCAATGTAGTTTTCATTCCATCAGCTCACCAAACTGCAGACATCCTCACAAAACCGCTGCCTAAGCTGAGACACTACAAGTGCCTAACTAATTTAGGATTATACTAGTGTTTTGTTTATAGTGTCATTTGTTTTTGTGTTGTCTGTACAGTTAGGTTAAGTAGTTGATAAGGCGTTAGTGTTAAGGTACTTTTGATATAACGTTTTTGTACATACATTGTATTATATACAGGGTGTACATAAAGTGTTCTGATTATGAGGAGGTGTAGGTAAAACCTGCTTTTTGTGTAATCAGACACTGGCAATATTTTGACACTGTTTTGAATTTAATGTATATACTTTGTTTATAACAATATATCATGTCTGACTGTCTCCTTGTAACCAAGATACCATGTATACTAAAACCTATTAAATACAACTAGCTAATTATTTGGATACTCTAGCGGCTATCATTCCGGCTTTTTTCCACTGCGTCCTTCCTCTGCATCAGAAGATTTTTTCATGATGTTTTCCTACAACGACAAGCTACGACCTGGTGATTTTCAAGAAAAGAGCTTATTCCTCCCTTAAGAGCCGCAGATGTCCATGGGCGGCGGTAATTCACTTACCATCAGGTGAGCCATCTGCTCGTTTGTCTACCATATTGTAAAAAAAAAAAATTTAGAAGACACGCGGTTTTTATCCACTAATCACTGTCATAATCGTATCGCAAGGTATGAACCCGAGTCCAAGTGGCGTGTGTAATTTGGATCTCCAGCTAAGTTTTTGTCGCCCGGGCCGTCGCGTCTGCGGTCCGACAGGATTTCCACTTAAATAGACGATTTGGCCGCTTTTTGTACATAGATGACATTTTTGATGGCCTTTAATGACGGTTGGAGGTATGACAATCACTCTAACGATATGCTGAAGGTCCAGGGACACATTTAAATAGTTTGTGACGATTTCGGGACTCAGCAATGTTGATTAAGGAAAACAATCTAAAGAAATATCTATCCCAGTGGTGTAGGGTGGTTAAATACCACTATAATCTGGACATATTTATGGCAAGAGTGAACAGACATCTTCTAAGCTAACGCTTATTGTAAGGGTTGCTGTTCCTTCCCTAGATCACTGGTTCGACAATGCACGCGCATAAACACCTTGTTCGCTCTCGCCCGCTCACGTGATACTCCCGTTGTATATTTAGAGATAGTGTATATATTAGAAGAGATAATGTATGTATGACTTCATCGGACATACACTACACTTATCATCCTAGCCTCATCATCACTCTTCATGAGGTGAGCTTGTGGTCAAGCGTTAGCCTAAAGTCACATTTTTTGACTGTCTCGATGGAGCAGTGGGTATTGCGTCGCATTTAAAAGCGACGGTCGCACTTGGAATTGGGGTTCCGGCTTCGATCCCCGGGTCAGGCCAAAATTTGTACCTGAGTTTTTCTGTTAATAAATTCTCAATGCCAGCCCGGAGTCTGGAAGCCGTGCCTCGGAAAGCACGTTAAGCCGTTGCTCCTGCGCCAGGCCTCTCTCTGGTCGTGTCACACTGGTGTCCCATCGGAATATGAGGGCAAGGGAATAGAGAGTGCACTTGTGTTTGCGCAAAGCACTTGAAGCACTATAATATATCCTGCGTACGTGGCTGATCGTTGAGATTGGCCTGCCTGTAGCCGTAATCGGTTGGAGGATATTATTTTATTAAAGTCAGATCACTACTCAAGGCTTTTTAAAAACATATTGTCGAGTGAGCGTTCTCCTTATTTTAAAAGTCAGATTATAAAAAAAACTGCCGATACATATTGTATTGTCCTGTAGATAAATGGACCATATCATAAACGGATTTAGTAAACTGACAGATCCTAGCGACATTCATTCTAGCTAGTCCCATCTGCTCCATTTCTCCATCCTGTCATCCAATCAGCCGCGATTGAAGCTGAATGTGGCCGTCTCCGTCACGCCCGTCAGCTCCTTACATTTCTGTGACGGACACTCATGCGCACCGTTCGATGAATCGCCCTTATTTTAACTTTATAAGATTCAAAGTTGCTTGTAGGTGTCACTGTGCGCTGTCGGCTGAACCACTGTGCGAACAATCGGACACGAAAGATTAATGACCCTATACTGATATAATAATTCCTCTACCGATTTAATGGACAATTCTTTGTAGCTCGGAGATATTGTATTTTAAACCAAACGATTCATGGACTCTAATTTCTGTGGGTCTATTTTAAAAGACGTTATTTCTCGAGTGTTATTTGGATAAAACGCTTTGATGAGTGGAAACATATTAATATTGACAATTTCTAATGCTTTAAGGAACGAAGACTAATCTAATTTGCTTTAGATGTTCTAACATCTGCTGTAGATGTATGGTCAATTGGGCATTTAGTGAGTTTTAAGTTAATTTTACCTGTGACAACAGTTAGTGTCGCCACTTTTAACTGTTAATCGACTATTAACTATAAACCTAGCTAATGTGCACATGATTTTAACCATCGACTTATTATTTGATAGAAATGGGGTGAGCCTTGCCTCTCATAGCCACTGCGACCAGTAAATGATCTATTGTGGCAGCCCCAAAACCTATTACAGCACCTCATGTAGCTCCAATTCCAGGATAAACCCGAGAATGGAGCTGATGGGGGAGATTTTGATCTCGTCTGCCGAGATCATGTGTGCACCCAGGTGCTGGCTTCTACAGTGGTGCAGCGCTATGCACTCGCCGAGGACGTGGATAATCGTTTCTTCGTCCTCGCGACAGAACCATCGACTTAGTTTACATATTAAATTCATAGTTTTAACTTTCACCGTCGAATTTGACATCGAAAACATTTGCTGCACCTACAATATAATCGCCACAAACGATAAGTACTGTTTGTTATTGTTGTATCATAATTGTATTATGTTTTTGTGCAATAAAGAATATCTAACTAACTATCTATCTATCTACCTACTGACCAAATGGTACCTCAAGCTTCAGTTTAACAGACACGACAATTTAAAATTTTAACTCTAATTAACACGAAATTAATCACTAATACCTATCGAAATCCGTGTCGATTCTATCGACAAAAAGCACAAGCGAAGATCCGTTACGAAATACCTCCGACTGGCTCACGGCGCGCACGCCGATTAAGCGGACAAAAAACACTCATAGTCCACAAATTATTAAGCAGATATCGATATTAGACGCGAGATCGGCTCGATAACGAAAACGCCGACGTCACTGTCTCGGCCACGAATAAACGGAGAATAAATAGAGCTGGATGTGACAACTTTGATTTTCAGTTGTTGGTGTGGTGAATAAAAGAAAGAAAATACATTTATTGGCCACAAACAATATACAATAATACAGAATGACAAAAATATGAATAGATTCAGAGCATAGGTAGTTGCTATACTCGTACAACAGCGGAAACATTTAATGGTGGATATACATTTTGTTATCTTTGCCGTGTGGTCCCCGGCAGAGTAGAATAGGCCACCCTTACTCTTACCGAGGTGTCGTAAAAGGACATTTTGTAAGGAATAAGTGAAGGGTGCGGCCAATTAGGTCCCATCCGCAGCATTTGCTGCTACGGCATTATCTGCGATGCCGCAGCTGGTATTCTGGTGGAACCTGGTTGCGAGTGAGTTAGGTAGGATCTAAAAGAAGGAATACAATATATAATGCAGGTGGAAATAGATATATACACGTATATTACATTTTAAAATAAGTATACAATATGGCAGATATATATTAAATACATAAATAAATATTAATACAGAAAGTCAATATTCTAGACCGACACACAAGAGGTATAATACAAAGCATGCAATGACGCAAAACACCACCATGGGACGAGGTGTGGGCTTGTTCTAAGGACTTTTTTTAGGAGAGCCACGCTTCGGCATGAATAGCCTGGCTTGACCGGAGTGATACCTCGGCCTCACACAAAACCGGCGTGAAACAGCGCTGCGCTGTGTTTCGCTATGTGAGTGAGGGTACCGGAGGCCCAATCCGAAGGAAAGGGAGGTTTAAAGGTTGGCAGCGCACTTGTGACTAAACTTGTGTCGCAGGTGTCCATGGGTGACGGCAATGGCTTACCATCAGGTGATCCGTCTGCTTGTCTGCCACCTATCACATAGAAAAAAAGGGGTGGGTTAGTTCAAAGGAAAGTACATTGAAAGTAGTAGAAAGTATTAGAGACATAGTGACGGTAATTTTTTACCGTTCTTTTCTAAGAAAAATAATAGAGTGGACTGTATATTTTGGCGTGGAACTCGTCTATCTACAAAATAGCCCGAGCGTATTCCGATGGACAATGTTAGAGGCGAGGAATACCTACATATAAAGTACCTCGAGAATCACAGTTTTGGTCGGCGTTTTATCGTCTCCCTTACTCCATTCTCAGCTTACACTGTGTCCAGTGTCTTGCCCCAGATCTTTCTTTCTGTCACTAGCAGCTTAGTCTCTTCTCTTAGGGTTAGTGTGTCGCCAGACTTCATTCTATCTCTCTGATAGAACTAAGTAACAGTTCTTACATATTATATGCTAAAAGTTGTCAATTTGGATTGCCTGATCATTAAAAATAAAATATTATTTATTGTTCATGTATAAGTACAATTTATACTTAAATTCTATTTATACGAAGATCATTGTATTTATATGTTGGGGATCAGAAGCCAGGGACTTTGTGTGGGAGATAGGCCGTAGATTGTGCGAGGTGACAGGTGACTCACGCTCTGGGTCGTTTCTGGTGCAGAGGCTGGCCATCGCTATTCAGCGTGGTAATGCGGCGAGTGTGATGGGCACCTTTGCGTCGGAGGCGGGCGGGGGTGAGTGGCCTGTTTTTGGCCGTTAGACAGAGGATGTTTAATTTTGTTTGTTATTTTTTTTTTCTTTTTTTTTTTTTTTTTTTTTTACTTTTTATTTCGTTATTCCTTGAATTAATTATGAGTTTTATACGAAGTATACTTAATTAACTTATATTTGAACCTGAACCAGGTTTAACCTGTATTTCAATTTGTGGGCGTGGGAAATCAAACTTTATCGCCTCTCCTTTTTTATGCATTCAGATCTTAAGGACGGGTAGAGCACACCTGCGACGCAATTGATTTAAATTTCGAAGCTGCAGCCTCTTGGAAAACATACTATTTAATTAATACTTATATATTATATTATTTAACTTTTGGGTCGGTTTTTGCAAAAACAGATCACAAAGTGGTGCACAATTATTAAATAAATAGTATAAACGTTAGCTTAGAGATTCCCGCTGACGCTCCTTAACTTACTTACTTAACGACTATTTAAAATAGATCCGGCTTAGTAGTTATGTATAATAATAAATAATAAAATAATAAAATATTGTTTATTTCAATAAAAGTGTACAAACATATATCTTTGTGGCAGGTTACTCCTTGTAAGCAAAAGATGCCTGTGTCAGGAGCCACCGCTCTTCCTTTCTTTACTTACATTTTAGGGATAGGTACACATATTATTATTACTATATTCTATAGGTAACTTAGACGGTACAATACAATACTTTTATATATGTGTATGTGCGTGCATGTGTGCGTGTGTGTGCATGTGTGCGTGTGTGTGCATGTGTGTGTGTGAGTGTGTGTGTGTGTTTATGTATGTGTTTGTAATCTACTAACGTGCCTAAAACTTAATTAATTCTTCAGTCTCGTCATAATTTTTGTGTTTTAGCCAATCCGTTATTTCTTTTTTGCATTCGTAGTACAGTTTACTATATAATCCAAGCTCTTTATTAAGTAGATTATATAGTTGAGCTGCTCGCTTGCTGAACTGCCTACTTGCGAATGCAGTCTTGGTTACCGGTTATTAGGGCTATCCGTCGCCTTAACGGAAGCAAGGCGTGCTATTTTAGATCTATAGCCAATATGAATAATTCATTCATTCTATCCATTAAGGAAAATATTTCTTAAGTATGAAAATAAAAACAAAATCATATCCAGTGAATTCTTACCTCCGTATCCGTGGCATCGTATAATCCAAATAAAAAAGTGGGCATTCATTAGGCGGCATTGAAAGCTCACTCGGCTGGTCGTTTTGTTTCCTTCGTGTAATTATTACGGCCGTGTCTCTGGCTAATGCGTTTGCGCACATCTGTAGCTATAGAGTCGGTCGTATTCGTATACGCCACGGCCGTGGTGGGTTGAACGGGCTTTAGATTCTAGGTAAATGATGCGGAATTTACTTTGTACTAGATTTAAAATGGAGAAGATGGGTGTATTGATGTTGGTAGATCTAGGTAATATGATTATTTTCATATCAGACGACCCGTTTGGATCAGTGGTAGTGGACGATGCTTCTGGTGCAAGGGTTGCGGGTTCGATCCCCGCACAGTACAAACATTTGTGTACATGAACATGTCTATTAATATTGGTCGGGGTGTTTTCTATGTATTATAAGTATGTAGGTACCTATTTAGAAAAGAAGAGTATTAAATGTATATATTTGTAATTCCGCTGTTGGTTCTGATATCCGTAACTAACAGGTGCTTGAGCTACCTATCTTGGAGTCAGATCAATGTATATGATGTTGTGAAATATTTATTTATCCAGAGGTGCACGCTCGGATTCGTACCTACAACCTCCCATTTGGAAGGCGCACGTTCTTATCGACTAAGATACTCGTACCATCGCTCTGGACGGACAGACCGGCGCAAGCGTCTCCGTGTAATTACTTAGTTCCGTAGCCTCTCCCATCCGCCACGCCGCGCCGAGTCATTGCGGGCCAGCGAACTGTGGCCAATGCTTAATGTCACGTTCAGGGGAACAGTAGACTTATTCTCGTGCACGTCGAATAGGTCCTCAAATGGAAGTATACCCTTTACTTCGACGAACATATAACTGTGTGTACTCCTATAACACAGTATACCTAGATAAATACGTACGGTAGTCAATTCCTCACACTCTTATCTGGTACCTAACAATATCCTCCAACCGATTACGGCTACAGCGGCCAATCTCAACGATCAGCCACGCACGCAGGATATATTATAGTGCTCATGTGTGTGTTTAACACAAGTGCACTATCTTTTCTCTTAGCCTCATATTCCGATGGGACACCAGCGTGACACGACCGGAGAGATTTGAGATTGGGCGCAGGACCAACTGCGAGGCACGGGGATACAATACCGCTAAATTCCAGACACTAAGAATGTCCTACCGAAATCTTAGGTAGTCACAAATTCTTGGCCCGACTCGGGAATAGTAATAAGTGCGACCCACTTACCACTGCGCCATCGAGGCAGTCACGTAGTATCTACCTGTACTATAGATCATCGTAGGTAGGTTGGTTAGCTACCTACTACAATGTGTTTACCTAATTCTACCAGTCAAAACATTTTACAACTGGATTAATTCATCTTGGTAGAACTTTTGAAACGGGAGTTCTTGTTTTGAAATCCGGCGTAAGACATTTCTGACGTTGTTATACCCATGGAACTAGAAAACGTACGCTTTAAACGGAATGTGCCATTTTCGGAAAAAACGTCAAAGAGTGTGAAAGAGATCCAACCGGCCCCTGACGCTAGATTCTATACGGGTGCGGTAGAGAAAGAACGTCGCCCAGCACGTCACCCCAGTACTAACGGCTTCGCGCGGGGTTTTCAAGCACGTTTTTCTATGAAAAGACACAATCTGTTTAGGGTGAATGTTTACGGTTAGCCTAAGTGGTCTTTCTATACGTCGTAGGACTGGTGCCTCAGCCAGAAGCCAGAGCAAAGTTCTAGTATACCTAGATGATTTTAATTACGAATAAGCAAATTTCTCTCGCCCCGCTGGTCTAGTGGTTACCGGGCCGTGATCTCGGGGTCCTGGGTTCGATTCCTGGGTCGAGCAAAGAAAAGTATGTTTCGAATTTTTCGAACATTGCTCAGGTTTGTGATCACCAATCCGCATTTGGCAAGCGTGGTGATTAAGCCTAATCCCATCATAGTAGCGATGACTCTATTTCTATGATGGAGGCCTTTGCCCTGCAGTGGGCAGTATATAGGCCTTAGACAATTGTCTCAGATATAGGCTGATACTTTAAGCAAATTTCTTACTACAAGGTTGTCTGAAAAAGTCATTTTAACTATTAATTTAAAAAATGTCAAACTTTCTGTTTCGATTCAAAATGTTTGCAATTGAGATCTCTTCATCTATCACATTAAAATACCAATTACGTAAAGTGTTAAAACTAAAGGTCACCGACCCCGAGCGAAGCCGCGGGCGGTCATTAGAGTACATTTAAAGCCCATTTATAGCTATAATTATTTCGTTAGATCCTATCTCCTTTCGGGCAGCCGTAAAACATCGATTTTATCGTCTCTTAATGTACTCCTGCGCATATAACGCAATAATTATCTTTTTTCCGCACCCATCAGATACAAAGTGCAATTAATGCTGAATTTCACTATCTGGGAAGGTAATTAACTAAGTGGATTTTTGTCTTAATTAAATTGGGCTTTTAATTACGATATGGCATTGGGTTTGGATGAACAGTACGGTTTTGTTTACAAACCAATGTAAATGTAATGTACAAATACAAATAATTTTCCTGTGCATAATTAAAATTAATATTTTGAACACGACGAATAACTTATAGTATATGTACAACCTTTGCGGATAAAGAATGGGATCAGAAATGGCGGCGCATCAATTCACTTCTCGCTCGCACACTATTTGCGTCTATACTGGCACCCCACGAGTGCGACTATAGACGCAAATAGTGTACGAGCGGGATGTGAATAGATGCGCCGCCATTTCTGATCCCATTCTTTATCCGCACATGTTGTATATGTATTACTTACACTAATTAGCTTAATTTTTGGCCGAATCAAAACAAGTTTTATTAAAACATACTATTAAACTTCGTAGGTGAAGTGAAGTGGTACTCAGTAAACACGTTAAGCCGTTGGTCCTATCTGATCGCTCTTCGGTCGTATCACACTGGTGTCCCATCGAAATATTGTAAGGGAATAGAGAGTGAACTTGTGTCTACGCACACACTTGTGCACTATAATATTATGTCCTGCGTTGATGGTTGAGATTGGCGGCCATAGCCGAAATATTGGTTAGGAGTTGGTAAATTATTAGGTATAATACCTTTTGAGGATCGACGGCTGGACCAGCCTCGTTTATTGTTTATGTTTTTAACTTTATCATCCTGAAGACTACAGGTACTTCAATCCGAAAGACATCGTGACGCTGATGAAACGAATCTTTCGTGAGTAGGAGTGCAAAGGATAGGGGAGATACAAAAGATCCCTTAGGGTCAACGTCCCCCCTAAAATGGCCCCTAACAGATAAGATAAGATTTTTTTTTTATGATATAGGTGGCAGACGAGCAGACGTATCACCTGATGGTAAGCGATTACCGCCGCCCATGGACGCCTGCAACACCAGTGGTGTCACAAGTGCGCTACTTACCTTTTAACCCCCTTCCCCTGGATTGGGCCTCCGGTACCCTCACTCACGCAGCGAAACACAGCGCATGCACTGCTTCACGCCGGTTTTCTGTGAGGACGTGTTATTGTTTTGATATCCAACTATTTGGTTATTTGCTTTGGTTTTTTTTGTATTTTTTTAATTGCCGTGTTTACTGTTTATGTCTGTTTGAGTAAAAAAAGCGTGAAGAAATGTTTTTTCCCTAACGGATTTCGGCACCACTAACATTATTTTGGTACAATCCAATCACCAACAATACCTACCAACAGATTTCAACTCCTGTACAGTCTTAATGAGATCATGCTTGCTTCACAAATGCGGTACACTAATCCCATTAGCGAAATCCAAACCAGTATTAATCATACACAATCTAATGATCTAATAAAGTAAATCTCCTCTGCAATCGTTAGACAAAAAATCTTAATACCCAAGTCTAATTGGTACCAATACCAATCGCTTCACATTACCTAATAAAAACGTATGTATGTAGCAATGTGCGGTTTAGTGTTGTGACACGACGCATTTCTTTTTAATCTTCTTAATTTTAGTCAGTTAAATACTCAAATGTTTCTCAACATCTGAGGGGTAGTGTCTTTGCCAAGACGAGCCAAAAAAAGCTTTTTTGCTTCGTTTCGAGCAAAAGTTGACTATCTAGTTCCTTTTACTCGAAACTTTCCGCCGTGTTTTTGAGCCCCCATAACTTTGGTTCATCATCAGCCCACTTAAGTCCCCACTACTGGTGCACGGGCCTCCCTCATCACATGAGGGGTAATTGCCATACTCACCACGCTTGGCAGACGGGTTGGCGAGGGTTTGGATATAAGTGCAGAGTTTTCCTTCTCTGGGTGCTGATGATCATGCCAGCAGCTTTACCTTAGTCGCCTTTTACGATACCTCGGTAAGAGCGAGGGTGGCCTATTCTACTCTGCCGGGGACCACACGGCAAAGATAACAAAATTAAGTAGGTAAACTGTTACCCGTTGTAGCTTATTCGTTTCATCACTACACATACAATTTTTTTATGGGATAGGGGGCAGACGAGCAGACAGATCACCTGATGGTAAGCGATTACCGCCGCCCGTGGACACCTGCAACACCAGAGAAGTCACAAATGCGCTGCCGACTGCCGCTGTTTGCAGGTACGTCCGGAAATACCGTAGGTGATAGTTCATTCCATAGTTTTGTAAATTTATGTACTCGTAGTAGTTATAAGAGAAAAGTAACGCCCATCATTCTCATGTGGAAGTAGCGAAATGACCAAGCCACATATTTCGACTAAGATGTAGTAAAGGCAAATCTTGTGGAGTTAGGGCGTGTAGAGTTAAAATATTGGTTCAATCTCTCTACAACCTGTGCGGATAAAGAATGGGATCAGAAATGGCGGCGCATCTATTCACTTCTCGCTCGCACTCGTGAGGTGCGAGTATAGACGCAAATAGTGTGCGAGCGAGAAGTGAATAGATGCGCCGCCATTTCTGATACCATTCTTTATCCGCACAGGTAGTATTTATTTTGTGGTTCAATATGAGATCAGATAACTTTTGAGAGAACGAGTCATAATATGGTCTGGTCAGTCAGGTGTATTTTTTTTAATGGGATAGGGGACAAACGAGCAGACGGATCACCTGATGTATATTTTTAACGTCGATGAATTCTATCATATTATAATGGTATATATTTTATTAGGAATACCAGGATTCTACAATTTCTTAATGTATAGTAGTGCCTAACAAAAGACACTTATCGTAGGTCCATAAAGTAAGTTTCGAATTATTCGAACATAGCTCGGGTTTGTGATAATAACCTAATATAATCCCATCAAAGAAGCAATGATTGATTTCTATGATGGAGGTCTTAACCCTGCAATAAGACAGGCTGATACTTTACTTTTTATCGGACAAAGATCCCCACAACTCGAAAAATATAGTAAACAGCATAAATAATCAGCAACATGAAACTTTTAACCACTATTTCGACGATTAAATTATTTTTATTTATTGGTTGTGGGTGGTTGGAGTGATTACCTAAATTAAGGTTGGCCTGGAAGATATCGCTCAGAGTTATAAAATCGCATTCTTTGTACATTACTCCTGTAACATCGAGTTGTATATACGTAGCTTGTTTGTGCTCAATAAAGTAATTTACTCGTATGTATTCATTGTTTTGAGATGTTTTAAAAAGTCGACTAAGTCGCATCACTAGGTGTAGCCATTGCAAAACTTCAGCTCGGCGTTGTGTTTAATGAAATGTGTGTATTTTATGGCAACTTTAAATAGAAACGTCCGCGGGTTCGTTACATTGATTCTACATTTGATTGTAGTCAATCACTTTGACCGGTTTGAGATCGTAAAACTTACATTTTCTTGATTAATTAATCTAGCACGAAATATTTATTCATAAATGTAATTTTGTGCTAGCTTATGCTTTTTTCTTTGGGAACAAAGATCACTGATGAGAGTATCTCATCATCGCGAATTGTGGACTGTCTGCACTATACTCTAGGCAGTGACATACAATCATCAATAATGGGACAAATTCGATACGGCCAATTTGTAAAAAGTTAAAAAACTTAAACCCGGCTACCGCTCTAAAAACTACGAAACAAGTAAATTGTCGTATTGCCGTGGTCGTATATATGGACCACGGTGATACGGTATAACCAATGAAATAAATGATGTTTTTTTTATAGAGGCACAGTATATTGGCTCTCCTCAGCCTGATGGTAAGCAAGAGAAGAGCCCTCGTTGCAATTACAAAGGAAGCGATGTCAAGGCATCACCTCCGTTGGCACCACCATAACTGTCCCGCGAGATGCTTCTTCACGCTTCATTTGAAGGAATCCATATTGTAGGAAGAGGGAAATATATACGCCGGCAACGAGTTCCATTTCTTGATGGTGCGGCAGAATTAAGAACTGCCAAATTTTTTTGTCCTGTGACGGAATCACCCCACCTGCCCTAGGTGGGATGAGGGAGAAAAGCTCTTCAGAGCATTTACCGTGTTATAGACGGTAAAAGACGCTAGGCGATGTCTCTACGTAGTTGTAGAGGTTCGAGGGAATTGGTGACCTCTTCGTCGTCACCTATATTACGTACAGCCGTACAGCAGCGTCGCTACAATCTATCGAGAGCTTGTTAATCTTAGATTGCACCATTGTCGATTTTTTTCGTTGATATCTAAATAAACAAATAAAAATGCGGTTGCTATACAATCGGTGAGCATTCGCCACATCGAACTTTGTGTGTGATTCGACACAATCGAACCGTACATCTTTATTCTCAGAAGGCGATTACACTTTTTCTCCGTCCGAGTGGAAGCAAATTGCTTCGCCCGCCGCGCGGGGTGTGTCGAATCGATTCCCGGCGTCGCGGTCCAGCGTTTGATTTTAGAGATGAGATAAATTACACTAAAAAACGTGATGTATCGATTGTATCGACAATCGATACATCACGTTTTTACAAAAATAGGTAAGTAATAATGTAATGTTTTATTTCCTTTTTCTTTTCAATCATCGACAAATTATTAGTTATATAACGCCCTGTTGGTCTATTGGTTTAAGTGTACCAGGCCGTGATCTCGGGGTTCTGGGCTAGATTCCCAGATCGAGCGAAAAGTATGTTTCGAATTTATCCGCATTTGGCAAGCGTGGTGATTGATCCTAATCCCATCATAGTAGCGATAGCTTGATTTCTATGATGCAGTGGGACAGTTTATACTTAGGCTGATACTTCGACAAACACTACAAAAAATACAAATCACAGTACAAATACGTAATAATATTAAGTATTTGTACTGTGATCTTTTGTGGCCTGTGTTTTCTTGTTTTCTTTTGTGCAATAAAGAATAGATATCAATTTTAATATCTTTCTGCATACTCGTAGATTTATGACAAAAAACCTAAAAATTCCGTGTTCATAGTAGTTTTTGGTTCGGGTCTGAACGAATAGTCTAATTTTTTTAATGTAACTTTATGTGGTATGTTATCTCACAGACCAGTTTGACCGTAGACCAGTCCCAAAGAGTTTGTATTTCTAAATTGAGCCAAACCTGTAAATTCTTAAAGAACCCGAAACTTTACCGGCCGGCCCTACCTGCTTTATGGGTAACACATTAGACCCTCCTAGCTTGACTGAGGCATTCAGTGTCGAGCCCGCAGTGTAAGTGGGCCCTCCGCCTTTGGAAGGACGTGTTCTTTAATCTGTACTCATGTCCCCTTCCCACTCTGGCGATGAGGGAGGGAGCGTTGGCAGTTTAGTCGGTAGGCCTCTGGCCGGCTTCTTGTTAGGAGAAGCCACCGCCAGAGGAAAGCCCGACAATCTGCCTACCCCCCGGCGGCAGGAAGGTATGCATAAGGAGGCATTCCCCAGTGTCAAAAAAAAAGACGTAACACATTAGCCATTGCACATGGACGTCAGGATAAAGTCGTTAAGAAGACTTATTAAAATCGAATCACATCGACTATTACAACCACAGATTTAATAATAGTAATTACAACAATCGATATATTTTTCACCTCTCTAGTCCAGCGTTTGATTCCCGACGCGGTCGTATAGACTAGCTGACGTAATTTCGGTTTTTATTAAGAGTAATTGTAATGGCCTGGGTAATGATTAATTCGGTGAGGATCGAGAGTAATGATTCCGACGGGCTTTTAGTTTCAAATGAGAATAAAGTATGAATAAAGGGTTATTTATTGTTTGACGATGACACGTGGGAAGGAGTTGATCAAAATGTAAAATATTCAAATCAACGTGATGGAAGAGACGTGACGGACGGACAAATTATTGTCTTTAAAACTTGACCAAGGCTTAATAATTAATCTTTTTTAACTAGAATTACTTAAACTAATCGTGGGAGAGTCACGCTTCGGCATGAATGGGTCGCTCGATCGGAGTGATACCACGGCCTCACAGAAAACCGACGTATCAGCACTCTGATGTGTTTCGCTGCGTGAGTGAGGGAACCGAAGACTCAATCCGGCGGAAAGGGGGGTTTAAAGGTTGGAAGCGCACTTGTGACTCCACTGGTGGTTGATGACATGCCATGGTAATCGTCCGCTCGTCTGCCATCTATCACATAAAATGAAACTAGCACTAGTCGCCGGCCCTCACTTCGTTTTGGGACATAATTTTCATTTCATTATTTGTATTTTCAAATCATACTGATAGATGGCGCTGGGCGTCAAATGCATCGCTTTTTCGGTATACCTAATAAGCGTTTTCGTGGTCTTCAGAATTTACCTCTTTATAAATAGTATAGATAGATGATCAGATGAATGGATCTGAAAGAAGACAAATACAAATTGGTTATTCGCAAAATATGGGTAGGTATAAAATGCTGTCATGATTTGTACATGCGTCGGTCGGTTCACTATATTTAGCCTATAATGGCATCGAATAAATTAGGTAAGTAGTTGTATTTACAAAATAAATATATATTTTTTTATTATTACTTATTTATCGCTAACCATCAGGCGATCGGTCTGCTTGTCTGCGAACTAACACATAAAAAAACCCTAATACTAAACAGACATAAAAGTTCATCATACGAATGTTTGTCCAAGGTGGGGGTCGAACCCACGACGAAGACATGGCAGAGTCACTATGAAATGAGCCATCGGCCCAGTGAAATAAAATAACTTTAATAACTTAAATAAGCTATGAATACGTACCTACCCATCATGTAATGAATTCATTGTGTTCATACCGTGGTAAAAAAGGTTTAAGTTACAACTGATTGTTATCAACTTCGACAAAAGAGTTTTTATGATTTAACACAAGCAACAAAAAACAAAATAGTCATAAAAATGTAATTAACAATAAAACCTAATTGCGCAGGAGTTGATGTATATCTCTTCGAAAGAGGGTGAAAGTGTGGCTTCACACTTATGTAAGTTCCTCGTTTGCAAATGTAATTGCTAGTTCTGTTTATTATAGTTCAGCCATTCTCAAAGTGTGGTGAATCTTAGGATTCCGCGAGAAGTCACACAAAAAAAAGAATAACAAGTTGATCGTTTATTGTCGCCGAATATCATCTTGCTAGTTCGATTGGCAAGTAAATTATTTTGTTTTAAATATATTTTATTGGATCAGAAATCGATTTTAAACTCGGGGGGCTGTTTGACAAGGATCCCTAGAGTCTCCTTCCAGAATTTAGAGTATAGACACATCGATATATTTCACGAAAACATTGGCCACTTTCGTTACTTACTTAAGGAACAATAATTATTTTTTCCCTGTCACAGTACGCTCCGTGGGGTGTGACTTGATTGGAATGAGAGCTATTGATGTCACAAAAAAATTTCTTCATGTCAACAGTAAAGGTTAAAAAAAATATTTTTGAATGAAAAACTGTATGTTTATAGAAATAGATATCAAACCATAGCTGTCACTCTAGTCGAGCTATATTTTGCGGACTGTATAGTATTGTTTAATTTAAATATAGTAAAACAGAATGTAAACAGGTAGAATCACCATAGCCTGCGATAACTAGTGGTGGAAATTATTTAAGGCAAATGTGTTGTATACTAAAATTTTTCTATTTGTATTATAATGATGATGTTTTTTTCCTGAATAAATAAATAAATTTGGGGGCTAAATTCCATTTTCGGGTGTTGAAGAAGATACATCCGAAACATAGGTATTTCCAAAAGGGTTCCGGCACTAAAAATCTTTTGAGAACCGCTGTTATAATTTACCTACTCAAATGTAAGGCAATAAGACAGACGAGAACATTTAGATGTAAGTATTTTTTGATTGCGTCGGTTATTGAGATTTAATCTTGTGAAGAAATAAGACGGTTTGTGTAAATCATTATTTCATTTGAATTTCAAAACCCTTTTGTTTGTGTTATTGTGACGCATCAATAACAGAAGTACCTATCTATAGATCGCGGTTTTTTGCGACACCGTGGTAACACTCCTGTCGAACCGGCCCATTTTTTCTTAAGCGTGGCTCTCCCACGGTTCCAGATTACCTCATTTTATTACGAACTCCGGAATTTTCGATATTAAAGAAGTGTACCCATGGCGCAGTTGGTCTGGTTCCCCTGTAAATTTGCAATCGCCTCATTGCAATTACCAGACTCCCCAAACCTTGGATCATCGTCCAAGCAAACCCCGGGCACCAAAGAGACACCATTGGACGCAACCGGGAATATCGCTAAGATGAGATGATGGCTGAAGAAAACCTTCGAGTGTATTTATTGAAAAACGCCGCAAATGGAACTGGATCGGCTACGAGCTCCGAAGGAAACCGGACCACATACCGAGGCAAGCCCTAGACTGGAACCCTCAAGGAAAACGGAAACGTGGCCGCCCTTAACAAACTTGGCGGCGGACAATCACTGTAGATGCTAAGGTCCTAGGTCTAACTTGGAGCGAAGTAAAGCGAGAAAATGAAAATGAAAAATGAAAATGAAAATGAAAAATGCTTTATTACTGTCTGAATAATCTTACTTAGACTAAAATACATTTGAGGGTAGTGTGTACTTAAAATTAAAACATGAGATCTGGTGTCCAAGAAGTGATGAATGTAACGGGATCCCAAACTAGGCTTAGCCTGTATCTTGGGTAACCAAAAAATAATTAAATTAAAGAGTAACAGAGCATTTGATGAAACAAAAATAAATCTAACGTAATAAGCTAACATTATGCATAATTAAAATAATATCTATAATGCCATTTGTGGTGTGTGGATTGTGTATGTGGAAATAGTGAGGAAGTAGTCTGAGAGAGAATGTCATATTTTTAAGATGGTAAGATAGATTCAGTTGCCTGATAGTCCAGAGTTTGTAACCACGCAGATAATGTAGCCTTAGCCTGATTCAGTGAAAAAGATTTAATGTCACAGAATTTCAGGATGCGGTTATAAATTGCTGGGAATGCAAAAGATGAAAATCTTCTTGCAAAGCCAGTTCTCACCGCGGGAGTTGGGACTTTGAACACACGTCTCTTGAGTAAAACTGAATAATTTTCACTTTTGAGGATGTTTTTATGTATAGCAAGACACGCTTTAGCTATGTAAAGCTGCCGGACACGAAGAACCTTCGCCTCCAGGTATAAAGCGTTAGTGGAAAATCTGAAAGGTTTCTTGAGCATTACCTTCAGAACTGCCCGTTGAGCTCTCTCTAGTACGATGAAGTGTGTTTTTGCTGCACAGCCCCAGATCGCAATGCAATAATTTAAAAGAGACTGACATATAGCCTGGTAAACTGTAATTAAAATGTCAAAGTTACATATGTTTCTTAGACTTTTCATGACTCCTATAATTTTCCGAACGCGAGCTGCGAGAGCCGTGATATGTGACCTGAAGTTAAGTTTTTCATCCAGAATTACACCCAGATATTTTATGACATTTGTCTGTTGGATATGTTTGCAATTGCAACGAGTGTCCATTGAGCCGTTGTAGTGATCGCAGACGTGAATTCGAATTCCTTCTATCAGAGGCGGACCAGAGGTAGCAGTCTTGTGAAAACCGATAAACTTAGTTTTGCTGGTGTTCAGGGTCAGAAGGTTATGTTGAAGCCATTTATGGACAGTGGACATACCCCGCTCTGCGGTCTGAAAAGTTTCCTCCCAGTTCTTGCCCGAAAACAGAATAGCTGTATCGTCCGCATAGCAGACGATTTCTGCAGATGGAATGTCGAGAAGGTCAATACCGTTCGAGATGGCGCAGCACTGTGCACGCCCTCTGCCCTAGGGAACATACATAAAGTCAAGTAGATAAGTCGATTTGAAAATAGTTGTCTGCCTTGCGTTATCCGCCTTTGTTTCGTCGCCTGCGCACTGCGTGGGAGGACGAGCTAATGGCGCTGAGATACGCGGTAATTAACGAATCAATTCGATTATGCCGGTCGCTTTGTAGCGGAAGCCTAGGCCTGGGGACAGGAGAGTGGCAGGTTTGGATTAGAAAAAACAAGTCCAAGGGGTCCGGATAAAGTTATAGGTACGTCCGTGTCAACCATTCATACAAACTAATATTATAAATGTGAAAGTGTGTCCGTCTGTATGTTTGTCCATCTTTCACGCAAAACGGAGCGACGAATTGACGTCTTTTTTTAAAAGAATATATACTCGTAGTTGAAAGGATGAAGAGTTTAGTTTACATAGGCTACTTATAGTCTCTTTCTAACGCAAGCGAAGCCACGGGCACAAGGTGGTATTATTGTATTTATAATGTTTCCGATTCTCACACATACACTGTTGCCAGTGAATAAAGGTCCATAGTAAATAAACATTTGGGTAGGTATATAAACACATGGCACTGAGACCAACCAACTGTCGTCAGAACATATGGACGTTATTAAGTATATTACCGACATTGAAGGAGTCTGTAGAAATGACCGCGAACTAAGGGCATATCCACACGTCTTTAAAATGCGCCAATACGTACATATACGTTACATGAAACTATATACCTTTATGGCGGTAAACATAAAGTTCGAAGTCGACATTCCCAAGGTTTGCGGGACGCGGGGGCAAATGGGGGTTAAAAGTTTGTCGCCATCTTTGATGTTAGAAATAAAAAGTAACTCATTTAACGTTTTTTAAAAAATTACCCGTAAAGGGGGTTAAATAGGGGATGAAATGCCAGTATGAAATGCCAGTATGAAATGCCAGTATTTTAAGTAAGAATCTTTAAAATCGCTATAAGTTCTCTTTATTTTGAACCAAGACCCAATTGCTTTACCATTTTTATAAATTCGACCCTTAAGGGGATGAAAAGGGGGTTTGAGGTTTGTATGGAAGTTGGTCATCTTTGATAGGAAAGTAAAAAATTATACATAGTATTGACAATATCGGCAGTCAAGTGGTCATTGCCAGGGGCTTTGTTCGGGTTCATCATCTTAATCGCCTCCAAAACTTCGCCTTCAGTAAATATATACGTATAATTAGAATAAGAAGTAACTCTCTTAAACGTTTTTGGAAATTCACCCTTTGAGGGGGTAAATTAGGCGATGAAGTGCAGTATAGGGGATTAGACAGTTTAAAAGTTAGAATCTTAAAATTGATGTTTAGGCACCGATTTTGAATAAAAAAGTGACTTTTGAAGTCTCCAACCCCTAAGGGGTAGTTGCGCGGGTTTGAAGTTTGAATGAAGACTTCTGTATTAAAGATTAAAACTGCGTGAGTAACGCTGCGGGCGCAGTCAGGTAGGCTCAATACTCAATACTCAATATCTTTATTGCATCTATAGGTTACATAATTAGTTCATCATCATCATCAGCCCATTTAAGTCCCCACTGCTGGGGCACGGGCCTCCCTTAATCACATGAGGGGTAATTGCCATACTCACCACGTTTGGCAGACGGGTTGGCGAGGGTTTTGATACGAATGCAGAGTTTTCCTTCTCTGGGTGCTGATGATTATGCCAGCAGCTTTACCTTAGTCGCCTTTTACGACACCTCGGTAGGAGTGAGGGTAGCCTATTCTACTCTGCCGGGGACCACACTGCAAATTAGTTGGTTCATAATAAATGTAGGTTATATTTTCAGAAGTCAACAAAGGTACAGAATATTTAGCGGTAAGTATATAAATTTAATGTGAACAATTTTAAAGTGCGCAAACATACCTACGCCGACCGCTAGAGTTATATGCCGCGGGTTGTACCACTATACGCACATGTTGCGTCCACGCATTAAATAACGCCATGTGTGTAGCCTTTAGTCAGTTTAAACCGACTAAAGACCCGCTTAATTGTTTACAGGGAACCTTTAATATCCTTCGGCAATGACAATGAATTTACGATTCATAATTATACCAATTACAAAATGAATTACTTCGTAGACCCGTTTATGAGAACTGAGTAGTGGTTATCAACTTTTATTTTATACTGGTATTTTTTATAACATTTTGAATGTATATAACAGCAGTCTATAAAAGCTGCGAGCACACAAAAACAAGACTATGTGTACACATTGTGTATAATAATATAAAATAAAAAAATGAAAATCGTTTATTGTCTCTTATTAACAAAAATACAAGGTTAACATTATACAATAAGTAGTAGGGATAAACAGTTCATATGTATATGATATTCTGCGACAAGATGGGATGATGACATTCGAAGGCTGGCTAGTGTGGGCTGGATGAGAGTGGCCGAAAATCGGGAGCAGTGGCGTGCATTAGGGGAGACCTATGTCCAGCAGTGGACGAGTGTGGGTTGCTGATGATGATGATGATGATGTATATGATAATATGCATTAGCCATTAGAGAGCCACGCTTCAACATGAATGGGCCGGCTCCACCGGAGGGCTACCACGGCCTCATAAAAAACGACAAGCAGCGAAGGCCCAATCCGAGGCGATTATGAGTTTAAAGATTGGCAGTGCACTTTTAACTCCACTGATGATGCGGGTGTCGTCATTGGTTGGTGTCAATTGCTTACCGTAAGGTGATCCGTCTGCCCGTTTGCTATCTACAAAAAGTGTCCAAACACTACTCTCTCCTATTCATATGATACGTGATATAAGTTTTCTAACGAACACTTATTCTATTCAATTCTTAACGAGACTATCCCCTCGCCTAATTTAACCTCTTACAAATCTTTTTATTGGGCAAAGATCCATTAACTTTATATCTGCGCTTGAAGATATCCCGATACTTATTGGCGTCGGCGATTCCCCGACAAATGCAGTTTTAAGTCAGTTTAATGCTCCGATCCTAAAAACGTCGTTAATAAGGCATTTGCTCTTTTTGCATAACATGTGATAAAGACTGGTTCTGGGGGCCCATAACAAAACGGAGTTTACGACCGTATATTTATACCCGTCACTTTTACACTCGCTGTGCGTCTCTTTTGTTTGGATGCGACAGGTATTATTGTTCGTTACGGGACGGTTTTATTGTAGGCCTGTACCGAGGTCGTCATTTCGATCTGGTTTGAGGAATATAGGTAACGATGTTATTGGAGTTTCGTTTTAATCTGCATTGTGGTGACAAAATTGTGCAAAACGATTGATTTGTTAAGTCATTTTGGTTATTTAAAACCGAATAATTTAACTTTGCCACGAATATCGATGGATGGCGGTCTAATACTGTGCGTTTCTCGCGGAACTTTCTACCACGTACCACAGTTTTGTTGAACGGTTTGGCTGCAGGAGTATTTCTCGACAGCAACGAGTTAGGGATATTCAAGAGCTAGAGCGTACTCTTTTTAAAAACGGCCGGCAATCTCTCTGATTTCGCGGATGTTCATGGGCGGCGTTGATTACTTTCCATCTCTAGTACAAACTGACTATTGATCTAAGTATAAGAACTTCATCCACCTTATTATAAATCGCTATCTAAAATTATTACCGTACAAAAACTCATATCATCCCATTCCAACATGCAATGTTAAAAGGGGCTGGCACGAAATTTAGTCCGGGACAATCCTTAGTTCGCGATTTGCAATAAGGGGAAACATGTTTAGTTAAAAGTACACACTTACAAGTACCAGATTATACCTAAATAGGTGAACATTTGGTTAAACCCTTTAATCAGTGCAAAAAGCTCGCATTTTTTCTGTTTGCCTATCCAAGTGGCATATTTTGTTTTCTCTGTTTGTTTAACCATCACAGGGTCTGCACTCACTAAAACACCATATCTAATGGGAACCAGCGGCATGATATGACGTATCGAACACGACCCACACTGCTACCGACCTATGATAAGATACGCTATCACAATAGACAATATACGACGAAGATAATAGGGAATATATTTGGGATATGCGGGTCAAGTCAAGTGGGAGGAATATTAAATAATAATAAATAAATATTTCACAACATCACATACATTGATCTGACTCCGAGATAGGTCAGCTCAAGCACTATAATTAATCAAGACGGGAATTGACTACGATATTATATTATGACATGAATGACATACTGGAGCCCAATTCTCATGCTTGTGATATTTTGAGAATATGGCGGATATCACCCGAAAACCATACAAAAAAAAGACTATGTTTTAGTGATATATGTCGTATGAAAATAAATGTCACGAGCACAAGAATTGGGCTCCTGAAACTTTTTCTTGTTATTTCACCTTCATCTAATTTCAAACATTCTTCGCCACAATGATTGTCGCTGCAGTGTCATTCGCCCTGGTGGAATTCGTTCCAAAGACTATTCGCTCCAGCGTTTCGCCATACTGATCTGTCGCTACGTCATTCGAAAGAACCAATAGCGGAATAACAAATCCTATATACATATAATACTTTTCTTTTGTAAATAGGTACATACTTATAATAATAATACACATGGTGGTTTCGGGACATTAGTTTCACTTTGTACCAATAGATGGCGCTAGGTGTCGATTACACCGCGCAATTTGTGCTTTTCGGATTACATAGCGTTACCGCTGTCTGTCAGTTATCCTCTTTATAATATTATAAATAAAAAAATACCCACAAACACAAATAATAGATACCTGCTTCGTATTATACTAGGTAGGTAGGTTTCACTGCCTCGGTGGCGCAGAGGTTAGTGGGACGCACTTTGCGCAGGTGCTCCCGGGTTCGCTCCCCAGGTCGGGCCAAACATTTTGTACCTAAGTTTACGGTAAGAAGTTCTTAAGATCAGTCTGGAAGCTGGCGGTATTGTACCCCCGTGTTTCGCAGAGCACGTTAAGCCGTTGTTCCTGTGCTAATCCCCCTCCGGTCGTGTCACGTTGGTGTCCCATCAGAATATGAGGGTAAGGGAGTAAAGGATGCACTTGAGTTTGCGCACACACTTGAGCACTATAATATATCCTGCGTACATGGCTGATCGTTGAGATTGGCCGTTTTGGCCGTGATCGGTTGGAAGATATTTTTATTACAGATACAAAATTTGATTATAAATGGCACAGATATTATATAACTCTAGTTAAATGGCGACCCTTCAGCATAATGGCTTGTAGGCCGACGGTTGACCTGTAAGGGGTTTGGTTTTGTAAGGGTTAGTTCCTTCGTAGTTTTCTAACCTTAGTTTTTGTACAAGACAATGTACAAACAGCCACATATCAGGTTACAACAATCTGTCAAAATTCCTTAATTGATATTTAACCCAACATGTTTAACAATTAAGTTAAGATTCGACTCAAGACATTTGAGAGTTTTGTATAGGTACTTTATTGTTTGGCTGTCCGTACACGTATAGGCCAACACAAGTGTAACAGAGGCCCAATCCGCTGCTAGCGTAATTTGTAACTTCGTTGGTGTTGCCAAAGGGCGGCAGCAATCATCATCAGGTGATCCGCTTGCTCGTATCTATCACAAAAAAAAAACAAAACAAATATGTAACCAAACCGCAATGAGCAAAAAAGCTCATTCATTACAGCCACTTTGTCATCGTTGGCAAAAAATCGACTCTTGCGCAGATCGGGCGCATTCTCTGACGTACGCACTACGGGGCCCGAAAGAGTATTGTCGTCCTTTGCAGGTACAATCGTATCGATAACGGTACAACACTAAGCTCAGTACCTACTGGATGAGGGTAAATCGACTGGATTATTTTCGTGTATAGGTTTAGGTAAACAACTGAACTGGATGAGTTTAGGAAGGTTCTTGCTTATGGGCGTCTGTGACATCACGACACTTGCTGAGTATTTGCCTTTTCTGTTATCATACTTTAGTAAAGTAAAGTATCAGCCTATTATACTGTCCCACTGCAGGGCAAAGGCCTCCATCATAGAAATCAAGTTATCACTAATATGACGTGATATAATTCACTTAATCACCACGCTTGCCTGCTGCGGATTGGTGGTCACAAACTCGAGCAATGTACGAAAAATTCGAAATCGTACTTTTTGCTCGACCCAGGAATCGAACCTAGGACCCCGAGATCATATTTAGTATAAAAAGCGCAATTTATCGATAAATCCATCCCAAAACCATCGATATATTTGCAGGTCCTTTGAAGTCGGGTGCGGCGTAGCCTTAAAGCTAAAGTGGCGGCTGGCCGGGCTCACAATTACCTGCAATTAAGCTATCATTAAGCGCTGTTTTGTGGCGGCCTGCAATTTGTCACGCACGCGGTGCGCCCGCGCACGCCGGGGTAGAGGTAGGGAAAAAGTAATCGATTTTATCCGATAAAAAATCGATGGATGTAAGAGCGCCGAAAATTATGCATCAATGTATTCAAATCTGTAATTCTTTAATCGAATCTGATTTTAATGTAAAACACGTAGGTACATTGGTTCAATATAGATTTACAATCAATTAAGTTTGGTCCACCGGTCACGGTCCATCCACAACCCGCTTTATGGATTTTTTTAAATTTATCCTTGTTTTTTTTATGCTAGAGGCGACAAACGAGCAAGCGAATCACCTCCGCCCACGAATATCCGAGAAATCAGAGAGATCGCTAATAGGTTGCCGGCCTCTTTAAAAAGGAGTTTGTTGTACTTTTGACACTGATATTGTACTCGTATATAGTGTTGTGATGTCCAAAACAATATTTTTTTTCTTTCTTTCTTTACTTCTCTTGAAGGTTCCTAGGTAGTAGCCGTCGGGAAATACACCCGCAGGCAAACCGTTCCACAGAACTGAGGTACCTACGTGGTAGAAAGTTCCACTAGAAACGCCATCCATCGAGATGATGGGGGTGGAATTATTATTATTGATGTATAAATTATTTTATGTAAGTATATGATAATAATTCCGGATATTTGTTTTGTCGTGGCCGTGTGGTCCCCGGCAGAGTAGAATAGGCCACCCTCACTCTTACCGAGGTGTCGTAAAAGGCGACTAAGGTAAAGCTGCTGGCATGATCATCAGCACCCAGAGAAGGAAAACTCTGCATTTATATCAAAACCCTCGCCAACCCGTCTGCCAAGCGTGGTGAGTATGGCAATTACCCCTCATGTGATTGAGGGAGGCCCGTGCCCTAGCAGTGGGGACTTAAATGGGCTGATGATGATGATTTGTTTTGTACTAGTTACTACTACAACGGCTGAACTAGCGCTTAAGTAGTTGAAGATTAAGTTGTCGGTAATAACATTGTTCACTAATTATTATTCTTATATTTTGTATTTCATTAATTGCTTCTACCTATCAGACTCTATGACTATTCATTAGTGTTTACATCTTGATTATGTAACTGTATAATTTGTGCAGCAGAATAAACGTATTATCTATCTATCTATCTAATAGCAAAACTCGTGTTGAACTAAGTAAAATCGATTGTTTTCAAAGTACCAATAAAAAATCGATTCTATTCAACTTTTGATGCTAAATAAAAACATTACGTAGAGTCACCTCTCTATGAGGTAGGTGGGGGCCAGCTGGTGGGGGGAAGGGGTTAATTAAGTGCAGCGTACTCTGTAGTTTTCTATTTTCCACGGACAATCGGGTTCAATGTAAAACAACGCTGCTTTTGTTTAATACTGGTGGAGGAGACAAGTAGGCTTCTTTAGAGGTCCTGGGCCTGACTCCAATCAAACTGGGAAGTTATTGGGAACAATAAGTTGAGTTGTCAACTCGCTGTACTTTTCTTTTACCCTACGGTTGTCTAGAAGAGATGTCGCTACTAGCGATAATACAGCCGAGATTGTATTTACCAGTGATCATAGCATTAAGTTTCTTGGGCTAGAGCCGCCCCTGTACTGGGCCGTGATCTCGGGGTCCTGGGTTCAATTCCCTGGTCGAGCAAAGGTATGTTTCGAATTTTTCAAACATAGCTCGGGATTGTGATCACCAATCCGCATTAGGCAAGCGTGTTGATTAAGCCTAATCCTATCATAGTAGCGATGACTTGATTTCAATGATGAAGGCCTTTGCCCTGCAGTGGGAGAGTATATAGAGTAGTAGTATCAGCCTATACGCCAATGGGAAGGAGAGCAAATTGTGGATACCCCAGAGGCAGCAGATATTTTAATCCGCATCCGCATCTTGGTATGATGAGGATGATACAACATTGTATGAAAGTATGGCGATTATAAAGTGTACAACTGGCGAGTTTTTTGCCGGATCTTCTCGACCAGAAACAACTTTCCGAGCCGGTGGTAGAATCGCATTATGTTTATTATTTTTTTTAGTATTTTTGTGTATGACCATATCAGTATATATGTATGATTAAAATATAAATTATACATACGTACTTATAAATAGTTTTGTAAGACTATGCAAATAAGTTTTTTTTATTTTGATTTCGCAGATCCCTATGCATTGATGTATTGCTGTCCGTATACTAGCATAGCAGGTGTAGTTCTGTCATAAGACTCCTGCTGACGCTGATCTTCCCTATTGTGTTTAGAGAAGGAGCACTCTTGCTCACACACTAGTTCTATAATTAAAAGTAAAGGAATATCAGTGACCAATAGAACTGATAAGATATGCAAAGCTTTGTAGGACCGACTCTATCAATCTCACGCTCGCGGGTAATCTAGGTAGAGCCGCAGACCCACGCTAAGAATAACTCGGAATATTAGCTGCGTATGAGCAAGGCAATTGATTTTATCATGCTGGGATATTCATATAAATAGCTGCATGAGCGAAGCGTTTATGTAAATAAATTTAATAAAGAGGTAGTTCTTTGGCTGCTACTCATGTTCCGCCGCTTTTATTAAATTGATAAGCTAAAAATATTCTAGGAAGGAAAACCGCAAACTTAATTACATACATACCAACAACCATATTTTGGGAAAAATATTCCTTACAATTTCTAAATAATACCATGGATCCATAACAATATTATCAGAGGGAAAAATAAACCTTTTGTCTGTGCGTTTGCTTATCTCAACACTAACATGATAACCCTGTTGTTTTGGGCACAAAATACAATTGAGCAAAAACAGTAACAAAAGACAAAAGGGTTTAGGCAATTTGTCTGAATGGCTGCGCAAACGCAGGGTAAAAAGCGAACAATGCCACAATAGGGATGAGCCAATCCGAATACACGACTCGAGTTGACTCGAACTCAAATTTATGAAACTCAAATTTAACAAACCTAGGCATGTGTTATATAATAAACACCTAAAACGCGGTGGCTTTGGCTGTACAGACAGCGATTTTAAGATCTAAGTAAAAGGATAGCTTTATAACTAACTAACTAGGTTGGCGCAGCGACTGAGCCTTGGCCTCCGATAATAAGAGCCTCCATCTAGGCCGGTCTCGCGCCACCTCCTGCCAGTCATCCGCCAGAAGTGTACGCAAATCCTTTTCAACCTCGTCTCTCCATCGGTACCTTGGACGGCCAACAAGACCAGGTGGGCGAGCCTAATATCATCGGCGAAACTAAAGCACATCGACTTCGCTGGCTCGGCCACCTCGAGAGAATGGGAGAGGATCGTGCAGTAAGGACAGCCCTATACCTATGGACTGAATTATACATATAATACATAATTATACATATAATTAGTCCATGCCTATACTTAGATCTTAAAAAGTACGCAACGGATTATGAGGTGTTTTTTTTTAATAAATAGAGTAATTCAAGAGGAAGGTTTATTTAAATCTAGCGAAGCCGGGGCAGGTAATAAAACAAAGTCTAGTTAGTTCTTTTTATGTGACAGACAAGTATACGGATCAAGATGGACGGAGCACCTATTGGATTCACAAGTCCGCTGCCAATCTTTAAAATCCCCTACCTTTCGGATTGGGCCTCCGGTACCCTCACTTCTCTGCGAAACACAACTGCTGGTTCACGCCGGTTTTCTGTGAGTCCCTGGTATGACTCCAGTATTCAAATTTGAGTCAGAAAGAATTTAACTCAAGTTTACTAACTCGGTTGATACATCACTAACAATAGGCCATTGCCAACGAAGTTATCAAAGACGCCGCCGGTTTGTTCGACGTCAATGAGCCTTTGTTTCCAACACAATTCTCTATGGTAAACCAATTTGCCTATTTGTTGATTATATTCGGAGAATTTCTGGGAGATAAGAATAATGATAACATTGCATTGGGTTTGCGTAGTTTCCCAAAATTCAAAACGCTGAGGCAGGTACCTACCTATAATCATACCGCATATTTTGAAACTCGCCAATACTCGCAACGGAATCCAAACTTAAAGACTACTTGCCGCTGACATTGAATCTTGAATTTTGGTATGAAACAACATAACAGAAAAACCCGAAACCTTTTAAAATTTTCTAGGCACAGTAACTAGTTAAACCAAAACAAAGACCACCACAATCGTCATTCAATCTAAATATTTTGGTGAATGTAATTCTGTATATAACCTAAATGCGTCCTAACTGAAACAGAAACATTATTTATTTGCATACAACTGCATACAACGCGTACAATATAAATTATTATTGCATAATACACAGTTGATACAGATGTAATTTGATTTAATACGTCATAAATTGTAAACCGCTACGTTTGTACGGCGGAACCCTATGTGCGCGAGTCAGACTCGCACTTGGCCGGTTTTTTTAAATATGAAGTATCAATTTATCTATTCGTTAGTCATAATTGCTTTTTGGTTGATTGTGTTCGAGGAATTTCTAGTAGATAAAGATTTTTATGAGATAAGGAGGCAAGGCAAGCGTAATCACCTAATGGTAAATTTTCACCACTTTTACCCATGGAAGTCATCAAGCCAAGAGCGAGAGCCACCTGGGGCAGCGAGTGTTCATGGGTGACACCAATCTCTTTCTCATCTTTATATCGCAGAAAACCATTGATAGGCATTCGTAAGTAACAATAACAAATATGTTTAATAGTTATTTTATATCAGTAAGTTTCCTTTTCTGTCTCTTTCATTATACCATCTTACTCTCTCACTCTCTGTCTCTCATCTGTTACTCTCTCATTATTACCTTCTGTACTAATTATAGACAGAAAGCTTCAGAACATATGTCAGGTGCCTGTAACAATATTTATGAGAACATGTAGTAAAAGAGGCATTATTTGATGCCATTGTATAGTGCAGTATTGCATAGCATTGAACGTAAGTACTTACATATAATAAAGATGATGGTGTTGCGTGCAACTATTGATAATGTATCCCTCGGAGAGCCGGCCGCCAGCGCTGCATTTAGGGTTGTTGCATATTAGCACGCAGTGCGCTAGCTGATTAGACTGGTGGGCTATTCACCCTCGCCGTGAGGATAGACCCGACTTATGGCGATTGTTTAATGTTATAGGTGACAGAGGAGCAGACAGATCATCTGATGATAGGTAAGCGATTGCCACCGCCCATACACACCCGCACCGGCAAACAAATGCTATCGGGCGTCTGTACCCTCACTCACTCGAAACACGCCGGTTTCGTGTCACTTTGGTCGAGCCGGCCCATTCACGCCAAAAGTTAATAATAATTGGCCAGTGATATTATGACAGGACAATTTAATAATTTTCGGAAATCTGGAAATCCCACAAAATGTATGGGAAATCCAGATGAATACAAGCATCTGGCAACCTTAGCAGGGATAGAGGACGGAGGACGGTACAACGCGTGCGCACGATTACTGAGAGCGTTTGAATAAAATTTTTTAAGTCTTAATAAATGCAATAAATGTAAGATACGAGTACGCAATTCAAAGTGCGAAGTGGAGGAGCCGAAGAATGAAACCAGACCCCGGCCTCGAACAGTCCGAAGCGACAGCTTGATGATGATTATAGGTACCTGTAAAATCTTTGGTTGATAGAGATCGCTTCTAGCGAAAAGACAATTGTTGTAATGAGTTAGGAATCCAATGAAAGAAAGAGTTTTAGTAAGTAGGTATTCGGGAATCAATCGTTGCAAAAAAAAAACCGAAATTCAAATTGTTTGATATTCACTCTAGCTTTTAAAAATGAATTGGATTTCGGATAGGAAAAATCTTTTTTTATGAAGTTTATGTTTTTTACACTTTTATTTTTTTGTTATCATTCCGATAGTTTTAACAGTTAAATTAACAGTTAACGTTACTTATCTAGCCACACAGCCGTGGACTTCTCACAACGGAAATTATTAAAACTGTAATAAAAGTGGTGTGGTACTTTCGAAATTTCCTGATAATTCCTGACATATCAATGATGAATGCGTTAAATAATTCAAAGATATTATTATTTCGAGAGCTTTTACTATAATAATTAGGGTTTTAGGTTATTAATACGACTGTCGAACACTACTAAAAGTGAAAATTTGGGTTTTTTTAATTAGAATAGCCAGACATTTGGCTAAAATCTCGCCTGATGGTAAGTGATGATATGGTACTTTTTTTGACGACCTGTTTGGAACAGTGGTAGTGAACGCTGCCTCTGGTGCAAGGGTTGCGGGTTCGATCCCCGCACAGTACAAATATTTGTGTGCATGAACATATCTGTTTGTATTGGTCTGGGCGTTATCTATGTATTATAAGTATGTATTTACAAAAGTAAAGTATTATATGTATATATTTGTAATCCCACTGTTGATTCTGATATCCGTAACACAGGTGCTTGAGCTACCTATCTCGGAGTCAGATCAATGTATGTGATGTTGGTAAAAAAAAAACCTTATTTTATTAGTATATTTTAAGCAAAACGAATTGGTCTATTTACTTCTTCTCAAAGACTTGTCTAGTTACGAGCATACAGGATGTATCTGTGAACATTTACATCCCTTTAACCATGTGTTCTACTAACCATTCTGTACAACATTTGTTCTATGACTTTTGGAAATTCACATAAAAAAATCCAACTATTCATACAAAGTCGGTCACGTGACTTGGTCATTTTGTAGTAGATAAAAATCGACGAATTTCGGAAAGTCGTAAAACAAATGTTTTTCAGAATGGTTGGTAGAACACGTGGCTACAGGGATGAAAATGTTCATAGATAAACCCTGTATAGACAAGCTTTTGGATATTTCAAAAGAGAGATGAATAAGAAAGAAATAAAACAGTAAAACGAATTTTCATTTTCGATAGTGTGCGTACAGACGAAAATGTTAAACTGAAAAAGTTAAACAAGATAGCTTATTATGAGCTATAAATATATAATAAATTTAATTCTCACAACATCTCATACATTGACCTGATTCCGTTCTAAGTAGCGTAAGCACTTGTGTTACAGATATCAGACAACAGAGGAACACAAATATATACTTAAATACATATATTACACCCAGACACAGAACAAACACAAGTGTTCATCGCACGAATACTTGTCCAGGGTGGGGATCGAACCCACGACCTTTGGCGTAAGAGGCAGGGTCACTACCAATTGCGCCATCCGGTCAGTCTATTTGATTACACAATAACAATTAAAAGGTGGTTTCAATGGCCGGACACTCGTTCATGAATGTTAACGAATTAACATACAATAAGTGATTGTCACGATAATGGGTAGATACGATAACGATAATAAGACAGTAGTGGGGTCGTTATGGGATAATTATGATAATAACGTCAGGTATCGGCTCTATTATGGGGTAATATGGCGTTGACGGAAAGTTGAAAGAGGTTGACATTTTACGGGACTCGTTGGGCGACAAAGTTAACATTTATTGAAAGTCCATTAAATAAGCTATTAAGTCGAGTATTTCGTTATCATACGAGTATTGCGAGTAACATTGTAATGTATTATTTTGATGGAAAAGGGAGGCAAACAAACAAACGGGGTAATGTTAAAGAATACTAGACTATGCTATATACCATCAATGCGATTGCAGAGCGTTGCCGGCCTTCGTGTTCGATTATTAATATCGTGAGGAAACCAGGTCAGGTGCGGATCTGATTTCCTCGCGATGTTTTCCTTCACCACCGAGCTAGTATAAGAAATGACCATGTGAGAGCCATGCTTCAGTCCGATCAACCGGCCTGAAGCAGTGCTTGCACTGTGTTCCGGCGAGTGAGTAAGGGTCCCGGAGGTCTAAAACAGGGGGAAGGGGAGATTAGGTTAGCAGCGCACTAGTTTTTTTTATTTTTTTTTATTATGGCTCTACCCGAAGCGAAGATAATTCGCCAATGTCAAGTAACTTATTGAGAATAAGTGTAGTCAACAGTCGAAATCAGTCAAAGTCACGGTCACTCAATAAAACGCCGGTGTTTTACGTTTTATCGACCTACGGATTTAGCGGATATCACTCTAAAAGCAATCCCGGGTTTTAAGACTCTATTAGGTCCAAGCAAGTTGTCACGAGACAACGCACTCGACACACAATAGCCGTGTTAAAAACGTTACAATCCAACGATTCTTATTATTAGAATCACTTTGCGGCATTTCACTGCACAAATAAACACCACACTTGTACACTAAAAACCACTAGACACTAATTTAAAACCTTTGAATTGCAACAGCCAATGCGGCTTGTTTTAGCCCTGCCCGCCGAATTATTAGCTTACCATCAGTGATCCGTTTGCTCTTCTGCCATCTATCACTTAAAAAAATCGATTTGAAAAATACAGACGTGTGTGCTCTAATTCGCACCTCTAGTCGCTTCATCTACATTGATATTGTTGACATAATGTTGTCTCTGATATTTTAATTTAGAAAGCGATAACATCACATAATAAAACTGAGTAGAGGACATGTTAGGGCACTCACTCGGACCCTCACAGGGCACTGCAAATTAAACAAGCACCTGCACAACATGGGCCTTTCAGATACCAAAATCTGCAGGTTCTGTCGCGAGGACGAGGAAACAATTATCCACGTCCTCGGCTAGTGCATAGCGCTACACTGCTGCAGAAACCGGCACCTGGGAGCACACATGATCTCAGCTGACGAGATCAAGAGCTCCCCCGTCAGCTCCATTCTCGGGTTTATCCTGGAACTGGAGCTACATGAAGTGCTGTAATAGGTTACGGGGCTGCCACAATAGATCATCTACTGGTCGCAGTGGCTATGAGACGCAGGGCTCACCCCATTTCTATCAAATATTAAGATAGCATCACGTTCACTCAAAGTTACAACCCTTTGAGTCTCCAGGGGTGATGCATTAAAAAAAACCGTTACTTTTTTCCACGTCTTAATAACCCAAAAAGTTCACACTAACCCGTCGAACACCGGCGCAGGCGCAAGACGTAAAATTAACCGACAACGCTTCAAAGGCGCCGCGCCTTTGTTCTCGCCGCCCATTGTCTCGCATATGTTGTTTTAATACTCTTAATTTCGTGTTGTCATGTTAAAAGTTTATAACCCCAACTTTGTTCGGTGGAAGTAAAACCTTACGTAACGGACATAAAAGGAGTTTTTGATTAACCCGTTGAGCTTTGAAGTGAGCTTTACATGTGCCATAAAGCTGGTGGAAGCTATATTTCAGAGTGTATCATTTAACACTTCTTTTTATAAGTATTAATAGTGGAAGGGTGTGGACCACAGTGTGGACCTACGTGGATGAATTAGATATGGTCTTGCATATTCTGGTCGGTACTTGAGGTATATTATTAAGTAGGAGGTTTGTAGATCATTTATTTATTTATGTTAGTCGTTATGGTTATTACAGTTGGTAAAATCGGTAACAGGACATTGATCACGTGACACCCTGTAAGGGCGTTGCAATATCTAGAGAGGGATACAATACATAAATATTTATCTTAATATAATAACAGAGATTTTTATGTAATAGGTGGCAGACGAGCAGACGGATCACCTGATGGTAATCGGTTGCCGCCGCCCATGGACACCCGCAACACTAGTGGAGTCACAAGTGCGCTGTCAACCTTTTTTATCCCCCTTTTCCCATGGACTGGGCCTCCGGTACTCTCACTCACGCAGCGAAATACAGCACAGTGCTGCTTCACTCCGGTTTTCTGTGAGGCCGTGGTAGCACTCCCGTTGAGCGAAGCCGATTCATGCCGAAGCGTCGCTCTCCCACGGTAAGTATGTAGGAGGTATTTAGCTCCTCGTCTTAGCGTGTCATTGCCGGTTGCGTCTAAAGCTGTCGCTTTGGAGCCCGGGATGGAAAACTACATAAGTAGTTTTTTCATCAAACATAGTTACCTACATCAGCTCTGCGTACGACATGCAGCAATGAGGCATTTTAGAATATAACTGTCCAACACTGTGTCAATCGCATGAATAGTTTTACAGAGTCGCAATTAAACTCACGTCCGTCAAAACCCGAGCCAGAGGACCTAATTCAAAGCAGACGTTACGACCTAATCGGAGTTTCCCTCTCTTTCACACGTGCTGTTTGTCTCCTATGTTTGGATGCGACAGGTATATTCTCGTTCGTTACGGGACGGCTTCAAATTAAGCCACCAGGGCCACGTCCAACCAGCGAGTCCATTAACACGTTTTTTTTTATATCACCGCAATATTCTATTCGACAACAATCCTTTAACATTCAAAAACGTTTTACAGCCTTGACGAATTTTACACTCCACGGACACGACACAAAGACATTGTGCCTTTAAACAGCCTCTTTCTTACCATAAGAATGATCAACACCTTAGCCGGGTATTTCCTCATTTTGAACCTTAAAATTATCATGTTTAGGTTAATTTTCCTCTATTAGTTCCAGAGCAAGGTGAGATATGTGAAATTACTATTTGGAAACCAGTGTTTTTTGTAATTAAAGCGAAAGTTTTGATAGCAAACACAGTGCGAAGACAACATATTTCCGCTTATGTAGAAAAAAATACCTACCTAAGTTCCTTTTTAGGGTTCCGTAGCCAAATGGCAAAAAAGGAACCCTTATAGATCCGTCATCTGTCTTTCTGTCCGTCCGTCCGTATGTCACAGCCACTTTTTTTCCGAAACTATAAGAACTATACTACTGAAACTTGGTCAGTAGATGTATTCTGTTAACTGTATTACGATTTTTACACAAAAATAGGAAAAAATCAAATATTTTTGGGCGGTCCCCATACATAGTACTGAAACTCTATTTTTTTTTTCATCAAACCCGTACGTGTCGGGTAGGTCTTTAAATTATAATAATTATAATATAGAGGTTTCTAATATAATTTTGTTCTAAACTTAATAACTTTGCGCAAGAGACGCTCCCAAAATGGTAAAACCCTTGGTGTGGAACCTTCATGGGCGAGTCCGACTCGCACTTGGCCGGTTTTTTTCCCATGGTGTTAGTTTCAAATGAAAATAAGGTAAGACGCCCTACATACTACCTTTAATAATCCGTGAAGGTACTGGAGGCCCAAACCGCGGGAAAGGGGGGTTTAAGGTTGGCAGCGCACTTGTGAATCCATTGGTGTCGCGGTTGTCCACGGGCGGCGGCAATCGCTTACCCTCAGGTGATCCGTCTGCTCGTCTGCCACCTATCACTTAAACAAGAAAAAATACTTTATTGTGGGAATAGAACCCGCGTCCCAACGCGGTGCTAAACGGAATTCCTTTCGACAGCCACGCCTCATACCGTTGATAAAGAGCACTTGAAAATTAAATCATATTGTGTCACCTCATAAGGCCACCCATAGAGAAAAAGTCCGCCCACTACAGATGCCTTTACAGCTTCTGGCCATGAATAATGCAGGCTCGCGTCATCACTTGCGCCCGCGCCGGTGACGACATATTTGAAATTTAAACTAAGAACAGGAGCGATGATTTTGGGTGACAGGGCAGGATGGGTGGGCAAAGCTTCCATGCAAGGGTTTCTGGAGAAAGTAGAAATTTGGAAGAGTTTGTAGGGATCTAAAGCAAATAAAAACATAAAATTGGAGCATCAGTGTTGTTTTTCGCTGTGGGGGTACTGGAGGCCCAATCTGGTGGGGAGGTGGTAAAGGTAGGCAGCGCACTTGTGACTCCATGGTGTTGCGGGTATCCATGAGCGGTGAAAATTGCTTACCTTAAGATCATCCTCATGTTTGTCTATCACACAATAAAAATACAAAAATATCAAATGAGCCAGCATTATCATAATATCGTTATTATAACATAATATCGGAAATAAGTATCTACTTGAGAGTGGTCACAAGAACAAGTCCGATATTGACCACATTAACACAAAAATTAATTTAATTTGCAAACTAGGAATTTAACTCCTTCTTTCCGCCCATCGCTAGTAGCATCGCATTATCGACATACAACAATTAAAAAAGAATCCGATATGTCACCGTGTTGCATCCGCGCCTAGCGGGTGGTGCATTAACACCCACTCGCGCGGCGGGAGGCTGCGCGGGCGCAAGCCTTCTGTTCTGTCGGTGCGTGTGAACAAGGCGTTGACAGAAAGCATGGACCGAAATAATTTTCTAATAAAAGTTACATTGGGTAAGTAGTAGGCCTCAATGGCAGTACATGAGTATACTCATGTGGTACAACAGTCACTGTAGAACTAAATGTGGTTCTGTAATTAGTTTTATGCACTACAAGTTATTTAGTTAGCTTTTTTTATTCGCATCAGTATCATATTACGTGATATGCCAAAACTCTTTTCTGAGTCTCCCCAATGCAAGTATTACTTAGACGTCTAGACATCTAGGTGCTGTAACGACACCGGGACAGAACACCGTCCTCTTCGGAGCGATATGGCGAACTAGCCAAGCCACCCCTTGTAGTAAACACGTTCACGTGGCCCTTGAAAAGGCTTATCTAGGCCCTCACGAAGTTAGAGGTGTGTCGTGGAATAAGCTGTGCCAGTCTTCCTCTCTACCAAGGCGATCAGGGAGAGCTGAATGGATTATGTGGGTATGCCTCTAGGTAGTTTCCCAGATGGAGAGCCCCACATACCTAAAAAAACCACGTTGATTGCATATGCATCAGATTGTTGGTCCACTCCACCAAAAAGCACAGTGGATAAGAACTTGAAATGCGCCTTTTTAACGGGAGGTCGTACTCGTAGTTTCTAACAGGATTTTTCAAATCTATATATACATATTTCTATTAGATCGGCGGTGAGGTAAGGAAACATGTAGGTACGTTTGGAGTAAGTGTCTGAAACGTAGGTAGAACCATGGTTCAGTTGGTTTGGTTCCCCTGTCTAATGATTGCGAAGGTCAGGCGGCAGTCGCTTCATGTAAATACTATAATCATCAAATCCTGAATCATGGTCCAAGAGTGCCAGGGCTCCAAAGCGACAGATTTGGACGCAACCTGGAATAATAATGCCTCTTGGTAGCTTTCCAATTGGGGAGCCACACACAAGCTGACTGACTCCCGTTGATCGGGTATGCATCGGTGGCCGGCCCACTGTACCACGGATAGGCGGCCTTTCCCCAGGGTTTCAAAAAATGGGTAAAGAACGAATCAAACCTGAAGATCTTAAGGTCACAGACAACATACCTTTGGCCCAAGGAACCATTACGAGCAGTCGTTATGTATAATTAAGACAGAATGCAAGATAATCGCTCGGCCTGAGCGGCACAAACGTACCCCGTCCTTGGTTCGAATTTTCGCCTTTCTTCAGGTGTTTTTGCGGTGCGCAGGAGCATCGGAGCGTCTGTTATAGTTAGGGTTTCCAGGCGGCTGGATTAAGCTGGATATAAGGGACACATCTATGCCAAATCTACGTAATGTTTGATTCACCATCAAATTTAAGAAATGAGCTTATGAGTAGTTACATAAACTCATTTCTTAAATTTCCAACCCGCACGGCAACGCATCTCTACTCCTTCTGGTGTGACTGATGTTCAGGGGCGTTTATCACTTACCATCTGTTGACCCGCTTGCTCCTTTTCCTCCCTTTTCTGATAAAAAAAATATATCAATTGGGTAAAGACTGATTGTAGTAATCAGATGTGCTGTATACACTTAATAAGAGTGATGCTACGGCATGAATGGGCTACCTCGATCGTAGTGATAAACCAGCCTCTAGGACGGACGCTCTGCTTCAGACTGCTGCTGCCCCCAAATTGGGTCTCCCCAATCTGGGGACACTGCATTCTGTCCTGTGTCCATGAGCAGCAGTACCTAATCGCTTTTCATCAGATGATCCGTTTGTTCGTCACCTATTACATTAAAAATCGTCCGACAAAACTGTTTTATTAATCCGGTTTTTTTGGATTTAAGAGCTGGTTACTCTACTCATAGTTTTTGCGTCCCGCGGCCGTCAGCATTCCGCTCAAATTATACCAGCTACCGGTGACCATGGGTTCCGAGATGCCGCATAAGGCATTGGAATCATAATACTTTATTATTTAGTAACAGTAAGGAAATAGGTATCTAAAAACAAGGTGAACTTGCGAGCAGTAACATTTGTACACGAATCATTTAGAGCTATTTAGGTATATGTATTGTTTTAAACTTTCATGATCACTACTAAAATTGCAACACAGCTTGAAAAAACCCCAAATCGGAAACCCAAAATTAGGGTACATGATAGAAATCTCGTAAAATCGACGACCCGTTTGGAACAATAGTAGTGAACGCTGCCCGTCCGTGGTCCAAGGGTTGCGGGTTCGATCCCCGCACAGTACAAACATTTTGTGTGCATGAACATGTCTGTTTGTATTGGTCTGGGTGTTTGTATGTATTTACAAAAGAAAAGTATTATATGTATATATTTGTAATTCCGCTGTTGATTCTGATATCCGTAACACAGGTGCTTGAGCTACCTATCTCGGAGTCAGATCAATGTATGTGATGTTGTGAAATATTTATTTATTTATTTATTTAACTATAATAACATTTGGAGCCACTTTTGATCCCCTTGAACCTCAAAAACTAATTCACATTACAAACGTGTGCAAAGTGACTCATGTAATGAAGCTTGCGAGATAATATTATCACAGTATAGTGACAAGAGCTTTAAAGCTAGAGCTAGTAAAGCTCTTGTTATACTGTGATAAATATCAAACATGAACACACATCAAATAGTTAATTTAACTAACTTACCTAACTAGGTTGGCGCAGCGACTCATAGCGAGTCTTGGCCTCCGATAATAAGAGTCTTGCGCCACTTTCTGCCAGTCATCCACCTAGAGTCCGCGCAAATCCTTATCGACCTCATCTTTCCAGTGGTATCTTGGCCAACGGCCGACTGGCCTTCGCCCATAAGGACGTCCCAGGTACGCTTTCTTTACTGCACGTATATAGATAAACGTATAAAAAAGATAATTAGATAATAAATTAAAATATCGTCCAAAATGTTTCCTTTAATTTACTTTTTTTTTTACTTTAATATTTATCCCTAAGTATCTTTATTTGCCCTGGTCTTAAGCCTGAAAAATAATGTGTATAAAATAACTGTGTAATTGGCTCCTGCGACACAAGCAGATCTTGCTTAGTGCAGAGCCGCTAGCTTTAAGAGCAAAAACTGTAACATGCTTCATGGCAATAAAGATTATTATTATTAATTACTGATCTAAAAGAAAACAATTTCTCAGTTCCAGATGAGCTAGTAAGTTGATTAGCATCCAGATGGATATACCTAATATTAAGGTAATTTTTCTTTTAGATTTTCGCGATGCACTTTAATGATAATTAAGACGGAATTAATGAGACGTTTGTTAGGTAAGAAGTAAGTACAATATTATGTACTCATATTTTTTACTTAACGTATCGGCTACGTTACTCCAACAGCCGTGGTAACAAGTGGACCATCACACTGTTGAACACGGTTGCTGTAACGTAGCTATACTTAAAAAAGCAGTGATACCTTTATAAAACAGAATTTTTGATTCCCCTTAAAATATAACGTAGCAATTTCCAAAGACAAAATTGATGAAATTCAAAGAGCTTTCGTTTACATTTCTGGCCTGAGCTGCACCGATAAGAAGGTAGAGCGAAACCGACAAACATGGCGTAATTTAACGAGTGCAAACTGACGGAATCTTGATACGACTCTTGTTGAACGGCTGATAGATTTGCACAGGTTGCTCGAGAGACACTATGTTATGTAGAGAACGAATTCTGATAATTAGGGTGGAGACCGCGTTTCTGCAACCCAAGTTAGGTGATGTGACGATTTGCGCAAGATGGCTTGATAGCTTTTACTTTTTTTATATAGAAAGCCCAATCAGGATTACCTCACCCCGCCTGATGAAAACCGGCTGTGAAATCCAAATATGAGGCTGACAGGCATAAAATAACTAACAAAGTACCCAGTGAGTCTTCCATCCTCACCCTGATGGCCTGCTGAGATGCCGCTTCACGCCCCGCCTTAAACTTACTTATACCATAGATCGATCGTGTGAGAACTAGACTATAGATTGTCGACGATCGATGGTGGTTGGTAAAATGCTAAACACCGGCGTTTTATTCAGTGACTGCGACTTTGATAGATGACAATCATCATCTTCCTTATCATCATTTCACTTGAAATTGGCGAAGTTATCCTCATAGAAGAGGGTGTGACTTGATGAATAATATATTGATATGGTGACCGAAATCCTATCTGAAAACTTTGGCTTGATGTCTAAGGGATGAATGCGTACCAATGATCTTACTACATCATTATCATCATCATTTTAGCCAATAGACGTCCATTGCTGGACATAGGCCTCCCCCAATGTTCTCCACACAGATCGGTCCTGTGCCGCCCGCATCCAATGGATTCCCGCGATCTTCACCAGATCATCGGTCCACCTTGTGGGGGGCCTGCCACGGCTGTGACTTCCTGCACGTGGCCTCCATTTGAGGACCTTTCCGTCCCAATGGCCGTCTGTTCTCCTCGCTATATGCCCCTGCCCATTGCTGCCACCTTACTACACTGAAAGCGAAAGACCATGCGAAGTGGAGTAGATACAGTAGGAAAGCGGACCCCATGCTCTGAAAAACCAGCACGTAACCACGATTTAACGCTAAGATGATGATGATGATGGCAATCGAAATCCCATCATCGAGCAAAGACAGATGAATATTTTTGGTTAAACACCCTTTCAGCAGTGAACAACATTTTATGGCTAATTCTGATGATGAAAAAAAGAGGTAATACTTCCTTAGTTCAGGCTTTCCGCCATTTCTACTTCATCATAGTCACCGCACAAATAGTGAATGTTTTGCCTCCAATGGCAAATTCATTTAATTGTGTTCGGCCACTCCCGCGCAGAGGAATCGCGCGCAAATGAGCCCTGCGCAGGATTAGGCTTTTTGTCGGCTGGAATTTATTACTGCGCATGTCGTTAGATTAGTGTTTTGTGGCGAACCAGGTTCTGCTTGTAGAGTCATTTGCTGGCCATCTGCTTATAGGCGACCATCTTGCCTTATATTGTTAAAATAAAAAATGTTAACAATAATGTCCATTGGTGTGGTTCCTTCGATGTAGAGATATAATCCAAATTAATATCCTACCCAGGGTCTGTCTGTCTACGTTATTTATTGCCATTAACTGCCAGCGTACCAACAAAACTGTTCAAATTAAACTCAGGCCACTATACTCTGGCATAGGTACACATTGCTGAATGTTCTAAAAAAATTAACAATAACGCATTTTCAGGCGAAACTCTAACTGATGAAGTAAGAACGGATTTCAGCCTTCGTACACCTACAAATTGTGCAATTTCAAAATGCCATGGGAAAGTACGCTTCGGCATGAATGGGCCGGCTCGACCGACACGGCCTCACAGAAAACCGGCGTGTTTCGCTGCGTGTGTGAGGGTACCGCAGGCCCAATCCGGGGTAAGGGGGGCTTAAAGGTTGGCTGTGCACTTGTAACTCCAATGGTGTCGCGAGTGTCCATGGGCGGCGACAATCCCTTCCCATCAGGTGATCCGTCTGCTTGTTTGCCACTTATGACATAAAAAAATGCAAAATTATGAAAAAATGTGACGTCACTCAAGAGAGGAGGAATCCGGGTAAGTAGGCGGAAGTCAAAAAGTGGTAAAGAAATTTGTGTGTTGTTTATAGACTACCCCTTCATGTTTCTCTCATTCTAACTTCTAAGACTTATGAGCTAATTCAAAAGCTATCGCAATAATTCTGCACCAGAGCGGCATATATTCTCAGACATTAACAGCCGATGGTAATAACTGCAACCTCAAGTTACGACGCCCTCTTCAGAGCCATGTTTACGATAATGAATATAGACATTAGCGGCTGACTGAAATATTAATGCGAGGAATCAATAGAGATGCGGCTTTCTGAATGAAGAATCGATTAAACTCTTGTACTATACAAGTTCCTACCGTGCGTTTCTCACGACACTTTCTACAATGCACCTCAGTCTACTGGAACGTTTAGCTGCAGTAGTATTTGCTGTTGGTAATGTTGATAGGGTCTTCAAGAAAAGAAACTTTCCTAAAAAATTGATCAGCAATTGGTCTGATCTCGCAGATTAAGGCAGATTTCTTAGAGTTGGCCAACGCCTTGTAGGGTTTATGTTAGATAAAGTGGACAAATCATCTGCGGCAGTTTTGTTATTGTTTCTTATTTATGTTTGATACAAATTATTGTTTCTTATTTATAAAAAATAATGATCTATTCATGTTACCTACATATCACTACATACAAACTATAACTTTTATCATCATCATCATCGTCAGCAACCCACACTCGTCCACTGCTGGACATAGGTCTCCCCTAATGCACGCCACTGCTCTCATCCAGCCCACACCAGCCAGCCTTCGAATGTCATCATCCCATCTTGTCGCAGGGCGTCCTACACTACGCTTACCGAGTCGCGGTCTCCACTCAAGGACTTTACGGCTCCAACGGCTGTCAGATCTGCGGCTAATATGACCAGCCCACTGCCACTTCAGTTTGCTAATTCGGTTGGCTATGTCGGTGACTCTGGTTCTCTGTCGGATTACATCATTTCTGATGCGGTCCTTCAGAGATACTCCGAGCATAGCCCTTTCCATAGCTCTTTGAGCGACTTTGACCCGATGGACCGAGACGTGGACACTCACTGCTGGACTACCAGCAGTGAGTGTCCACGTCTCGGCACCGTAAGTCATGACCGGAAGGACGCACTGGTCGAAGACTTTCGACTTAAGACTTTGAGGGATGGGCGACGAGAAGACTTGACGAAGTTTACCAAATGCTGCCCAGCCTACCTGAATTCTTCTATTGGCTTCTCTCTCGAAGTTGTTTCTGCCTAATTGGAGCGTTTGTCCTAGATAGACATATTCCTGAACAACTTCGAGAGGTACTCCATTAACTGCGACCGGTCCCGGATCAACGAGCTCGTTGAACATGACCTTGGTTTTACTTTAATTAATAATAATAAATTACGATTTTTGTGGTCGAAATACTCACTTAAACTATAAAAACAATGGTGTAGAAGCCACATTTTAAGGTCAAATTTAAATTAAATAAATGTCAATCTACGTGCGTCTATCTGTAATTTATTATACTGAGGACCATATGAGTTTTAAGGCCAACGGTAGTGCTGACAATGTTGATGAATGGATTTTCGCAAGCAGCGCGTGCGCGCAGTCGTAGTACCTAACGTTTTGGTTGCGGCTATCTTATTGATCGATAATTTTCCCATCTCTAGGAATCAATATTCCGTGATAGACGGGTCCGGGGTAGGAACAATCGTGTGATATTTGCATGCGAGGGCCGCGCGCGCGCAGCGTTCTGACGTTTTAATTACGATCCGAGCCCTGTGTACCGAGCGTGGTGTAAGTTGCAGGTGAGGACGGATGTATACCCTGGGTAGTTGTTATGTGATAAGTGGCAGACGAGCAGACGGATCACATAATGGTAAGTGATTGCCGTCCATAGACACCCGCAACACCATTGAAGTCACAACTCCCCTTCCCTCTATGGACCTTCTGTACCCTCACTCACTCGGCGAAATATACCGCAGGAGATTTTCTATTGAAATGGGCTGATATGAACTCTTTAGGGGTTATGGTTGGAGTTCCTACACACCAGTTTGTTCTCTTATCTGACAAGATCACAGTTATATTGATTTCCCCTGTGTCACTAAAAAGACAATAATAATCATCATCATCAGCAGTCTACTGCTGGATAAAGCCTCTCCAAATGTCTGCCATTTTGATCAATCCACGGCTACTTGCATCCAGCTCTTGTCAGCCATTTTGCGCAAATCGTCACGCTGACTGGCATGAGGGCGTCCTACATTACGTTTGCCGAGACGTTTATTTATTCTTTATTGCTCAAGAAAATAAAGTACAATTGGCGGACTTAATACTATACAGCATTCTCTACCAGTCAACCATTAGACGTTATCTCCACTTTAGAACTCTTTTATCTCAATGCAATGGTTGACGGTTCTACAGCTGAAGAGCTGTTTGCTATCTGATGAGCTATGTCAATTTGACAATAATATGGATGGTGTTTGTCCATATGGAGGAGGGGTAGGTCTTAAGGGTAGTAGTAACGGGTTGCGAAGGACAGACGTCTATAGCCACATTGCAATTACCAGACTCCCCGAATCCCATGATCCATGCTGAAGCATGATCCAAATCATGCTTCAGGCGTATCTCGGGCCCCGAAGCGATAGCTTCGGATGCATCTGGGGAAAAGATGGAGGATAGGGAAGGGGGAAGAGGTAGACCTAAAAAGGCATGCCTTCAAATCGTAAAGATGTCTTGCGTGTCTTCAAATCGTAAAGAAAGTCACACTACTATGAATGTCAATGACAGTTCGACTGGGTGGTCGAGCACGGGTTCGACCTAATATCTGGGACCTGCTTTTATCCCTATTGTCTTGATCCATAGAAATAGTGGGTATGTTTCAATGTAGGCGCACGTTCTCACCCGGTGACCTACCACCGCTCCTATACAATCCTCTACCTCATCGCATGGTTTCCACATTATTCCCCCGCTTCCGCTCCTATCCCAGGCCGCGTCCCGCAGTCCACGCATGCGTCCTTAATTAGGCATTCCGCCGGCGTCCGGCCTGCGTACGCGCCGCGGCGGCCCCTTTGACGGCTCGCCCCGTCCCGCTCCCACAATGCAGCTATTCATACTCCTTACCCACTCTAACCAGACCCCCAAGCCTCTTTCAATATCACACAATAGCCTTCGCAACCACAGCTCAAGAAATACTGGCCACGATGACTTAGAAAGATATGCACCATCATCTTGGAATTTCAACCTTAATGAAACCTTTTTAGGTAGAGTTTGGGGGCGATGAGCGAAGTCTCAAAGGTGTTATTCGAGTGATGTAATGAGGGGGCCTAATTGTGTATTCTGCTTGGGATGTCGGCCGAAAGATAAAAGGAGGCGGAAAAGCCTTGCAGCTATCTCTCTCGCGTATCTTTTAGCTTTGGGAAAGGTGATGTGTGAAATTTGTAAATGGACTAAAGCTAAATATATTTCATACTTTGGAAGAGTTCATGTTGCGCTTACTTTGGTTATTGCATTCCAAAATAGAACCAAAATGGATTATTTTTATTCACATACAAAGTAGGACTTAGAGATTCAATAATTCTGAAGTCTCAATAATACTCTACATGTGGAAATTATGAACTGGTGCCTTATTTTGAAGCCGTTCTGTAACGAACGAGAATATACCCGTCGCGTCCTAACAAAAGAGACATACATCGCGTGTGAAAGAGAGGGAAACTCCGATTTGGTCGTAACATCTTTTTTAAATTAGGCCCTCTGTTTCTAGGATCACATACATTCGTCTAAATATATATATAAAAAAAATGGTATCAGCACAAAACGTTTGTTGTACACAGTATGTTTTTGACATCTAGGTATGTATTTGTAAAGAGCTTATGTGTCAGAATCATCAAGTTAACGTTTTAACGAAATGTAACTCTAAATTTCAGTGAAAAGTTCATTACGATGTTTCAGTATCTTTTCAAGCAAAATGTAGCGAATGCCTAAAGCATCATTATCATTGGTAATATTCATAGAACTATACATTTTCTAACTTCAGTTTTTAGAACATACTTAATAGGTAATAACTTTTTAATTTACATATTTTCCTATCATAACTAAGTATTAATAATACCTATAATATGCAATCACCAAATTGTATAGAGGTATAAATTTAAGTTCAATGAAATTAAGCGCAATTTGTGTATGTATTAATTTTGTGTTAAAACACTTCAACACAGAGTTCACCAAAGGTAGAGTCATTAAAAATATTTACAAGTGAAATGTCTGACGGCCGTCGATCATCTCTATGCAATCATTACCTACTCCGTACAGCAATTTCAATACTAAAACAGTGTAATAAAACTTTCGGACCTCTCAATTACCCAACACTTTTATTGCAGCAATTTCGTAAAATAAAATCCATCCCCATGGGCAGATACACTTAATTTTATACGTTCTTCATTGTCTCTACCATCTCTCTTCCACTTAGAGCATAGAGCAGGAGAGATAAAATTGCTCCCACTGATTGCAGTGAGCCGTACACGAATTAGGGTCTTTTTTTCTCTTTTCTTCTTAATGCCCTGTTCATGCGTTCAGACCTTTTATCGGAACACATGCAGGCCGAGCACCGGCCGCGACCGGTTTCGCCTTTGCCTTGTGCCTTTGACGAGCCGCCGCGTTCGAAATTCGAATATTACGAATCAGTCCGCTGAGAGCGCTCGGCGAGTGCACACGTGTCGTCGGAGTTAAATAATCAAATCATGTTTACGACCGAGTGTTTACTAACAGTGAATTTGTGACGATTATGACTGGAACTCTCGTTGTTGTGTTGTAGAGTGATTCCACAATGGCTCGGATTATTTGTTCTCTTCTCCTTGCGTCGGTGCTGATGGTGGGCGCCGAGGAGGCTGAGGGCGGCAAGTGTGAGAGGATCCGGCTGCCCCTCTGCCAGGACTTGGGGTACAACTGGACCGCCATGCCTAACCTGGTCGGACATAGAGATCAAAAGGAAGCTGAGGATGCGGTAAGAAAACTTTTTAACTTGTAGAGCTATGTAGAGAAAAGTAATAAACATAGTTGGAAAACTTGTGTGATACTCTGCGTTAAAAATTACCTTCACAAATGTAGAGTTGATTGACAAAAATACAATTTAAATATTCAAAGAAAGTTTGACAGAGTTCTAGTGAGGGCTTGTAATCTAACAATACTTTTCAACTTTCACTAATGTAATTACTTTAGTATAATTGCCCCAACAGAAAATAACTCAAAGCATTTCTAATGTAATGTAGTGTTTAATAGAGATTCAAATAATAGTTATTAGTAAAAAGTGGTCAAAAAAATTGTTTTGAAATGTAGAGTCATAAAAAGTTCATTCAAAACTGTATTGAAATAATTTCCATAATGTAAACATTAGATATAGCATCGACATCAATCGAGGATTTGTTATCGCTTGATTACAGATGCTCTACATTAGCGTAAACTTATCTGCTGAATTAATTAATTCCAATGGCTCATTAAGTAAATTAATGCCGATCCATTAAGATTTCAATATCTAAGCACCATTTGAGAAGGCAGCTCTTAATGTAGAGTCACTTAAGTTTCTAACTTTTTTAATAACAAAATCTGTTCCAACTACATTCTAAATCTTATTTCCTTCAAAACATAATTTGATACAAAGTTAATTTGATTTCGTTAGTAGAGAAGGAAAAAAACTTTACACCCCTGTTTTTATGTCGAGACGAACAATCGGTGGTTTTTTAACCCGAGGGGAGGACTCTACACGAGCGGCCGCCTTTTGTAGGGGCAGATTTATTAGAGATATCTGCCACTTTTATGGTTTGTAAGCTGATATCGGATCTTTAGTACCCGTTTGTAGAGGGGACTCTACGACATTTGCAATTCGCTGGCTCTTTGATTTCGTTGTGTGTTGCTCTTGTTTTTCCCATGAGAACTGACAGTGACGGTTAAATGTTGAAGGATTTAGGCGGGTAATATTTCAACTGTCAAAAGACTTGATTAGATTTTCAGTTGGAATCGTCAGATAGTTTTTTTGTTGCAAACAACGTTGGATGATAATAGGAGATCTAGAATTTAATTTATTATGAGTTTTCCGCCTTAATACGCAAACGCTTCTTATTCTTAGCTTAGAGAGAAACTCAAACATATTGATGCCTCTTGCAAGAGTGACTTGTAAGGGACTGCAAAATATGTGAGCAGCTCCCAAAGTCATCACATAGAACCTAATGATGTATTTCACATCAGAGCGGATGAATAAAATTGACAGATTGTAGTACATATCCCAAGTATTTTATTTGTTGTATAATAATACAACAAATAAAATACTTGGGATACAAATAAAATACTAATAAGTTTAACTCGATTAAAGTTAAGATTCTTATTTTTTTTTACTTGGAGCTCAAATAAAAAGCATCAGGAAACTGTTAACAAGCACTTAAGTTTACAAGCATGTCCAAATTCCGTAATCGGGCAAATCTCGAAAACGGCGAAGGAAAAAACTCAGTGCGCGAACGTGACACAACAATGCGTGGGCGCCGATAACAGACAACAAATAGCGGGGCTTATCGCGCGGCGACTTCAAACGCAAGCCATCTTCGTCTCGCTCGCGCAAGCGCTATCCGGTTCACTTGCTTTTAGTTTTGCGCAAATGAGATAGGTGTAGACTTCCACATAAATAAAAAAAACATACAACATCTCATACATTGACCTGTTTCTGTACTAAGTAGCTTTAGCACTTGTGTTACCAATATCAGACAATATCTGAATCATAATTAAAATACACCCAGACAATAAACAAACACAAACTAAGTGTATTTTGGTCACCTGTCCCATAAAATTGTCAAACGTTTCTTGTATGTACAAGTGACATTTTTTTCCTCTACCCAAAGGTCGTCTGATAAGTCCGATAAGATCCCCTTATTGTACTGTCTGTTGTTATACTTGTATTTTGTTTTTGTGCAATAAAGAACATCTATCTATCTAGCGTCTGTCCAAAGATGCAGTCAAAAAGATTGTTGGTTGTAGATAACATGAAGTAGGCTCGTCAACACCGTTTATAGAAATTTCAATACCTATACATGTTCTTATAGCAAGCGTTAGGTGCACATCTAAGAAACAATCTACATTACCACAAACGAGGACGGAAGATCTATTCATCGAGTGCACACTCGAATTAGCTTGTATGTACAAGTGTCATTTTTTTGACGAGCAGACGGATCACAGCAATTCGACCGCCCATGGACACCCGCACCACCAGTGACTGACTATTTTATATTAAGACACTAAGAATATACATATTACTATTCGAAAATGGCCAGAAACTACATGCTATCTCTTTAACGACATGGAAGCGATTTGAATACTCAAACCAAGATGTTGAACACCAAGCAATTATAAGCATCTACTTCTTCTTTTTGGGAAGAAGACTAAAACTAGGTTCTATCATAGACTAATTATCTCTAGGTTCTATTAAGATAAACAGTACAAGTTTTTTGTTAATAAAAAGAAGATCAAGTGGCAGTGATCTAACGTAATCACATCGGCTCAAACCAACTCACAACAGCTTGGTTGTATCGCTGGTTCCAAGAAGTATCTTGAAGTAGTCTAAAAATTACTTCATGTCATGACTTGAATTGTGTGAATGAAATTAAAATAACAAGTTCAGCATGCAGTACATCAAAGATACGTTCTAAATACAGACAAGGAAGGCAACCGAACCGTGCGATGGTCTGAATACTTACCGCGGAAGGACAGAGGCGTTGTGGATTGTCAAGCTGGGATAACTGTAATTATGTATGTCCGTCCGACCGTCACTTCTGTGAAGAGTAATTACCGACTGTTATTCAGACCAGGCGCCGCAGGATGGGCTGCTGGCAGCTCTCCAAGCTCAGGAGCTTGCGTTTTATCTACTCGCCAATCAATACTGGGTTTTATCGGTTCCCACATACCTTGGCTTTGCAAATAAACAATGGTTTCTTCATCCGTTCACTGTTGTATATTCACTTTTGTTTTTGAGAGGATTTTACAAGATTGATTTACCAAAGCTGTTGAATGAATGAATATACCTTTATTGCACTCAAAACAGTGCGAAAACTTAAAATTAGGTATTACAGGAGATGTACAATGAAGGCTATTCTAATTTAAAAGGAATTGATCAGTAAACATCTAAATTACTTGAGTAACAACTATCATCATTACAATCGAGACCTGTAATGTATTAAGAAGTCATGCAATCTGTAGATTCTCTTCCTTGTCTGATTGTGGATCCTGCCTTCGATCTGCAGCGCTTGCCTTAAGAACCATCAATCAAGTAGGTGTTTTTTGTTAAAGAAGATGTATAACCGATCCTGGGCGAACTTAAGAAGACTATTTAGGATCAGCAATCTTCTCGACTGCCTGAATGTCTACTGTAACCCCTTTGGCCGCGGTTACAGCATACTTACTATTGATCTTCTTTTCTTTATCATTCGCAGTCTACCAACTCTTTTAATATCTTATCTACTCGTAACTACAATGTTTGACATCTTTAGTTGTGCACATATTTAAATTCGCATTTCTTGCCATTTTTAATTTATAGAACTTTAAAATGCAGTTTCGAACCATTTTTATCCAGTAATATATTCTTAGTTTCACTGGATGAACTGGATCTAATCCACTCGGTAATATTATCAAACACCGTGCCGTGCAAGCCAATTTGCGTTTCCACTAGATTGGTTCCGCTATAGATCACTGTCGGTTTTGCTTCTTGTCACTTTCGTAAGACATTAGATCGCTAGTAAGCCGTGTATTGTTTACAAGTGTCGTAGACAATATTACGGAATGGTTTAGCTTCATTTTTGTTTCCCAACAGATTTTAGCATCGGCCATATTTATACCTATAGTATCAACAATAGATGTAGTTCTATCGTGTATCTCGATGTCAGTTGATAACGCTTTATTAAAGGCTTACGCGGCATCTATTGATGAAATATTATATAGATTGGATCATGAAACAATCCAGTTATTGCATTTGTACCATAAAGTGTTCCCTTGCAATAATCCGGCACTCCAGGGACGTTGCGAATTCCCAGGGATTAATTGTTTGAGTGTGACAGTAAATAGACAACACTACCGGACGGTACTTTCATACGTTCAATATCGGGTACCGATAGCGGTATCTTTACAGCGTAATAACGAAAGAGTAGCTATTTATATTTATTTATATCCGTTATCGAATCGCTCCTATCTATGCCTTAAGTGCCGATCTGTATCGGCTAATGCCAGTTATCGCCGGCATCATTTTAAGCGTTCATATATCTAATATATCTTCAGTTTTATATTATTTTTGCTGAACTGATACGTAAGACGAAACATCTATAGTAATGTTAGGCGGTCTGTTAAGATATTCTTCAGTAATTTGCAATACATGTGTTACTAGCAAATCTTCCAGTCAAATATAGAAGACATAGGTAACATTATCGCCATTTTTTTATATATATTAAATGGGATTTGCACTTGACCTCATCTCACCTGATGGAAAGTGACAATAAGGTCTAAGATGTAGCGTGCTTACCCAGTTAAAGCCTTATTCACTCTCGACTTAAAGACACTCCAAATTATAGCTCTCTGGGAGTACAGAAGCCGGCAAGTTGTTCCATTCCTTAGCAGTTCGTATTAAGAAAGAAGAAGCGAAACGCTTAGTTCAAGCTGGTGGAACTTCCACAGTAAGAGGGTGGATTCCTGTCGTCTTCCGCAATGTCCGGTGGTAGAATGGAACATTGAAACTTACGATTAATTACCTCCAAAATTAGGTCATATGTAATATTCTTTCTCTTTCTTAGATGTTTCTTGTGCGGTTCTCAAGTCACGTTTCTAGTACCCCGTTCCAAATTACAGTGCCTACGTGAAATCTGCCTGGATATATATCTCGGGTAATCTAATCAGTGACCATTATTGCGGTTCGGTTGAGCTCATAATCGCTCGTTATCGCTATCTTGGGTTGTCGGTTTACAGAATCCTCATGTTCGACCGTATCAGTTCCATCTCGGACCTTGTTCTATGACTGTTTTTCAACTTGAGGGCCACTGACCTCTAGGGGCCAAGATTTTCAAAACGTTCTGATGGAATCATTTATTCGCTATAAACAGGGTCACTAAACGGGCCCTGCGGTCCTAAGACCTAAAAATAAGCCATACCAAAATCCGTCGCCGGCCTTAGAGCGGGATTGTTTATTATATAGGATAGCAACTATACGTACATACGGCAACATGTCAAGTTACCCTTGTTGGACTTTAGACCGTCCTTATGCGGGGGGCTACTTGACTTGACGTCATCTGTACTATATATTTCGTCATCATCATCAGCAATCCACACTCGTCCACTGCTGGACATAGGTCTCCCCTAATGCACGCCACTACTCCCGATTTTCGGCCACTCTCACCCAGCCAGCCTTCGAATGTCATCATCCCATCTTGTCGCAGGGCGTCCTACACTACGCTTACCGAGTCGCGGTCTCCACTCAAGGACTTTACGGCTCCAACGGCTGTCAGTTCTGCGGCTAATATGACCAGCCCACTGCCACTTCAGTTTATTATATATTTATATTTTTAATATCATTTATAGAAATGGAAGATTGCGCTCTAAATGCTTTCTTGCTTGTTTTCTTTCAGTAGTATTTGAGTTTATTTGTAAGTAGTTAATATTAAACAATATTTAAAAACAAACTCTTTATAGTATTAATATGGAATCTTTTTAATTATCACCTACATTTTACCTAGTCATATGATTATAACACCTAATATTGTATCTCTATTGGTGTATGTTGGTATATTATTAAGTGTACCTATTTGCTGTCTGATCACTGTCTGTAGGTATAAGGAGTATGCGTGAATTATGGTGGTATGGCCTGTGTCTTAACATTCTTTAAATATTTTTCTCAATTTAAACGCCCCGGGCCGTTCAAAGTTTGGGAGCCAGTTCTAGTGGGCCGTCTCATTCACGAACGGTCTCATCTGATTTGGCCACGCGGCGGCCGTTCACCTCTAGATCGACAATTAAGGCGGACGCCGGTGATTTGTGGCGATGCCCGGAACATTTCGACCAGCAAGTATACTAAGTTCTTCATAAATCATAGGTTATGTGACCAGCTGCAGTTGGTGAAAGAATGTGGCGGCCAAGTTTAAGCTTATTACGAAAACTATAGCCGTGCCCAGAACTATCTAGGGAGATAACATTATTTGTACGTATGTATTGCAGAACGACCGTACTATTTCATCTTAAAAGTGAGGTCTAAAATATATTTATAGTTATTTGCAAAAACTACGTATATTATTTCTAAGACCCGATACAGAAACAACAAGTTTGTTAGCAAATATTTTTAATAGTAACAACTCTAACATCCATGTTTTCTCTTTCTATGGCAAGACAACAATATGTTTGAGTAGCTCTCACAGTTAAGAAGCATTTGAATACTAGGGGAACAGACGTTTGTCTACCATCCACCATAGAAATCGACGATTCCAAAGCTAATTGATCTAAGCTACATTTTTGATATTGCGTTATAAGGCAAACTACTTAAGTTACTTTGCGCAAGTGGAGTGTTATATCTGTAAATTTATATGTCGATTTTAGAGTGCGATATCTGCGGCAATAAAACAATAAACGTTCGACGCCGGGTGCGCGGGCGCAGGGCTCGATAACCCATTTCCCTAACTCTGCGCTGGCGGCGCCTTTGACGATTGTGTTAAAATTATACAACTTTTTAGGGTTCTGTGGAACAAAGAGAGTTTTAAAACGGTCATTCAAGTTTTACGTAATCACATTACCTGTTGAATTATAGTTAAATGTAAAATAGAAAGAATAGTAGAAACCATATTATAACAATGTAGGCATTTTTCTAATCTCAAAATCGAAAGAAGAATGATCTGAATGAAAAATATTGATTGATTGAAAATAAATATTACGTTTACAACATAAATGTTTGAAATTTATAAAATCACTTTATTACATTTTAATGCCTTTAGTTAATCTTCTCGCTGACTTGTAGGTGCCGGTATAGATAGGTAGGTTCCCTTCTAAAAGGGTCTCGTACTCTGGACCCGTATCAGAATAATTTCCTTCTTCAATTAAAATTCATTGACGAATTGTATTGCTTTACATACAAATCCCCTGTCAATGAACTCTGTTCGAACTTGACCGATTTTTTCCTAACAGCCTGAAGGTAGAGTCGAGTTATTGAGTCCGCCTGTTCCTTGTAGAGCACCCTATCATTAGGCCAGGTACTCGTGTAATGGAGAGCCGATCGGGCGCGGCCTGACGCCATTATGTCATCCTGGATTATGTAGCGCTTTAGAGGTATTTGTGCGCTGTTTTACGCTTCTGTGGCTCTTTGAAGATGTATTGTTGTATTGAAATGCTGCAAAGAGATACGGATAATGAGATGATTTTGGGAACAAGTAGTAAAAAAGTTTGTTTAAAAAGGACACTAAAAAGGATATCGGTGTAATTGGAATCGTTTTTAGAGCTTTTAAACTGTACAACTTTTAAAATGGGTGAGATTCATGTTTTTTTTTAATAATTATCAATCCTTCCTTACATATATTAATAATATTAGTCTAGCTAGATATACCTAGATAAGAAGAATAGATTGAAGTATGTAGAAATGAATTCTTTTAACGCTATTTTCTGTTGATAGCAAGTGTAATCAAATTAACCGTTAAATATTTCAGCAATTGTTTTTCTAATATTCTGCGGTAGTTATACAAATGTGCAAAAAAAAAACTTATTCTACAAATAAATATTTATTCTCTTTTTGTTCTGACTGACACTTGAGCACTTTCTATTTATTTTGCTGGAATGGTGGTACATAATGGTGATGCAAAAAGACAATAGTATCGCAATGACTTGATTAATAGTTAAATCTTGAACTCTTAGAGCACGTACTCGTTTCAATTGAAGCCGATCCCTATTCGAACAAACAACATCGCTAATTAATGATCCCAGTATTCATTAGGACGCATTGAAGACGAAGAATGGATACAAACCTATCGCATCGCATCGCGTCGTAAGATCGCGAATGCTGCGATTAGCGATCGCTCGGGTCGACGACTTGCGCCGGCGCAGCAAAGTGAAGCAGAGATAGTGAAGGGAGTGTACTCGTAGAAAGTTTCTTGGCTGAGGAGAACCAATAATATTGTGTCACTACAAACCAATTTTGACCGAGTAACTCGTCATTGGTGCTGAGTTACTCGGCCGCACTAAGTAAAGTGCCAAAGTTCCTCACACGAATGTTTGTCTAGATTAGTAATCGAACCCATGACATGTATGAGGCAGTGTCATTACAAAATGCGACATATCGGGACAGTTATGGTACGCCTAGTCCCCATTGTAGAACTAGGAATCACCTTCATCAGCAGTATTTCCAAATCGGTTCAGCCGTTCTTGAGGATTTGGCGCACCAAGTGTTATGACTGTCTTTACACTGCTAAGTTTTTTTTATTTACCATCAAATAACATTACATATTATACATGTACAATTAGAGGACAGCACATAAAACCTTAGAGGTTGAACACATGAGTTTAACAAATATACAATTTTAATTTATAATACACATTTTTTTACCTACATTTAGTTACCTATAACTAAATGTAGGTAAAAAAATGTGTATTTATTTTACCTTACAGTTTAAACTCATTACAAGAACTTTTGATTTAAGTTCTATAAATTCGCATCACTATTGCGTCCGCGCATCGTGCGCTGATCTTGAGCCTTTGATCACGCCGACGCCCTCCCCCCCTGCCTCCGACCTTAATAACGACTTTATTACAGGCAATTTGTGATTGTTAGCCGGGCAATTAAACCGCAGTTAAAATAGACCCCGTAATGTCTTTTAAAGTCAAAGCTGAATATTGCGAAACGATAGTACTTCTATGGGACGTCGTGTAAGATCTTGCGAGAATTACAAAGAGTAATGGATTCCATAAAAGATAGCGATTTTGGTTTCAAGTTTCTGGCTCATCGGAAAGAAATCGTATTCGACTGCAATGACGGAGGTTCGGGACGTGTAATTAAAACAAGTGATGCGTTATGACTGTCTATTTATTATGTACTAACTAACTTTATACTAGCCTAACCTAGAGGCAAGGTGCGTCACACACTACACCTCCCCCGTTTTTTTTTTGGATAATTATTTCACAGTGCGCTTGTCAAGCATTGTCAAGCGTTCCGCGGGTTATGCGAGCGAAGTAGGGTTTAAAGGTTAACCTTAAGGTTTCAACGAAACGGGAAACTTCTGACTTCACTGGTGTTGGGCGGCGGCAATCGCTTATCATCAAAAGATCCGTCTGCTCTTCTGCCACCTATGAAATAAAAAATGTACAATTTATAATTTTGCTGGCCCGGTAAAGTTCTCTCAGTACCAGTAATGTCTCAATAAATTACCATGTTCGATTTAAACGTTAGTTAATTTGATAGTCTGCGGCGCGATCAAAGGCGATGCGATCTCTTGAGTTGCGCGATTACGCGATCGCTATCTGAAGGACACGTCATATTTACGACCAGTGGTTTAGGGCTGCCATGGATTCGGCAGGTAGGGCTAAGACAAGCCGCGTGGGCAGATGCAATTCAAAGGTTTTCAATTAGTGTCCAGTGGTTTTTAGTTGCGAATTTGGTGTTTATTTGTGCAGTAAAGTGCCGCAAAGTGATCCTAATGATAAGAATCCTTGGATTGTATTGTTTTCAACACTGCCATTGTGTGTCAAGTGAATTATCTCGTGACAACTTTCTTGGACTTGCTTTTAGAGTGATATCCGCTGAATCCTGAAATGAGTGTTTGTATGTATTATAAGTATGTATTTACAAAAGAAAAGTATTATATGTATATATTTGTAATTCCGCTGTTGATTCTGATATCCGAAACACAGGTGCTTGAGCTACCTATCTCCGAATCAGATCAATGTGATGTTGTGAAATATTTATTTATAATCCGTAGATCGATAAAACGTAAAATATCGGCGTTTTAATGAGTGACTGTGACTTTGATTGACTTCGACTGTTGACTCACTCAATAAGTTACTTGACATTGGCGAATTATCTTCGGGTAGAGCCATATTGCCGTGTGGTCCCGGCACATAGAATAGGCCACCCCCACTCTTACCGAGGTGTCGTAAAAGGCGACTAAGGAAAAGCTGCTGGCATGATCATCAGCACCCAGACAAGGAAAACTCTGCATTTATATCAAAACCCTCGCCAACCCGTCTGCCAAGCGTGGTGAGTATGGCAATTACCCCTCGTGTGATTGAGGGAGGCCCGTGCCCCAACAGTGGGGACTTAAATGGGCTGACGATGACGATGATGATAGCCATATTAAAAAAAAAGAAAATAGGGCTGCCATATACTCGTAGAGCGATGGTATCTCAATGGATAAGAACGCGCCCTTAAATGTGCAAAAAAAATCTATGTGCCTATTTCTACCATTAGCTTGGTAAGGAAAAACATCGTGACGAAATCTGCACGTTTCAGATATTTTCTGAAACCTGCAATCCTGACATTGTTGGTCTGGTTCCCATGTCAAAAAGGGTCGAAGTTCAGGCGACAGTCGTTTCATTGTAATTACCAGACTCCCCAAATCCTGAATCATGGTCTAAGCTTAGGTATCTAGGGCTCCAAAGCGACAGCTTTAGACGCAACCGGGAATGGCACTAAGATGAGGAGGGGGTTAAGGCTGCCACCACATTAGTACGGATTCGTTGTCTCAAAAAATGTAATATTCTGTCCTTTTTTACCCGACTACGGTGAAGCAAAAAGGAGGGTTCTGATTTTGACCTATATGTATGTATGTATGGTTGTTCATCTGTTCCCTCATAACGTCTAAACTAGTTGTCATATTTGAACAAATGAGGTGTCGTTAGAAGCGTCTTGATTGTCTTCTGGTTATAGATGACATGACGTCACGCTAAATTGACAACAGCGCCTTCTAGGGAACTAAGAGTTAGGAACTAAAAAAAACTGTGTGGGGTATCAAATGAAAGAGCTTTTTATCACATTTCAAATACGTAATTTTATTTACATAACTAAAAATATGTTAAATAAAAAAATGTTTAAAAACTAAAACCCGACTACCAAAAAACAAGCTTTCAAATAATTTTCTAACTGGCCGATTCTACTCGACTCACTCTTCTCCAAACATGAGATTGTATCTTATGGTTCATCATTGAGTCTATGTAATTTCAAATTTACTATTAGGCACCGTAGCTTAACTTTCAGTAGGCTAGGCTATTAATCGACGTGGGGGAAGTTAGCCGAAACAATTAGCATGAATGAAAGAACATGTGCACAGCCAGCAGGAGAAATCGTGGGACAGCCACGCTTTAGCATGAATGGGCCGGCACATAACACATCCTCACAGAAAACCGGCGTGAAGCAGCATTGTGCTGTGTTTCGCTGCGTGAGTGAGGGTTTTTAAGTTATAGGTGGCAGACGAACACACGGTTTAAGTATACATCTTTCCATGCACACAAGATCTATTGTGATGATCAATATGGGAGCCCTATTCGGCATAACTTAACACTTTTTACGGCCACAGCCGGCGAACTACCTGCGGTAATTAGGCGGGGCAATTTGTGTCTGCGCGGACGTTTTTGCCGTTTTCGGTGCGCAGGCGCCGCGGGGGCCCAGCGGTGATGATAGGGTTGTCTTGAATGAAGTCTTCATACATATTCTATGAAAGTCAGTCACATTTCTTCATACGATATTCACATTAATTCTGTTTGATTAAGATAAGAATTTTAATGAACTTTGACAGTTTGGAGTTACCCAAAGCAACCATTTTTCAGTGAAAAAACTTCCTATAATAAGACTACCGATAAAATCCGTAGGTAGATATTGAATGAAAAAGTTGCAATAAAATAAATGAAAAAAGTGGCAATAAAACACAAAAGCTTCTTAATTAAAAATTAAGATAAGTATTTAATATCCCTTCATATTGAAAACCTCCTCCTTTTTAAAAGTTGGTTAAAAATCAAGTCAATATTCATCAAATGAGGACGACTTAATAAAAAAAAAATCTTTCTTGATACGACTTTCCATTGGTTGTGGTCGTTGCCAACCCCTGAGCGTGTCCTTCCTTAACTCCCTTAAAATCTGCGCCCTCTGGAGCCCTCGGGCTCGTGACATTTCTTTTCATACGACATATATCGCTAAAACATAGTTTTTTTGTATGATTTTCAAGTGATATCCGCCATGTTTTTGAAATGTCACAAATCCGAGAAGTGGGCTCCTGGTGTGCCGGTTTGACCAGAATACAGGCATAATGTCCTGGCTGGGTGTCTAGAGTTCACAGTTCAAAGTTTTCTCGCTATGCTGTTCCATAATTTGGGCCAGAAATCACATTTAAATCTGAATTGGCAGCCCTAATAGCGGCTCCTCACGTTTCATTCCCAGCGGTGGTAAATTACACGGACAGCGCTGATGCACGGCGCGAGAGCGGAGGCTTGCGTGTGCGCAGTGGCATTTAAACAGTTCACCTACACACCTAACGACTTTTGTCCAACGTCTACAATAGCGTGTTAGGTTACAACTCCGGAACAAGTACTTAGTAAAAACATTGTAATCAATATTTTTGGCGATTAAAAAGAGTAACTAACGAGTATCTTGCTGGATCTTCTCGTCAGAATCAATTTTCCGATTCCGGTGGAAGAATCACATTATGTTTTTTCATTTCTTAGTATATTTTTTGTATATATATACATATGTGTAATTTAAATGTATGTATATTATACAAGCCTACAATTAAATAGTTATAATATTTTTAATTTGTGACGATTTGAAAGTGGCGTAACAAGTCTATGCAAATAAAGATATTTGGAATTTGAATACTTCACAACATCACATAGGTACTTTGATCTGACTCCGAGATAGGTAGCTCAAGAATCTGTGGTATGAATATCAGAACCAACAGCGGAATAAAAAATATACACATATACCTACGAGTAATACTTATAATACATAGAAATACCCAGACCAATACAAACAGAATGATCATGCACAATAATGTTTGTACTGTGCGGGGATCGAACCCGCAACTCTTGCACCAGAGGCAGCATTCACTGTCACTGATCCAAACGGGTCGTCAAATAAGAAGTTTAGAGCGATGGTAGCTCCAGGATGTTGTACTTACAACAAGAGGTTGTAGGTTTGAATCTGAGTATGCACCTCTGGAGTTTCCAGAACATCGTGAGTAATTTAGTTTCGGATTAATTTCTGAAACGTGTAACCATGATTTTTTTAATCTGGTTCCAACACAAACGTCAACTACAAGGATGTAACTGTTATACTAACTAGAGCCAATAAGACTCGTGTAAGATGGTGTCATGTTTCATTCATAATTAATTAATGAAATGCTCGACTGTCCGTCGCGAGTTTTTGCGTTTAGTATAGAACCATTATTGTTTGACATCTGTAAAATTGAAAAGAGAAAGAAAGATTCTATAAGTAGGTATATGGAGATGAATCATCATCATCATCATCAGCCCATTTAAGTCCCCACTGCTGGGGCACGGGCCTCCCTCAATCACATGAGGGGTAATTGCCATACTCACCACGCTTGGCAGACGGGTTGGCGAGGGTTTTGATATAAATGCAGAGTTTTCCTTCTCTGGGTGCTGATGATCATGCTAGCAACTTTACCTTAGTCGCCTTTTACGACACCTCGGTAAGAGTGAGGGTGGCCTATTCTACTCTGCCGGGGACCACACGGCACTGATGAAATTTATGGAGATGAATGAGACAGTTCTATTTAATAATATTAAAAGTGAGGCTCTTCTTTTAAACCTAACGGATATTTTTTCATAATCGAGAATATTTTCTGTTAAAAAACAAAAATATGAATTGTAAAACTTAATATTTTTATTTGTAGAAAGTTGGATACATGTAACGAAACTTAAAGTTTTAACTGTCCAATTCACCTTCTTACGTTGTTGAATGGACTTCAGTAACCCAATGTTTGGTTGTTTGTACATACAAAAGACATCAACGACATAACTACTCGATCCAAGGCTCACTCTGACCTGTACAAAATAAAATGACACAGAAGGTCGGCTGTACCTGACATTGATATCGAAGTTCTTTGACCTACGCGCTAGGCAGTATATCGTATCATGTCTTTTCTTCACAATTTCCGTGTAATCTGTTTTTGTTTAACACCGTACCACGGCAAATTTATATGTATCCGTGTACGTAGCCTGTTTGTGGAAATATGTACATAGATTTGAAAAATTCAGAGGTGCACAGTCGGATTCGAATCACAAACTCCCACATGGAAGGCGCGTTATCCACTGAGGTACCGTCGCTATGACATTTCATAGGAAGATTAATAGCTTAAACGCCACCCTATATAGATCGCTAATGTGTTGCCGGCCTTTTAAAAAAGAATACGCCCTTCTCTTGAAGGTCCCTAAGTCGTAGCCGTCGGGAAATACTCCCGCTGCCAAACCGTTCCACAGAATTGAGGTACGTACTCAATGTTAATCAATCAATCAAAACATTTATTGTGTTAGTGCAGGATATTAGCACCAAATTACATAGTCCAAACGTAATCTACCTTATGGCTTACAATATTTATTGCTCATGGATATTAAGTACAAGCAATAAGTCTAATAATATACATACTTAATAAAATCTATTATATAAGCTTCAAATAAATAGAATCAAATTCAAAAAAATATTGTACACGGGACAAAACGCGGTTATTAATATATGATAGTACATATTCGTAGTAGCATATACTCACAGTTTGACGTTTCGACCGCATTACAACGGTCGTGGTCACAAGCGGACTGGAGGTACATTGATTATTTGTATAATGAAAGGCGAAAGTTTAAAATCTTATTGTACCTAGAATGAAATTCAGTTTAATGTTTTATGTTATTCGTTACCAGGTTACTAGCAACCTTCTCAAAAATGGCGCAGTCATCCCGGGCTGAGGAGCGCGGTGGGAGGCGTAAGGAATGCCGCCCAATTAGAAGGTCCCGGGCAATCCGGCGTTTATGGCCTATAAGCCGCTGACTCTATACTAGTTCTGAGGAAGTGACGCAAGCGCAACGTTATCGATAATGTTGAGTGGGAGAATCGGTTTGATTAGATTTATTGTGGCGGTTTGTGGGTTCACGATTTAGGGCCGAGTTCACGAAACTTTAAAATAACGGCTATCCCACTAAGCCATGCTTTAACCATTGATTAGTATTGTTAAAATACGGTTGAATTGAAAAGCTGGTGAACTCGGCGCTTACTGATTGGTGGCATGTATTCGAATACTGTCATATTAAAGTTATTAGGTAGTTATTTTATTAGGCCCAATTCCACCAATCTTATTACGATACTAATTCTATGGTATAGTGCTGTCATTCTATACACATTTGACATTATATCATTTTATCCATGTATAAAGACCGGTCGAATCGGGCCTAAGGTTGTCAAAAATCAAAGCAGAATGATTGAATGAATAAATGAGTTTAAAAAGGGAACAACTTTTCATGTGATCGTATCTTGTTTAACCATGTCCAAACGTACTTTGATATCGATTAATTCACCCATCGATTAAGTTTTAACTTTCTTTCTTTACAGGCTTTTAAAATACTTGTGGTTCAAGGAATCCCTGGATGGTTAGAAGATAAAATCGTTTTAATGAATATTAATTTTGTATTTCCATAATGTGGTATACTCATTAACATGGGTCCCGTCTTCTCGTTGCACAATTCGGAAATTCACTAACTATTAAATTGTCGTGTTTAAGTCATATCAGTGTTTCATCATCGCAATTTTGGCAGCTATTTTTCATTTTAAAATATTCTTTTAATATATGTTTTTTTTATGATATGGGTGGCAGACGGGCCGACAGATCACCTGATGATGAGCGATTACCGCCGCCCATGGACACATGCAACAACAGTGCTGTCACAAGTCCGCTGCTTGCCCTTTAACCCCCCTACCCCTGGATTGGGTCTCCAGTACCCTCACTCACGTACTAGTTTTGTTTTGCTATTGCTGATATTTTGATACTTATTCTGCTCTTCTAGCGAAGGACTAATTCAACAAAACTATCAAGCCGTTCAGTGTAATAAGGTTTTTTTTGTACCTATGTAAAATTATCTACTAAAATTTTGCGTCATGTCGGATTTTTGGTAAGACAAAAATAGATGACTAGTTACACTTAAATGTAGCTACAGTTGTAGTGAACGCTGCATTTGGTCCAAGGGTTGCGGGTTCGATCCCCGCACAGTACAAACATTAGTGTGTATGAACATGTCTGTTTGTATTGGTTTCGGTTTTTATATGTATCATAAGTATACATATATTTACAAAAAAGTATTATATTTGTAATCCCACTGTTGATTCTGATATCCGTAACACAGGTGCTTGAGCTACCTATCTCGGAGTCAGATCAATGTAATGATGTTGTGAAACATTATTAAGCGAGAACGGTTAGCCATTTTAAAAAATATGATCATAATATACGTCACATTTTTTCTCGACTTAAAAAAAAGCCTACTCGTTTTGCATAGTTTCAGTAATACATAGGCACTTTAAGGAACTTTTTAAGACAATGAATATAAAATACTGTACGAGTTGATATATTGACGTATCGCAATTACTATAAAATTCTTTATTGCCTCGTTTTTCACATAGAAAGACAGTTGAATATCGTTGCAAGCGGCTTTGCATTCGATTCAGATCCAGTATATCAAGTAAATTACAGCTATTAGCTGTGCAATTACAGGGGGCAGCTGATCTGCACTCCCCCCCCCCCCCCCCCCCCCATCTCGTGGGCAGCCGTTTAGCTATTAACTCGAGGATCTGTTCTAATGCTTGCTGTCCACAAATCGTGAGGCGAGGGGTAGCAGTATTTTTTTTTCTTTTAACTCGTAATACATACAAACGCCCTGTTGGTCTAGTGGTTTAAGTACCGGGCCGTGATCTCGTGGTCCTGGGTTCGATTCTCGGGTCGAGCAAAGGTATGTTTTGAATTTTTCGAACATAACTCGGGCTTGTGATCATCACCAATCCGCAATCACCGCACCAATTAGGCAAGCGTGGTGATTAAGCCTAACACCATCATAGTAGCGATGACTTGATTTCAATGATAGAGGCATTTGGCCTGCAGTGGGACAGTATTATATGCTGATACTACATAACAAACAGCGTGAAGCAGTGCCTGCGCTGTGTTTCGACGAGTAAGTCAAGGTACCGGAGGCCCAATCTGTGGGGAAGGGGGGTTCAAAGATTTGTAGCGCAATTGTGATTCCACTGGTATTGCGGTGTCCAGCTATCAAAGTACATTGATGTTTGAGTACTTGTGCATTGCTGCGCCCACTCTGGCGGACGACGGTTCTAAAGTCTCTCTCCGTACGCACATAATTAACCATTAAAAAGTATTTCTCTTCACGCACGACCAGCTGTCCCTTTCAACGTTAACGTTATAACAGAGACGGCAACAATGTGAGCGATTCTCAAACTTAATAGCCGTTTAAGTATTTGCGCGTTGCTGCGTCCCCACTGGCGGACGGTTCTAAAGCCCCGCTCCGTGCGCGTACGCACATAAATAACCATTAAAAAGTATTTATCTCCGCGCACGACAAGGCGCGCTCGTTCTCTTGTCAATTACATTTGGACACGCGCATACGTTATTCGCGGCCGCCTTGGCTGGTACAGGTATTTTTTTAACCCTGTATGTATATTTTGAATGTCAGGGCAATAGCGACTATTTACAGGAGGACAGCTTCCATTTTTGTAACCTAACCGCCGAAAAAAGGTAACTTATATAGGGTAGAACGACGCGTTTGGATCAATAGCTTCGATCTAGGTTCGATCCCCACACAGTACAAATATTTGTGTGCATGAACATGTCTGTTTGTATTGGTTTCGGTGTTTTCTATGTATTGTAAGTATGTATTTACAAAAGAAAAGTATATATTATTTGTAATTCACAAATAGACACAGATCGCGGCGGCTGCCTACATGGCGAGATAAACAGGCAGTACAGTGATCTCGGCATGATTCGGCGTGAGATAGAGAGTAGAGACAACCTATACAATACACCATACCACATACATAGGTACTTACTTACGACCGCGAAGGTCAAAGTGCGACTTTTTTTAAATAGAAAGGTAAGCAAACGAGCAAGCGAGTCTCCTGATGGGAAGTGCTTCACCGCCGTCCATGGACATCAGCTACACCAGGAGTGGAAACGCGTTGCCGGCCTTTTAGAAAGGTATAGGGTCGTTTCGTGAAGATCTCAATGTCGTACAATTATTTCAATATCAGGAACCCAATTCTCGGGACGTGATATTTTGTCATCATACGATATATATCACTAAAACATAGTTTTTTGTATGGTTTTCAGGTGATAATCCGCCATGTTTTTTCATATCGAAAATCCTGAGAATTGGGCTCCAGGTACAGACGAGCGTCTTTGATTATTTATTTTTAACTTTGAGTCTTATATAGTCGGAAAATCTGGCCATTAACCGAAGAGCAAAAATTGCTTGCAGTTTGCATATTTTTTTGTTAGAATTGTACTATTTTTGTGCCGTGCGCGCAAGCGATTTTCGTTGAAAGTGGTTAAAGATTCCCCTGCCGTATATATGTATTGCCAAGTTTTCCTTTACTTCTACACCATTATATAAAGTTCTGGAGCTGAGGCTTTCTCGGCAGACATCTGTTCCGAGACGCGGAATAATGCTCGGACACCGATAGAAAGTCATTATAACCGTAATGGACGCCGTGGTAGGGCTGCCATGAGGATTAGGTGCTTTTAGTAGTATAGGAAACGTAATAATGAAAAAGATACAAAGAGTAAGGTGTAGAATTGTTAACTTGTAAATATGAAGAATAAATATATTTACTGTGTAAAAATACATTAGGCACGCAGAATCGCAACAGAAAAAGAGAGCGCATTTAATGCATTCAATGCATTTAATGCCACAGAAGAAGAGAGCGCATTTAAGACATACAAATGATATTTTGCCGAGGTACACGTATCGCAAGTGGCTCCAATAAAACAAATTCTGAAAAAGTGTAAAAAGGAACGGTTTTTATAAAATTTTACATTAAAATACGCAGAAAAGAACAGTGCATCGTGTGGTGTAAATATCTAATCATTCTGCTTAATTTTTGAATGGGTTTTAATCACTTTTCGGATTTGAGACGGTTACAAGTGGTAAATAATTTTAAAATAAGTGACTCTAATTCCAACTAAACCATTCAAGCAACAAATAATACAAAAGACTGACGCTTGGGCCGTATTCACGACGATATATGAGACTGGTGTTCCATAATAATATGAGAAGGGGATAGTGTACATGTTTTATCGCACACACTAGTACGCTTTGATATATCCTACGTACGTGGATGATACGACTTCAGCCGCCGTAGCCGAATCGGTCAGAGAATATTATTATTTATTACTTATTTTGATAATTTAATTTGTATACTACGGCCAGCCCTGCCTGGGCGGCGACCGCCTCACTAATCGCCGGCCAACGCAATAAAACAGATTAAATCTCGCTTTACGGCCGATCGTGAGTTTCAGTTATCGGCTTCATTCACATCAATTACGGACCAGCTTTTCGTACGCCCGCTTTGGTAGTGGTGTGTCAACTCGAGCCAATCATGGGCTTGTCGGGTCGCTCTCTATGACTTGAGTTATACAAGGAGCTGTAGTGACTCAAACTGCTGATACTCTCGCAGATCAAAGACATTTTGGGGATACTTTAGACTCCCCTTATCCCGGATTGGGCCTATGGTACCCTCACTTACTCGGCGAAATACAGATGGAGGCACTGCTTCTCGGCGATTTTCTGTGAGGCACTCCAGTATTACTAGAGCCTACATCTTATTAAAAAGGCCGAAACACATATGAAGGGTACAGGGGAAGAAAGATCATAGTCCATTTGTAAATTTAACACATTATTTGGATAAAAAAATCTTACATATTTTTTTTCTAATTTAGCGAAAATCTGAGTTAATGTTATTCGATTTTATAACACATAATATCATAGCACAAAAATACTTTACAATGTTTTTAAATAATGACTTTGAGAAAATTAAATAAACATTAACAGTTTTCTCAAAAAACCTTAAGTGACAATGATCTTTCTTTTTCATAATCATAATCATAATCTTTATTGTGGAACACAGGTGAAGGAGATGTTACATATATTATTCTTAAAGAGCTACCTGCCTCTTAAGGCGTACAAACTATCTATTTTCCTATACCCTTCACATGCATTTCTTTCTGGTATAGTAGATGTCTATAGGCGGCGGTGATTCGGTGATTAAGTTTACGATTAGATCACTTATTTCCACGTTTGCCTTCCTTTCGCATAAGAATAACTTGCTATGTATACGTGTTAATATTAATATATTAACATAAGCTGCCGTTGTCTTCTGTGTACCTATTATTTTTTATTGAATTAAATATTCTAATTCACTAACATTCAATGCCAATGTTTTTTTTTTATGATATAGGTGGCAGACGAGCAGACGGATCACCTCGTCGGTAAGCGATTACCGTCGCCAATGGACGCCTGCAACACCAGTGGTGTCACAAGTGCGCTGCTTACCTTTTAACCCCCCTTCCCCTGGATTGGGCCTCCGGTACCCTCACTCACGCAGTGAAACACAGCGCATGCACTGCTTCACACCGGTTTTCTGTGAGGACGTGGTATTACTCCAGTCGATGTTAGTAAGTCTGATAAAATTTCACACAATTTTGTGAAATAAGAGTCCCGAATCATCATAAATATATTAACACAAGTCATTTTTATCTCGTGTCGGCACATCTCTACCTTAAAAATTCACGACTGGTTCGTAATCAAAAGGTTTATTAACATTTTCGATACGGATATTCGGAACTAATTAATTCCGACGTCATATAATAAAATTAATTGTGAGTGATTCGGGGCAGCGCATCTTTGATGTCTAACATTCCAATCACGGATTACAAGTTACAACGGCTCATCTTGATTTCAGTTCATTGTAATCACTGTCATACCTTTAATCGCTGTTAAAACGTGGTCATTCCGTAGATCTAAGTGCCTAATTTTTTTTATGAGATAGTGGGCAGAGGATCCGCCGCCCATGGACACCTGCAACACCAGAGGAATCACAAGTGCTCTGCCGAATACGCTCTTTTCTTAAAGGCTCTTTTCTAAACAGTTAAAAAGTAAAGTATCAGCCTATATACCTACTGTCCACCACAGAGCAAAGGCCTCCAGCACAGAAATCAATCAGGCTTAATCACCCCGCTTGCCTAATGCGGATTGGTCATCACAAACCCGCGCTATGACTCTAAACAGTGCTTTGTTGAAAATTTAAAATGACATTAAACCCTGTCTTGGTTTTGTTCTTGTTTCATAAATAAGTCACAATCCTACGGGAACCAATATTTTCAGCTAATCTCAACTGTCAGCCATCGACGTAAGAATTATATTATGGTGATTCTGCGCCTCGTTGGCGCGGTGGGTAGTGCGTCGCACTTTAAAGCGACGGCTGCGCTTGGGGTCCCGGGTTTGATCCCCGGGCCGGGCCAAATTTGTAACTAAGTTTTTCGGTTAAGAAATTCTCAGTGTCAGCCCGGAGTCTGGAAGTTGGCGGTCTTGTAGCCCCGTGCCTCGGAAAGTACGTTAAGCCGTTGGTCTTGGAATTGGTATTTGAGGACAAGGGATTAGAGAGTACACTTGTGTTTGCGTACTTACTTGTGCACTATAATATATCCTGCGTAAGTGGCTGATCGTTGAGATTAGCCGCCTTAAACGAAATCGGTTGGAGGATATTGGAGGATATTATTATGGTACAAAAGTTGAGTAGGCAATGCCTTACTTTCGATAGAATCTGGAACCTCAAGTGCGTCTCATTAGCCACTTCACCGAGAGATAGTCAAGTAGAAGCAAGTGGCAACGAGAGTTAGTCTTCATCTTCTATAAGGCTATGCCTTGTTAAGAAGTGCCGACATATTTGCTTTTGAGGTCATCCTCAAAAGCAAATAAGAATGTATGTCGGCATTCTTGCTTAAACTCCATTAATATTTGCAAAAGCAATATTTACTCGTCCTTAGCTTTAGCAAATGTCAAGTTAGTGTGTAATGACGATGAAGGTTAGATATAATTCAATATGCTTCGCTAAATATTTACTGTCATCAAATATTGATGCAAAATACACCACGACTGCACACACAGCGATATATTTATACATAAACATATAAATATAACATAAAAACCAATGTTACAAGTACCTAAGCACTAGTTAAATATTAAATATTTGCAGTATATCGTCATTTTTCAAGAGAAGTTTTTTATGAAAACTGCTCACGAATAAAAGGAGCAAGTGTACAAACAGTAGCACTAAAAATCATGGCCCGTAAACAAGAAACAGAAATGTAGAGACGCGTCTGAGTTAGCCCAATTAACTTTATCAGCTGATAACCGAGGCGCCGAGACTCCACTGTAAAAAGCTCTCTACAAACTTACGTCTAATTTTGATACTTACTTTAGGTATAAGATACTTATTTAAAAAATTAAAAAAAACTCTTATAAATCAATATATACATCAATTTTAAAAGTACCTAGTTAGGCGGAAATCGTATTTTTTCGAAATATTTGTAACAAGCACTTAATCAATCAGCCATCATCTGCGCCCCCGGCTTAACATATGTCTTATCCAAACTCTCTTTAGAAAATTTATGGGAATATTCATAAAGGTGGGTAGAATATTATCATACCTAATGTTTTATAATATGATAGAGATAATAGTTTTATTCTGACAACCAAGAGGACAACGATTGACGTGACCTTCTTCATAATAATTGGCATGTTATGATGATCGTTAGGTAGGAAAAAATGGCACCTTGTAAGAATAATGTGTTGATTTGATTTGTTACTAACGATAATTGTTGTATCATATTGTACAGATATTGCATTGGATAGAAAATGTAGAGGCAGAAAGAATGTAATGAAGGCAGACGAGCAGACGGATCCCGATGGTAAGTGATTGCCGCCGACCAAGGACACCCGCGATACCAGTATAGTCATAAGTGCGCTGCCAACTTTAAACCCCCCTTTCCCCTGGATTGGGGGAACCCTCACTCACGCAGCGAAATACAGCACTGCTGCTTCACACCGGTTTCCTGTGAGGCCGTGGTATCACTCCGGTCGAGCCGGATTTATCACATCAATCGAAAAATGTTTACAATTGAAAAAAATCGCATCGTTTGCAGCTAGCCTTTACTTATCTCCGCTACTGTAATGCACTGAATGCGTATTTGTGACAGTGTCGCAACGCGTGCGCATCACACGGGAGGAATGTCACACAGTATATTTGTAATACGAACACCCGTGTTGCTCTAACACAAATATAGAGCAACTTTACGTTATACACTACGTTTCTACTCTTGTCGAATGGGTAATGGAACGACCGTACGGGTCGGAATCTCACCCACATGAATATACACGTACTTTCAAACGTAAATAGCTTGCACTCACGACGAAAAAAGGGTGTCACTTCAAAGAAAAGACAAAGCGAGCTGCAAGCAATTTTTGATCTTAAAGGAAAGATCTCGACCTATCCTAGGTAACAGGTTGCACCTAAATGATACGGTGCATTGAAGTTGATCATTTAAAAATAGTATTCAAACTAAGACGCCAAATATTCTCTAGTCGACCACATAGTTGAAACATTAAATCAGTGGTTGAAAGCGGTTGGAATAACTTTTCGATTAACATTAGACAAAGCGTAAAACGTTTACCGTATCAAAAGATAACTGATGCAAATGTAACTTTTATCTATCTAAAAACATGAGAACGTACTCAACAATAATTCTTTTAAAACCTACACCATATCACTTGAACGTCTGTTAGATGATTAGCAGCGTTCAAAGGAGCCGCGGTCCAATCAGCGGCTATTTCCGCGTCGCCCACGCGAGTGCGTGCGCGCAGACAGTTCTGTCGACAGAGCTATTGACACCCGCGCGTGTTAAACGAACAACTGACTTAATAAAGCTGCTTTACAATACCTTTCAAACAGAGCGATTTAGATTACGCGAGGTAAACGTAGTGTAGAATGCCCTTAGGTCAGGTGGAGTGATTTGCGCATCGTTGGTAGGTGCTGGAGTAGATTTCCCTTGTCTAAGGGTTGCGAAGATCAACAGTAATTGCTTCTTACTAAACCTAGATCATGGTCCACTTATTTCAAATCGCGGCTTTAAATGATACGGTGATAGTGTAAATCGACCGATGATACCACGGCCTCACAGAAAACCGGCGTGAAGCAGCGTTTGCATTGCATCGTCGAATGAGTCTGGGTAGAAGCCCAATCAAGTGGTGTTAAAAGGTTGGCAAAGCACTTGTGAATACACTGGTGTTACCATGGGCCAAGGGCGGCGGCAATCACTTATGCAGACTATCCGTCTGGTCTTCTGCCATGTACCCAATAAAAAAAATCTGCTAGACTCTTTAAGGCCCTCTCTAGTAATTTGTGTTGCCAAGCACGCACGAGCAGATTAAGATCGTACAGATATACCATGTTTGGTGGTTCAGGACGTTGTTAGTGAGCGAAAAATAACTTTCAACAAGGTTTTATAGTACATATGTATTTAAAAGTCTAAAACAAAAAGTGAAAGCACGACTTCTAAGGACGCAGCAAAATTAAGATTATTTAAGAAGACGTGGTGGTAAAATTTATTAATTAGGTAAGTAATTAGAAAGAACGGGAAGTTCAAAAAAGAGAAATGGCCAAAGCAAGGTCAATAATTTCCTTAACTATCAGCCTACGTGTTTGCTTCAATTCCCACGTATCTTTAACTTTCAAAATCCCGCTGCGAATTCTACGGACAAGTGTCATTTCGTTGCGCTTAGTCGGAGAGGTAGCCGATAAAATCTACCAGAGAATCTCGGAGCGGGACCGACGGCCATTCTCGACCGGTCCGCGCTGACGGCCTAGGGTATCCAGGTCTTAATACCAAAAAGTCGGACAACTTAGCCAGAAATTCTAGTAAAAAGCCACTGGTCTTTTTTTTTATTGCGTCACAGTATATTGACTGCCTCAGGCCTCAGCTGATTGATGTTGATAGGGGAGCCCAGGTTACTACTTAGTTTAGCATAGGAGAAGTAAGTTACTGCGCGCTGGCTCAGCGATCCAAAATGGGTCTTGGCCTCCGAACTAAAAGTTCGCCTTTTTATTCGGTTATGTGCCAATTCCGCCCAATTGTGCATATTTAGGTAGTGCTTTGAGGACCTTGGTGACTTCGTCCCTCCAGCGATACCTTGGACGACCTACAGGGCGGCGTCTTGTGCTGATGGCAAATGGTTTGTACCTAAAGGTTTTTTTATCGGGGGTTGAAGGTGTTCTTAGCTACATAATTGGTGTGGAGCTGAAACCAGCACCGGTAAATGTTAAAAAGCAATATTTAAAAACACAAAACGAATATCTTATTTGGCAGGCAGACAACCAGAAAACACTATTAATATCTAGCGGACGCCTGGCTATCCTAACTGAAGCTAATTCGTAATAATCACCTGCGCTCGTGATCGATTCAAGATAACACTCCATCGGGATTCATACCACCACTTCAGACCACTCTTAAGCTATGGTCGTAGAGTTCAATTTTAACTGATAATGGGCGATGCGGAGAATTTCAATGGTGTGGGGAAGGCAAGACAATTGCGCTTAGATCGCAGTAGTTGCAGTAATGTGCGCTAATCCGCACCCATTAATGATGATGGGTGTGCGCTGGTCAGAGGTGGCTGATCATGAGAGCTCGACCAGGAAGCGATGAACGTGCGTAACACTTTGTAAAGGAGGATAGAGAATATTTTATGGATTCTACAGCTATAAAATTATGATAAAAACATCTGCACATACAATTTCTAGGAAACTAAGCACCGAAAGAAGTACGCTTCATCAAGATAGGATCTGTTTGAAATCTAAAGGGTCATAAACATACAGATTACATTTTTTTTCTCCATAAATAGTTGTCTAAAATACTGAAATGTATTTTTTTAATTTCCATTCGCCTAATCTACAAATAGTACTTTTTCATTTCGGAAAATGATTTTTTGGCCGTGTTGTAGGTACATTGCGAATCGCTCTCGACTCGTCATTAGTCGCAGGCCTTGGCTCCCGATGCCGTCTATCTGATTTTCGTTATCTCTGAATAAGGAAGCGCCAGTTTTGCTGCCGTCATTACCGTCTGTTTTTCCTCCGAGTTCAAGCCGGCGACTTAGATGCTATCTACAAAAATAAACAGCAACAGTGCCGGACTTAGGGTATTCGGACCTAGTTTTGAAAGAATGGTAAACTATGTGGATTTCCTTAAATATTTTGATCAAGAGTCTTTATAATTCTTTAAAGAATCTCCTGGTGCCTAATTAGAATTTAGAGATTTCATACATTTGGCCATCATATCTTGAACTCGACTTCAATGTTGAGCCCTCTGATCTATTTGAACAAATCTGTTAACTATGTGTTTAAAGATTCACAAACACAATTTTATCTGTTTTACTTTTATTGTAGGACCTTAACTTCTTTAAGGTGATCTTTACAAATACAAAATACAAAATTCTTTATTTATCAAAAACTTAATGGCCACTTAACATTTGTGGTGTTCTCAACTGCAAAAGTTTTAAACTGAAGCGCAGTGAGAACGCCCTCTCCAAACAGTGGTTGTTGAGGTTACAATTAGCTAAAACAAACATGCATGCATGCATTACAATTACTAGACTTAAAAGTATTATTATGCTATTAATATTTTATCTGTCTGTGTGTGTGTGTGTGTGTGTGTATGTGTGTGTCTGTGTGTGTGTGTGTGTGTTTGTTTGTGTGCGTGTCTGTGTATGTCTGTGTGCGTATAGACTTTAAAGGTTAAAAAAACGGAGTATAAACTTCAAGTGGTTCTTCAAATAATGTTATGCTATTTTTTAGCTAAATAAACACCAGGTACCCTAGACCAGGCCCTGGCTAAAGCTCACGCTGTGTGTGAATTTAAAATATTGCATTACCGATGTATCGTACAGGTTCATCGGCGACATTAAAATAATGTCTTCCTTATGGTGCTGGTCTTGTTTGAGTTCCAGCGACGTAACGGTCGAAGATGAAAATCAATTTGATTGATAGCCTTATTGGCCAGTTTTTATTCAAATTTTGTGATATTTCTAAAATAAGTTTGTAGATTACGGAATCATGGTTGATATACATAACACAATGTTCTCACTCTAAGGGACTGAAGTCAAACTGGCAGCACGGAATACAGAGAAATTTGTAACTTCGCCCTTAGGATGGCAGTACTGAAGTTTAATGGTAATACGCCGCCACTTAGCCAAGCAGATGATCTTCTCGTGGGGCTAAAATCATGGGGCAAATATGAGATGGAAAGATGACAGAAATTGCACCTGTGAGAAGTATACAGACAAGGAAATATTTAGGGAGGTCTAATTCAAAGCATTTTTATGAAACATTTTGAACAGCTGAGTGTCCAAGTTACTTTGACTACTCATGCCATTTCCTCTGACCCATTACGGTAACATCAATGTTATTGACGCCTAGACTTTATCTTTATGGAAAAGGAAGTTGTTAAAACACTTTGTAAAATGTATCTCATGTCCTAGAAACGATACTGGTTATTTAACTAATTGTTGTGTCTGGTCTGAGAAGCCAATTAGTGGATGGGTGGGCGGGTATGGTTAGACTCAAGTCGTAGAGTTAAGGAACGTCACACGGTCATCATTTGAGGGCAAAGTCCCACTTGAATTAAGTGGTGAGTGACGCATTTTATAAATTCGGGAACAAAGGAATATTGTGTAAAGTGTGGGAATATTGTAAAAGAATAGTTTTTCTGAATAGTGACAGTATTTATCCAGAGTTTTTTTTTTGATATAGGTGGCAGACAAGCCGATTCTGATAGATTCTGCGTACATGATAATAGTTATTATTAGGAGCAGGTTATGCCAAAAAAATATTTTATAATAGTGTGTTTCTGACACTCGTCTCAAAATAGGATACCCATTTCCAAATTCACTATCGAGCTCTTGGAGTGAACATGACTCTTCTAAATTCTTTCCCATATTTAATGACATAACATTACATAAAGCAATATTAAACAGGTATTATTATTATACATACATATACGACGACCCGTTTGGAACAGTGGTTGTGAAGCTGCCTTTGGTATACGGGTTGCGGATTTGATCCTCGCATAGTACAAACATTTGTACGTTGAACAGTTCTGGCCATCTAAATATTTCCACGACGTTGATTTCGTCATAATGACCCTTTTGATTAGTGCCTTGCTTCGGCAGCAACTCTCTCGTTGATTGGCGCTATAAAGCCGCTCGTAAAAATCGGCGCGTGCGCAGCCGCCGACAGCGGGCGCGACGTCAATCACTCTCAGGGCTGGACGAGTGGCATTTTACAGTCAAGCAAAACCCTTGCCCCTCTTAACCATAAAAATCTTTTTCTTAGTAAATATACTTTTGAAAGTAGATAGCCACGGATCGAGTTACTACTTAACCTGCCGAAATACCTTAATAGATACTGGAACAAAATGTTTGTGACAGTGAGAGCCGATTGAAGAATTGTATCAGATAAGTGAAGATACTTTTCCACCAAAGATGAGCGAGGTTGTGTTGCAAGGAATGTGTTTGTTAACAGCCGATAGAATCGCTTCACTGAGGAAGCTAGTTAATGTGACGGGTAGGGCACACTAGCGACGCCAATCGATTTTAATTTTTAGCTACTAAACCGGATCTGTTTTAAACAATTTCGGGGTTACAACCTCTAGGCAAACACTTATACTATTTATTAAATAACCATGCACAAATGTTGGGTAAGTTTTTGTACGCGGAAAATTGATTCGCGTACGCGTTGGACCCAACATCTTGGATCGATTTTTATCCAACATAGCTAAGAACCCTTATACATCTTTATAACTAAAAAATAACAAAATCAAAATCAGTTCAAATGGAGCCACGATGCCATAGACAAACACACAGACATACACACACAGACACGTCTAACTTATAACACCCCGTCGTTTTTGCGTCGGGGGTTAAAAAGGGTAATATTCAAAAATTGTTTACATCAAGAATATTTTATATCTGAACTCTATTTAACATATCTAAACCTTAAAAATATAGTCTTAAATAAATGTATAGTACGGTGACTTTTTGCTTATGAGTACGTACATGTAGGTATGTATGTATATACCTACCTACATCTTATTGTGTCTAGAAAAAAACGGCAATTTCATACTTTAACCCCTATATGCATAATACATAGATACAGCCAGCGAAAGCGGCTTTATTTTATACTATGTAAACTCCCAGGAGTGCACTCACTGTCTTGCGCGGCGCTTGCGCAGCAGCAGTCGAAAGTGGGCGAGACGCCGTCAATCATGCGCAGTGCTGAGTTCAGTGCTGCCATCAAGTCAGTCATTAACTAATGATGGGAAGGAAACCGAGTTTCTTGGCACTTTAGTTGACTTCAAAACGGAGGCTCCATATTTAACTCGTATCCCGAATATATCCCTTATAGAAATTATTATATTATTTCGTCGATTACGGCGTGTCAATCTAAACGATCCGCCACATACGCAGGGTATATTAAAGTGCTCAATTATGTGCGCAAATACAAGTCCACTCTCTATTCCCTTACCCTCATATTCTGATGGGACACCAGTGTGACACGACTAAGAACTTCTTTCTAAGGTACACATTTTTGCCCCGACCTGGGGATCGAACCCGGGACCTCTTGCGCAGCCGTCGCTTTATAGTGCGACCCACTAACCACTGCACCACCGAGGCAATCCGTCAGCACCTATATTTATACCACATGAATTATTTTTATTCATGTGTCTATACTACATCAACTTTGTTTCATTATCTACTTTAAACTCAATTATTTATTGCATTCCACAGTGTGTAAAAGGTGTTACAAAAAAATATGATCACCATAGGCCCTTTATGGCAGAACAATAATGGAGAGGACTTTGTAACTAGGTCGTACATCCTGGCAGCCCTAAATCCCATAGTTTTATACTCCTGCGCAGATAAATCAACTGTATACGCCGCAGCTGCTGATCAGAAGCGTCTCTACATCATGAAATGGAACAACGAACTCTACGTTTACGAGCCGAGAACCACTGACCGATTGGTTGCAAACACGCGGGTTTTTTAACTGTAAACAAAATTTAGAACATTAAAATTTTAATGGTAATGAAGACTGCTCCCAGGGGAAAAGAACTTGCTCTACATAAATATTTTTTGGTAGTTTATTTTAAATAACCTACCGCAAGTGGTTACATAATTTAAATGTGTATTATAAATCATTTAATAGTTTATTTGTTTTGAATAGGATTCGGTTTTGCGAATTTGAAAACATAATAAGATTTTTATAGCTTTCCGTCGGGTAATCTGATTGATCGACTGCCTTCCTATTGGCAATCAAAAGCTTTCATACAACTATTACTCAGATCAAAATAGAGAAAAATATGCTATATATCAAATTCACATAGAGCTGAATTTTCAGCTCAATTTGTCTTACTTGAAATATCTATTTTGAATGGAGTACTATATGTATACTGTAACTACTGATTTTATACAACTAATAGGTAAATGAAAAAAGGTTGAATTCTGTAGTAACTTGTCATAAAGTAACATAGAATTACAGGGTGACCATTCTAAGTCTAGCTTTAGCCGTTTGGAACAGTGGTAGTGAACGCTGCCTTTGGTCCAAGGGTTGCGGGTTCGATCCCCGCACAGTGCAAATATTTGTGTGCATGAACATGTCTATTTGTATTGGTCTGGGTGTTTCCATGTATTATAAGTATGTATTTATAAAAGAAAAGTATTATAAGTATATTATATTTGTAATTCCGCTGTTGGTTCTGATATCCGTAACACAGTTGCTTGAGCTAATTATCTCGGAGTCAGATCAATGTATGTGATGTTGAGAAATATTTATTTATTTTATTTATTAGAAAAAGATCTTTGGCAGTGTGAACGAAGTCGAGGATGGGCAAGCCATATTATCAGAAATCAAAGATTTATTTTGCTATCATTACTAATTACGCAATTAACCTCATTACCATCCATCTTATTGCCGTTAGTTCCGCATCGCCCGGACATCTTAGCACTTCTCCAAAAGGAAATTTTCTGTAGAAAAGGCCGAGGTGGCAACCTCCAGGTCTGAATTACTTAATTACCCATATCTGTATTGGTATTTGATTTTACCTTTACCTAGCTACTAAGTACTTTGGGACCGGTGGGAAAATTGTTTGGCGCATTCCATAATTCAAATTCCATTACATCTGCAGCAAAGTTAAAAAATAAATCGTTATATTGATGATCCAGTTGATTTGGTTTTCCTGTCGAAAGGTTGCGAAGGTCAGTCGGCAGTTGCTTCATTGTAATTTACAGACTTCCTGAATATTGGATAATGGTCCAAACTTAGCCCGGGCTTCGAAGCGAAAGCTTTGGACGCATTTATTTTATTTTATTTTCTTTATTGTAAGGAAACATACAGTACTTAAAATAACACTATTTAACACACAAAAACATAATCTTAAAACCAATTAAGTTTCCACTAATAACTAATATCATAAAAACCGCAACATGATGAAAAGGAAGAATTGAGCAATTGACAAATATCTACTTTGTAAAATCAGGAGACAATTTACCCAAAACAGCCAATCTGGGACCTGTACGCTAATATGAGGAGGAAGGCTGCATGCTTTTATTCTACATAATATGTTTATTACTCTCTAACTTCTATTATTTATGCTTATTTGTCTCCCGGACTCCGTTGCAATGAAGCGACTTCAAAGCCGCGCTCATTGTCGCGATCAAAGAGTTCCTTTTGTCATTAATCACCACAAAGCGAGGGTTGACAACAGTAAACGTCTATTAAAATCACGGCTAAACACTGAGGAAGTCTCTTAATTTTGTACTTGAAAATAGTTTAGAACGTTGTGAAAGCATTACATAATATTTTTACCTACCTATCTACCTAAGAGGTTTTTGCACTGTTTACAATTTCATACTAATGTTACATCCTAAATTAAGTACATTTTCCTAAAAGGCCGGCAACATGTCTGCATTTCAAGAGCCCAATTCTCATGCTCGTAACATTTTGACCACATGGCGGATATCACCTGAAAACCATACAAAAAAAATGTCACGAGTCCGAGAATTGGGCTCCTGGTGTACCTAGCGGATGTCTATGGGTGTCGGCGTTCAATTACCTTCGGGAAAGTCACCTGCTCGTTTGCCTTCCTTTCACATATAAAAACATGCTTAGTTACTATTTACCTAAAGGTTGTCTGGTAATCTTGGCGATAAGACCGCCTTAATTATTAATGCACTGAATATCTGTTGATATAGGTACATAGCTTTTAAATTTGTTTTATGTGCAATAAAGGGTAACTATATATCTATCTACTTTTAGATCTTTACGCTTTGACTATGGTCAAGGACTAATCTATGGTCCAAAATTTGTCAATCTAGTGTATCCAATATAAGTACGAAAATGTTGAATTCGACGTTTCACACTTGATTCGAACTGATAGTAAAAACTCGATCAAAAGTCCATAAAACGCAAACATTTTTCTTCTCCCTATCAACGCACATCTAACTCCTTATAAATTGAAACCGATCCGAGTTCAAGAGTGGTCTCCATAAAGATTTCATACTTAGATACGGCAAACATCTCACTCCGCGGCCCGTGAAGAGATCAAAGGCGCGCGCGCAGCGAGGGAAGCGTTCGGCTATTTTCGGATTCTCGTAATTAATTTTTTGTCGTCGTGGTCCTTTGTTGTTGGATCACTCGGCTTCAAAGGGACATGTACAATATTTTGTTTAATGTATTCTTGTAGAACACCATTCATCTTCAGTTACAGTTCTTTATGATGCGCGTGCGCAGGTTTCTTCCCATGAGTTAGTAATGTTTGTTGTCTTATTCTTAGTTTGGGGAAGGTATTTCTAGACTTTATTCACTCAGTGAATTATTTCAAGATTAATGTTGCAATTTTGGGTTATTTATGTAGTTCCTATGTATATCGAAGTACTTTATTATCTACCTTCTCTAGCAGTTCAAATATTTTTTCAATATAAAGGTTATGCAATAAAATATATTTATTGTAAATTACTAGTGTAAAATCATCTACAGTTTAGTTACGCTCAATCTAAGGATATTAAATCAATTTTATTTAAAATTTAGGTGCGAATCGGTTGAAAATAACCTTTTATAGTAACTTGGTTGTTTGTATAAAAAGATGCTAACAATAAATATTTAAGTACGTAGCTATACAATTTAATGATTTATTTCATGTCATTGCGATGATAAAGTGGCCGTGTGGTCCCGGCAGAGTAGAATAGGCCACCCTCACTCTTACTGAGGTGTCGTAAAAGGCGACTAAGGTAAAGCTGCTGGCATGATCATCAGCACCAAGAGAAGGAAAACTCTGCATTTATATCAAAACCCTCGCCAACCCGTCTGCCAAGCGTGGTGAGTATGGCAATTACCCCTCATGTGATTGAGGGAGGCCCGTGCCCCAGCAGTGGGGACTTAAATGGGCTGACGATGACGATGACGATTGCGATGATAGCATCACCATTGTCCAGAAAAACATAGTTAGGTACCTACCTATACTTATTTCGTGTAAAACTTAAATGATTTTATGACCAACTTTAATGTAAATGAAAACTAGGTATCTTCTATTACACAAGTCGCATGTTGGGTTTAGAATTACGACGCTATAAAATATCAATTTGTGATACTACTCCCAGGAAATGGCTACTTGATACCTACATTCACACAACTTTTATACAAAGCAAGAAGGCGATATTGTAAGAATTTTGTAAAATAGTGTAGGTACCTATAGGTAATAGCAAGTTTGCTTGGAAAATCGAAAAATAAGTTGCAGAATTCATAAAATAAACATGCTTTGGTATGTCAGTGGATAAGACACGTGGACAAGTGAAATGGGCGGTCATAGGTTCGAATCTGAGCTTATGGATTTGTCAAATTTTTATGCGAAGTATTCTACCACCAGATTGGCGCCTCGGCGCTGAAAGAAAACATTGTGAGGAAACCTACATAGTGAGGAGAAAATACTATAGTGTTTGTGTGTGCTATCCCACTGAGGAATGGAGTGGGATAGCGTGGTAAGACAGAGCTCCACTCACAAAACTTCCGCGTGGGAGTAGGTAGTAAGTACATCCTTTTGCGTATAAGCCAGGGTCACAGCCAAATGCATCATCAGGTCAGACGAGTGACAAGCCTCTTGGTCTTCTATCGAATTCATTTCAGCGTGTGTGTGGAAGTCCTGCACAATCTGATCTCCCAATCCATCACCGTTCGACAAAGCCCGATGTTATCCACACGAGGGGATTCCCTTCCACTTTTTTTTAATGCGGACAGCTAAAGAATCGAACTTATTTTTGAAGTTTGCTTTCCCTAATCATAATTTGGTTCTTTGAAGGCAATGTAAGACAGGAATGAGCAACTTCTAGGCAAACGCATTCCATTTTTTACCTCATCGACACATTCCTTGTCGTCCATCGTTAACATATAGGTACTCTAATTAAAAAAAGCTTTTCAGAGGATTTATCTATTAGCAACTTAAATGCTGTCTGAAACGTAGGTACGTATTTAGCAAGTTCTCTTGTAGGTAATCTTATCCGACCCGCACACACATCCATCGCCCGTACAAACCTTGCAAGCGCCATTGTAAACCCGGCCTTTCATCACATCAATCAACTTCAATACTTCGCCGCCCGATATTTATTCAAGCAAATAAATATATGAGAAACTCCAAGAACCGACTAGCTCCATGGATTAGCTAAAGTAAACACAACTATGAAGTATGCTTGGGGCTGACAAAACATTTGCCAGATAACGTATTCCAATCTTTATGAACTCCGACGTATGGTTCAATATCTAATGGGGTACTTTTTGAGGTGGAGTAAAATATCTTTGTAGAACGGTATCAATGGATACCCTTGTATATGATCTGAAAACATCCGATTCTACTCGTGTGGCCAAGTGTTATGGAACCGATTAAGGCGAAGCTCGAGTCATGTATGGGCAGCATTTTTATGCGTCTGGGTCCACCCTTTTACTCAAAGAGAACAATAGGCCCTAAAAATAGCATTTACTATTTTTTTTAGTGTAAATACTTTGGTAAATAACGAACAATGTTGTACTAAGAGTCGTCTCTTAAGAACTGAACCGAACAAAATAAATTGCACAAGGCTAGTCACATTTAACTTTACCTCATTTCAATACTCGATATTGGTAATACTGACTAGACATTTAATCATTACCAAGCACTAATTACCAACTGTAGTAAAAACTCCCATTAAAAAACTTCGTTTTATTTCAATACTTACTTACCTACTTAACAATTTTATTTTTCGGCATCCCCGAGATGCTGAGCTCAACTTGAAAATTCGGTAATTCTGTAAAATAACCAAATGCGTGCGCTTTTGTAACGTCGTAAAAATCTTAACAACGGTATCACATATGGCTGCTAAAGTGCTCGTATGACACATAAAAGTAACTGTACACTAATGCCCTTAACAAAACATCATACGCAACCGCCGAACCTCTTCGAAGAGCAAACACACGTATTTACCCACAATTGTTGGCTTAAAACGTAACGTTTTTATAAAATAACAAAGATATACTTCACTCTGAGTGCAATCCACCGTTCCGTAATAGGATAGAGGCAGGTAAAACTGTTTGTTGCGTTTAGTTATCTGTAACGTGAACGGGTAAAAAAGTAGTTCTTTTGTTTGTTTTTCTAACATTATTCGCCTTAATTTTTTTGGACATTCCAGATCGATTTTATTTTGAGACTAGCGGCCGCCCGCGACTCCGTCCGCGTGGAAAAGTAACTTTTTACCCCCCTTTCAACCCCTTACAACCCCCTTTTCGCAATAAAAAGTAGCCTATGTCCTTTCTCAGGGTCTAGATTATCTGTATACCAAATTTCATTTAAATCCGTTGAGTAGTTTTGGCGTGAAAGAGTAGCAGACAGACAGACAGACAGACAGACAGACAGACAGAGTTACTTTCGCATTTATAATATTAGTATGGATTACTGTTAATCGAATAAAGACATTCGTAACTTCCATTTCGAGAGTATTGATGTTAGTTTTTTGAAGAAAAAGTATATGATTTTATATGCCACGTTTAAAGCATAATTATATCATTATTCTAAAAAAAAAATAGCCTTGATTATTAGATTGATGTAATAACCATCTACTCTTTGAAGTGATGACTTCAAAGCAGACAGTACTGATCAAAGAAGTTCAGGTAATGGTATCTCTACGTAGAGATACTGCTCACAAGAGCTCTTTGAACATTGGCTATTCTATTGGGTTCGCAATTTGGCTGCCTTTGAAGTTTTGATAATAACGACATATACTTATGAACGGAATGGGTTACCATTGCATCTGTTACAGATACGTTACGGTTAACGGACTTCAATTCGTTTACTATATCCCCGACAGTTTACAATTCGTTTCATCTCAAAGAGTAATTGTGGTATTTCATCCTTAGTTTTATATTTCTACTATTTCAAAAATTAGTAATTCATTCTGATAAAAGATGTTTTTACTTACTAACTGAATTTGAAATTATTTTCCAAGCACAACGACAAAAACCCCCAGTTGAAGGTGGCATTAATAAACAGGTCTAAAGAAATAAGCCATTAAATGAATTTGTGTACCAAGGTAGGTATGTCATTATGAGATCCATCATTAACAGTCTAACATTAAGCACTAGGCAAATAACTCATCATCATTACCATTTTTTGCCCCGACAAAAGACAACTACCACGTAATCCAAGGCCGTTCTGTGAATCGCGTTTTTTGCTGCGACGACAATTATCCGCTGTGCGCGGGCGCATTCATTGAAAAAGGGGCAGTAATTGGCCTTATCTCGCTACCTGTACGTGTAAAACCGCTGCGGCTTCATTGTTGCGAATACTTCGATGCGAAATTAAAATTAATATTTTATCGGGCTCTTCCACCCGCGGCGTGGGAGGGCAATGCTCCAGCGATCTGCGCATACGCTATTTCCAAAAGCAATTAAATGGCCGCCTGTTAATTTTATATCAAAAGGTTTCTCATATTATTACCCAATTAATTGTTAATTTAAGATCTGTTTGTGGTCTTAGTCTCGCTCAATTTTATTTCGATACATCGTTAATTCAAATTAATTTATTTTTCTTAGGTCTATATAGCCTTTTCAATAGCTGCAACTTTTAATGCTTTCTTAGACATTTAATTGCTTTTAAGTAGCTGCCTACAACTTTATTCCCAATTTATTATTATACCTACGGTTCCTAACCCGCCAGTCGGGTTAAAGTCGACGCTCAACTCTTTATTTCGGCGCCGTGACATCCGTCAGCGCGCGCGCACAAAAACGGATCGCGGCGACCTTGCTATTGTCTTCTGGAGAACCACTCATTTGCGGGTTTTTGTCTAACCCCGGCCTGGGAACACTGCCCTTTAGGCAGGCCCTTGACGAATTAATAATAACGCCGGCGGTTTAACCATTTTTATTTCCGAAGTCATGGACGAGTATTTTTGGGGCGAGGTTTTGTAAACGCGTTGTGCGATCAATCTTTGATCAGCCCAGTTTATATAAAAGTTAACGCAGTAATTTCGAAGAGATTTACGTAGCAACTTTAAATAGCGGGCCTAAAGATGTACAGGTATATATAAATTGAACTCTATGGATTGCTTACCAGCCGTGGCCCTGGTCACGCTGACTTGAGTCCTCCGTTATTTAGTTTTATTTACGTGGCTCCTGAACCGTTGAACGACTTTAGAGGCCATCTTGCGAAAACTTTAAGAATATAATATATTAAATCAAATAGGTACATAATAATACACAAGGTAGCTGCGAAAGATTAAGAATTAGACGTCAAAATTGCCGTACTTATTTGTCACCACAAAGAATGATTACGTCACGGGTCCTTAGCATACAAAAGAATTTAGTAAGTAAAATATTAACCTTTCATTTGAGATTCTAATGAACCCTCTCTATTGTTTCAGATGGTAATGTTCGCCGGCATCCTGTCGAGCGGGTGCTCGGCGCACGCGCGCTTCCTCCTGTGCTCGGCCTTCGCCCCGCTGTGCTCCGAGCAGGTGTCGGGCTCCGTGAGCGCCTGCCGCGCGCTGTGCGAGAGCGTCGCCGCCGACTGCCGCGACCAGCTGCGGCTACTTCCCGCCGACACGCTGCTCAACTGCTCCGCCTTCCCGCGTCGCGCCGACAAGCGCCTCTGCATGCGCCCGCCCAACGCCAGCGAGCTCGAGCCCGAGCCGCCCCCGCCGCCGCGCTGGCCCTTCCGCGACCACGCGCCGCGCGAGAACGGCTGCCCCCCCGCGCACGCGCGCGCGCCCACCGGCGAGTGCTGGCCCGCCTGCGGACAGCACGCCATCTACTCCGAAGCGGACAAGCGCACCGCCGAAATATGGATGACCACCCTCGCCTGGTTCTCGCTACTCTCCACGTCCTTCGCGCTCCTCACGTTCTGCGCCGAACCCTCCAGATACCGCTACCCCGAGCGCCCCGTGGTATGGATGGCGGCCTGCCACGCGATCGTGGCGCTGGCGTACGTAACGAGAGGCTGGCTGGGCGCCAGAATCGTCTCCTGCGCCGGACCGACCCTAGCGGTGGACGGGCTGGCGTCGCCCACCTGCGTCACCTTCTACTCGCTGACGTACTACTTCACGCTGGCGGCGGACGCGTGGTTCGCCAACGCGTGCGTCGCGTGGTACCTGACGGCGGCCAGCGAGTGGTCGACGGAGGCGCTGGAGCGCGCCGCGGCGTACCTGCACGCGGTGGCGTGGGGCTGGGCGGGCGCCTGGACGGCGGTGGCGCTGGCGCTGCGGAGGGTCACGGCGGACGAGCTGACCGGAACGTGCGGGATATCGGACGCGGCCGCCGCGGCGCTCGTGGGGGTTCCGCGGGGAGCGTTGCTGGTGACGTCGGCGGCGCTGGCGCTGGGGGCGTGCCCGGGCATCGTGCGCGTGCGGCGCGCGCTGGACGGGCGCGGCGCGCGGCGCGTGGGGCGGCTGGCGGCGCGCGCGGGCGCGGCGGGCGCGCTGTACCTGGCGCTGGCGGGCTGCGCGACGGGCGCGCGGGTGCTGGAGGCGCGCGCGCGGCAGGCGCCGGGCGGGCTGGCGCTGCTGGCGGCGCTGGAGGCGGGCGGCGCGCAGCGGGCGGCTGGGCGCGCGCTGGGCGCGTGGCTGTGGCTGCTGGGCGGCGCGGCGGCGGGCGCGTGGGCGTGGTCGCGCAAGTCTGGCGCGGTGTGGCGGCGCGCGCTGTGTCCGCCGCGCAAGGCTCCGTGCTGCGCGCCGCCGCTCCTACGACCGCAGCACCCGTACTACAAGAGACCTCTACACGTGTCTAGGGTGTGATAGTGACTGTTGATTGTGATTCGTGAGACTATTTATGTGTAATCTAAAGTGCCTGACTTGCCTTCTGTGAAGGCGCTCTCGATGCTGTAAATACTTCTGTAAATATTGTAAATGACTAATATACTGTTGATTTTTTAAACCCTCGTTTCATTCTCTAAATAAAACACTAGCTTAGTTAAACACATTTTATTAATAAATCGTTAAACATATAAGACTGATAGTTTAGTTGATATATCTCTCTATACAAAATGAAAAGTTCTAGTATAATTACATTACATAATGTACAAATCTTTTGCAGTCCAAAAATATAGCAACCCTGAAAATTTAGTTCACGAAGGGAGGAATACATAAATAGTAACTAAACATTATTTTGGACGTCTAACTTTATGCCATAATACTAACGCTGATAATGAAGTAAATATTGCTGAAAAACTACAATTAGATAATAGAATGGCGTGGAATGTAGATTTACATTATTTTAAAATAAATAATAAATACACAGTTCATTTTAGGCCAAACATAATTCTGAAAGCACGAAATAGATGATAACAGAATTTGCTAGAAGATTTCAAAGTCTTCCATACATGTATGGAAGATGGCCGCTTTTAAAATTATACGACTCATTATCTTACAGTAATCATATTCATATACCTTTACAAATACACCTGATCTATAATGGAACTAACGCGCATGAAAAATCCGTCAAATGGCGTTATGTGGACATAGGACCATGTTTATTGCGTCAAGAAAGTCGTGACAGCGGATTTTTGAGGAACTAACGATTCCCATGTCTAATAACCTATGACGTAGGCCGCAGTGGCGCCATCCACGATTTTCACGACTTATTGACACATTATTCAAAGTTATTGGTTCTTTTTTTGGCGCGATGGTTAAATGATAAACATGCGTACAATCAATGGTGTTGAAGTGATCGCGATCTAACAGAATTTTCGTGCACGTTAGCCCCCATTGGTCACAAAGTTAACATACACTTGAGTGGATTCAAATCTCTCTGGTTAACGCCTAGAACAGTTAAAATCTATGTAACAGTTTCTGACATCGAGCAAATAAACTAAAGGATTAGTATTGAAAAATAATTTTCTATTCTATGATTAGCATTAGTAAATATGTTAAAAGACATATAGCGATTAACCAGGTGGATTGATTTTAGAATCAATTTGAGTTTATATTTTAACTACAAAAACAGACTACTATAACATCAGTACGACAAGGTTAGTCGAAAATTTCTTTATTTTTTCTTTAATTTTTTCGTATTATTCCTATACAATATTTGCTCGATATACCTAAACTGAAACCGCAAGTGAAAGAAGACGAACATTGAACTACGGTTGCCGTGTCGCCGTCAACTAGTGCGTAAGTATAACATGTAACAAGGTTTGTCGCTCGGTAAATGAACAATAACGAAACATCCAATTCAATAAATAGGACACTTAAATCTCTTTAGTCACAATTAATATTATCGAATCTTAAAGACGGATATAGGCCGCGCGTGAGCTCCGAGGAATCGGGGGCTGAGGAAATTATGAAATAATTATATGACGGTATATATTATACCCCGAACTCCTACCACCTTATTACAAAACGTTCTGGTACGAGTTTTGTTCCAGGACTATCATTAGTTCGCGATTTGTAATAAGGGGGTCCAAGTTTAGTTAGACGTGATAAAACTGTTTATTTTATTTCATATATTGTAATACCCTATCATAGAATTATTTCATAATTTTCCTCTGCTCCCGAATTTCTCGGAGCTCGCGCGCGGAATAGAGTTTTTATTTAAGGGGACGGGTAGGGCATACTAATCGATTTTAATATTTAGCTACTAAGCCGGATCTACTTTAAACAATTTCGAGGTTACAACCTCTCGGCAAACACTTATAGTATTTATAAAATAACCATGCACAAATGTTGGGTCCGTTATTGTACGCGAAAAATTGATTCACGCCAAAAGCGGCCACTTTTGGCGTGAATCAATTTTTCGCGTACGCATTGGACCTAACATTTTTGCATGGTTATTTAATAAATAGTATAGGTATTTGCCGAGAGGTTGTAACCCCGAAATTGTTTATAATATATCCGATTTAGTAGCTAAAAATTAAAATCGATTGGCGTCGCTAGTGTGCCCTACCCGTCACCTTAAGCCAGACGCTTAATTTAAGGCTCCCAACCGTAAATAACACAAGCATGGGAGAATGTACGCCAGGAGATTATTAGTTAAAGCGCCATTACCAGAGTTAACCAGTGACTTTAGTAATTTGACAAACGAGATTTGACAAAAGTGACGTTACGAATAATAAAATACAACATATTGTCAATATACATGCCAAACATTGCAGTTTTTGTGAGAATTATTATTATTATTATTTTGCAAACTAAAGTTTTTATTATTAACGGTGGACTATTATAAATATTGGGATCGTCTTAGGAACCAATTGCATGGAAAAGTGCTAGTGAGATCTTGCTTTTGGGTATCGTAACGCCACTTTTGCATAAGTAAATGACTATAAATTTAAATGCGTCTCAAAATCTAAATAAAGTACAGAGTCAACATACTCATTTTAATGCTCAGTTGATGAAACTAATTTACTTTTCTAATAGGATTTGATAAAAAAAAAAACAATAGGCCACCCTCACTCTTACCGAGGTGTCGTAAAAGCCGACTAAGGTAAAGCTGCTGGCATGATCATCAGCACCCAGAGAAGGAAAACTCTTGCATTTATATCAAAACCCTCGCCAAATCGTCTGCCAAGCGTGGTGAGTATGGCAATTACCCCTCATGTGATTAAGGGAGGCCCGTGCCCCAGCAGTGGGGACTTAAATGGGCTGATGATGAAAAAAAAACAGATTATAGTTATCCAACGTGTGTCTATACGTTATTCGTATATTCTTTCCAAATCAGCATGACTAACCAAAAACATATAGTTACGCAGAAATATTTAAACGGTCATGGTAGGTTAAATGTAAGAGGCGCATAAAAATTTGACAGTACAATATCTACATTAACACTATAAATTAAGTTTATATAATTTAATAAATGGACTATACAACAATTCATTCAATTTCACTAAAAATTAGAGCCACGTTCCCACATCGCATTCGGGATGTAGCTATCCCTCCTGCGTCGACATCAGGGCGTCGAACACCTCCGACCCTCGTTCGTTCACTGAGCTGAAGTAGCTGGAAAAGTTGAAAACCCCTGACTCCGCTCTTAGATTGTCCGTCGAACCAAACTGAGCCTTATTCTTATTGTGCATAGGCGTCACATTCGCGCTCAACGATTTCTGCTTATCCGTTACATTCAGAAGAGGATTACTTATATCTGTATATTCCGATATCGGTACAGTCTGGTCAATTAGGCTTTCCGGGTCATACAAAGTAGCTTCTTTTGCGGACAAATCTCTTGTGTCGTGGTATGGGTTTGTCAAGTATTCCGCGTATAGCTCGCTCTGTTGGAGGTCCTTGTCTGGTCCAGCGGTGTCGACGTCGACGAGGGCGCCCCTGTGCGGCGAGGTGGGCTGTATGACGGTGGGGGAGGGTTCGGTTTTGCTCGGCTCCCGCGATGCTTGCGTCTGGAGCAACTCAGTGGTTGTTTGTGGGTACAGGATCGGCATTTGTGACTGTATCGAAATCCCAATCGGAGTCGATATCATCTGGAACATGATATACATTATGATAAGACACGACTAACAAAACAATTTGAGAAACATATTTAATAATTTTCTTTAAATACTTGAGAATACCAGATCTCAAACTGAAATATATTTTCAGCAAATTTATATATATCATGTGGCTCAATCAATGCTGAATGTACTGTCTTAAAGAATCTAAATAATGAATTAAATTAGTTTACTATGATTATTAACTACAGAGCACTGCTCATCTAAAGTTTCAACTAGCTATTCATAACTAAATAACATATTATGTAAGTATGTAGACTTAGTTATAAATTTTAAAAAAAGTATATTCAAGCATTATTTTAATTTGGTCATCTTAAAGGGAAGAGTGAATAGGCATCTTCTAGGCGAACGCGTTACATCCTAGACCCCATCGTCACTTTCCATCTGGTGAGATTGTAATAAAGTATTGGCATATAGTTATAAAAAAAGTAATACCCGCTAAGAGCATCTCTTCTCAACCCTGCAGTCCAAAACCACCACAAAATGTTTCCTACCTCATTCAACGGCTGCAAAAGCACCGACGAAGTCAACCCTGCCTGATCGTACAACGGGTTCCTGATCGGCACCATGCCGCTCACCGCCACCGGCGCGGGCACGTGCTGCGGGGAGGGGGGCTGCGGGAGGGGGGAGAGTAAGGGGTTGGGCGTACTGGCGGGCATAGGGACCAGCGGCGGCAGCGGCGCCGGCTGCAGGCTCGGCAGGCTCGCCAGGTTCGGCGGGCTCGGCGCGGTGGTGTCTTTAGCTGGAATACGAAGGACTTATTTTTTATTTGGCCGTGTGGTCCCGGCAGAGTAGAATAGGCCACCCTCACTCTTACCGAGGTGTCGTAAAAGGCGACTAAGGTAAAGCTGCTGGCATGATCATCAGCACCCAGAGAAGGAAAGCTCTGCATTTATAACAAAACCCTCGCCAACCCGTCTGCCAAGCGTGGTGAGTATGGCAATTACCCCTCATGTGATTGAGGGAGGCCCGTGCCCCAGCAGTGGGGACTTAAATGGGCTGATGATGATGATGATGATGATTTTTTATTTATTTTATATATTAAATGGGTTTGCACTTGACCTCATTTCACCTGATGAAAAGTGACAATAAGGTCTAAGATGTAGCGTGCTTACCCAGAAGAAGCCTATTCACTCTCGACTTAAAGACACCCAAATTATAGCTCTCTGGGAATACAGAAGTCGGCCTATTTACAAATAACTCACTATAATTTGAACATCTTTAAGGCAAGAGTAAACAGGCATCTTTTAGGCAAACGCGTATCATCCTAGACCTCATCGTCGCTTTCCATCAGGTGCGATTGTGGTCAAGCGTTAGCCTATTGACCAAAAAAAAACCTCTGTGACTTTTATTCAGTTATATCAAAAAGTCTTGATCAACAATATATATTACTGGATTACGAAGAAATTCTAAACAGAGTAAGAAATATTTTAACCCGCACTAAGCGTTCACTTCATTGGCCTTTCGCATAACGCTCTACGCCTTTGCCTTAACATTGGAAACATAATAAGCTTATTCTTTTTTTTTAATAATATGATAGGTGACAGACGAGCAAACGGATCACCTGATGGTAAGCGATTGCCGCCGCCCATAGACACCCACGACACCAGTAGATTCATATGTGCGCCGCCAACTTTTAATCACTCTCGCAGCGAAACACAGCACAGTCCTGCTTCACGCCGGTTTTCTGAGGCCGTGGTATCACTCCGTTCGAGCCGGCCCATTCGTGCCGAAGCGTAGCTCTCCCACGGTAACATAATGTGCTAGGAGAACATAATATGATGAATGATACATTTTGTACCTTGAGGGAATAATTCATCTTTGAGGTTAGGCAGGAACTCTCCAATCTTGTCCCAGGTGATGTACCAGAGTTCGTTATACGTTTCTCCATTGCTGAATATCTGAAGGGAAAAATGAATTAAAATATGTACTAGCACATAACAATCGCGTAGCTTGGTAGAGTTGCTGGGCTATTATGTAAGACCAATTCACAGAATAGCTATCACTCATATTAGCTGTGTACTCAGTACGATGCACCTTCGTTAACAATAGGTATTGGATACGTCAGCGTTGACGGGCGCTAGGGCCACTTATGTAATCTGTGGCGCCACGCTCACGTTACGACACTATCCTGTATTTCTGTCAGACTTTCGGAATTTTAGTCATATATATGTACTATAGAGGGAGCTCTAAATTTATCCATATAAATTGCTTACTAAACGCATACGCTACGAATCTTTTGAAAAATTTGTGCTAGCCCCTAAGAACCTGTTACCCTACCCTACCCTACTAATTTTGGGTACCCAGTTTGAGAAAGTATCCAAACGTTCAGGTTTTCCTCCATGTTTAACCTCACCGTCAAGCGAATGGTAGAAAACGTTAACAGAATAGCGCTGTGCTATGAGCAACTTGCCATGAGATTAGAACGTACACTACGTTCGACCTTAGGCCAGATGGATCCGCGCAAGATGGCTGGCAGGAACTGGTTGCCAGTAGCCAAAAATCGATCGGAGTTACGAACATTTGGTTAGAGATCTATGTCCAGCAGTACCGTCCCGTACGGTCATTACTTACGGTGCCGACACGTGGGTTCATACCCGCTGTCCACCCTCTGCCAGTCCACCCCGGGTGGACAGTGAAACAATTGTTAAAAAAAATCCCTCTGTCCACCCCCTGTTTCAACCAAAAAGGGGTGGACAGCGGGAATTTTTTGAGTACTCGTTTCGATGTCTACCCGGGGTGGACTAGCAGAGGGTGGACAGCGGGAATAAACCGAGACGTGGACACTCACGGCTGGACTAGTCCACCGGTTCAAAGTGGCTCAAAGAGCTATGGAAAAGGCTATGCTCGGAGTATCTCTGAAGGACCGCATCAGAAATGATGTAATCCAACAGAGAACCAGAGTCACCGACATAGCCCACCGAATTAGCAAACTGAAGTGGCAGTGGGCTGGTCATTAGCCGCAGAACTGACAGCCGTTGGAGCCGTAAAGTCCTTGAGTGGAGACCTCGACTCGGTAAGCGTAGTGTAGGACCCCCTGCGACAAGATGGGATGATGACATGCGAAGGCTGGCTGGTGTGGGCTGGATGAGAGTGGCCGAAAATTGGGAGCAGTGGCGTGCATTAAGGGGAGATCTATGTCCAGCAGTGGACGAGTGTGGGTTGCTGATGATAATGATGACGTCCAGCAGTAGACTGCAACAGGCTTTTGATGATGAGCAACTTACCCTGACAGAGTCCATGACGAGAATCATGTTCTTCAGCGACTCGAGAGCAGCTTCTGTGAGCGCGTCATCAGCTCCACCGCCCACCAATCCCGCTTGCACGGCCACCACGCGCAGCCACAGCGCGCCGAAGCTGCTGCGGGGGGACAGCGCGGAAAGGTGCTGTAGGAACACCTGGGAATAACCACAACCTCATTATATAATTATACTAATGGCAAGGCACTCGCAGCAGACGGTGGAATATTTCATTTATTATACTCCGTAAAATATATAGGTGTCATTTGAGCTTTATTTCAAAGAGCCTAAGTTTATCATTTGACCATGTTTCATTCTAAAGATTTTTATTACTATACTCTGATTTTTAATTATATGAACTAAACTGACAGATGCAAACGTCAAGTTCCCATACATTTTGACACATTGCATCTGTCAAAAGCAACAAAAATGTATGGAATTGACACATTGACACATGTCAGTTTAGTTCACATAATTAAAAAACATACATAGTTTAGTATAGACCTAAAGATTTTCTGTGACACTTATAGTTGTAATTTTAATCAGGTTACATTTTACGGACTATAGCTCTCTAAACTACCGTTAGCTTTGCCGTTGGTACCGTATTAAGACAGCTGTTAGTCTTCCCAATAAAATAAAATAAATAAACTATCTTAGGACGGGGTGTGCAGGGAAACGCTATTATCTTCGTCTTGTTCGTATTGCTCATAGTACATGGTATATGAGGTATATAGGAACGTTCATGGAATCATCATCATATAACAGATGTTTTAAGCAGCATCGCGCGGTGTGGTGCCATTACAGCTGCGCTCGTGGCTGTATAGTCCTATGCGGGAGTGAATTTTCCGTCCGCATTTGCAACACGTGAATTAAGCGCTGCTACGATTGAGGTGGCAGGCATGGCGTTTACCACGTTTTGCCGCAAGTTGTATAAACCAGGCCTTGTCATGCTTATGTAGACTCTCTGACACGATTTTCCTCCAAGTCAAACGATCAACAGCGAGCTCCTCCCACTCTGCCACCGGGATCTGAAACGCATGCATGTCGCGCTTAGCGCAATCTTTCCACCGGAGCCCATGCTCCGGTGGAAAGCCCATGCCTTCCGATAGGCTTTTTAGCATCAGCTATCTCTCCCAACGTACGTAACTGCGGTAACCGGATGCCAAGACCTTAATGACAGGATTCTCCAGCAAGTACACGCTCGAGGCCTTAGCGCTATCTCGCGGACAGCTGAGCATCCTCACAAGAACCATTACTGGTCACTGCAGGCTAAACAAACGCGGCCCTAGAACTGGACTGACCGGAGACCCCTCCTGCATATTCTGTAAGGCAGAGGACGAGACACCGATGCACGCCCTCTGTCAATGCGATGCCCTCGGGCACACAACAAGCCGCACACTGTGCAGCTACTATATCTGCCCGGAGGATGTTAAGGCTATCGCTCCCAGGGCCATTATACGGTTTATGCTGATCACAATAGATCAAATATGGTCGCAGTGACCACTCGGCAACGAACGCTCCCCAGAACGTCAAATAAAAAAACCGGATTCGTCGATCCTTTTAGGCACAGTAGATAAATACGCTAAAGCAGTATCGACACTCCGCCATGTTGGACAGAAAGTTACCTACCGTATAGGGTTGTCCTCTTATTGTTGTAAAATATTATTCTTACCTTGGGACTACTGGTTCAAGTACCGGGCCGTGATCGCGGAGTCCTAGGTGCAACAAGGATCATCTGGTGCGTGTTAAATTATAACTAATGATATTTTTTAAGAAATGAGCAGAATACTAGCTTACAATATTTGTGCACAAAGGTACACAAAATGATTCCTAAAGTTGCAAAAAGCTACGCAAAGATACATAAAATTAGACAAACTTTTCATAACGCTTTGTTTCGTTACTTGGAATGCACGTTATTGGTCATGTACCCGATCGCTCAGGCCAAGACACAGTGAGGTTCCACCATCCCCCCCATATCGACACCCAGTCATAACTTTAAAATCCGAAATAACTTTAAATTTTGATAACATACATAATAATGTATCTACTTATTTTCTCTACCAAAATAAAGTAAGCGGCACTCGAGTAAAACCGACAACCCTGAATTTAGTTCCTACGATTGTACTCCGATGGGACCTTAGAATCCGTGTAAAGTATGCGTCTGTGTGTGTGCGTAGTCGAGCGTTTATTCGTACAACCTGTGCGGATAAAGCATGGGATCAGAAATGGCGGCGCATCTATTCACTTCTCGCTCGCACACTATTTGCGTCTTTACTCGCACCCCACGAGTGCGAGTATAGACGCAAATAGTGTGCGAGCGAGAAGTGAATAGATGTGACGCAATTTCTGATTCCATTCTTTATCCGCACAAGTTGTAGTGTCCATACTTGTCCTCGACGATCTCAGATGATTAATAATTAAAAGCGGACTGTAGGTATAATGGTTATATTAATATGATTAAGAGGAAACAAATAAATAAATTTAAATTAACAAATGCGTGTGTCCGCAAGCCGCTTTATCGTGGAGTGTGGTCGGCCAGCGCTGGGCTGGTGACGTCAGGCCGGCCGCAGCCGTGCACGCAGTCGACGCGTGGACAATTCGGTATTTGACTATTTTTTTTTCATTTGTGTAATCAAAAGACCTCTCAATGATAGAAACATCGTTGAAAGAATCACTTGATTCTCATTTAAACTACCTGAGATATCACAACTTTAAAATCACATTATTTTGGGCAAACCCAAAACGCTCCATACAAATGGCTACTGAGATGTGACGTCACAAGCATGTATTTTGTATGCATTTCATTTGAATTTTGTATGGTAGCTATATCAAATGTTTCGTTTATGTCAATGGTTCCATTATAATAGTTGGTGTAAATTATATGGGTTATTCAATGGTATAATATTTTTTTTTTAATTTCATACTTTTAAAATGGACTTGCCCATGAATCTTTGAATGACCATAAAACCGGCTAGACGTTATATTTTTGATTGAGAATTTTTGCTATTGGCACATATTTACCTATATTTTGATAAAATATTTATATTTTTTAAAATCTCGAGCTTAGTCAAATACCCTATACTGGTTGCGTAAAATTCAAAAATTCAAAATTCAAAAGTGCTTTATTTGCATAGGCTTATATACAGCTCTTACAAATCGTCATACATGAAAAATATAAATTATAGCTATGTATATTATACATGTTATTAAACATATATGTCGATACAAAAAATATACTTAGAAATGAATAAATATAATGTGATTCTACCACCGGAATCGGAAAGTTGATTCTGACGAAAAGATCCGGCAAGAAACTCGCCAGTTACTCTTTTTAATCACCAAATTTTTTTCAAGTACAGTGTCATGGGTGTAGGCGAACAGTTTATCATTTCCACAAATTCTTGTCATTTAAGTAATCATTAACTGTATAATAGGCTTTTGCCATTAAATAATATATATGCTGTATACTGGCGTATATATCTACTGTGGTTGAGGTGAGGACGTTTTTTGGCGAATTTATAGTATACCTTGCACATGATAGTGTTGGCCCGCGCCGCTATGTGCGCGCGCCGCGGCAAGCGCTCGAGCAGCGGGAACAGTACTCGTTGGAAGCACGCCTCCCACGCTCCCCCCGCGCCGCCCGCTCCCGCAGCGCCGGGGGACAGGCCGGGCACCAGGAGAGCGCGCTGGAGGTACGCTATAGCGCTGTTTGCCACCTAAAAACAAAGGTACCACTGTGAACCTTTGTGAACCTTTGCGACATTGCGAGCTTCAAGAAACGAGCCTGTACCTTCCTAAAAGGCCGGCAACGCATCTCCATGATGTTCTAAAGTTTAAATAAGCCTAACTTAGTGTTGTTTTTAATTGCAAGTAGTGAAACTGTAAGTTTATTATTAATCATATTTTTGTCCAAAGTTTGTAAATGACTGTTTGTTTCCAAATAAATAAATAAAATAAAAAATAAAATCTCCACTCTATCTATTGTGGCTGATGTCCATGGGCGGCGGTGGTCACTTACCATCAGGTGACTCGCTTGCTCGTTTGAGTCCTGATCATCGTCAGCCCATTTAAGTCCCCACTGCTGGGGCACGGGCCTCCCTCAATCACATGAGGGGTAATTGCCATACTCACCACGCTTGGCAGACGGGTTGGCGAGGGTTTTGATACAAATGCAGAGTTTTCCTTCTCTGGGTGCTGATGATCATGCCAGTAGCTTTACCTTAGTCGTCTTTTACGACACCTCGGTAAGAGTGAGGGTGGCCAATTCTACTCTGCCGAGGACCACACTGCTCGTTTGAGTCCCTTTCTCATAATAAAAAAGCCTGGAGTTAACTCAACAAAATGGAGACTATACGTGTGAAAACCGCTGGATGGCGTAATGTAGGACTAGGCGTAATGTAGCTGATTGATTATTTTTGAAAGTGATATGACAAAATGTCAATTGACGAAAGAAACAACCAATGCTGCTGAAGATTCTGGCGGTAGAAGTCAAACACTCCGCGTGGGCTGATGCAATTCAAAGATTTTATATAACTTTTTAGTGAACAAATTTGGTGTTTTTTTGTGCAGTGAAGTGCCGCGAAGTGATCCTTTATGTGTTGTATAGTCAATTCCTTCTTAAAGCTATAAACAGGCAAATGACTATAAATAAATCTTTATTTTTGAACTATCAAAAAGCCTATTTTTTTTCTAATAAAACTCACTTCATTATCAACTCACACAAATTAAAAAGATCATATAATAATTAAATCTACGTTAATTTTGAGGTAAAATAAACGAATCGTTAGCAGGGTCTTCAAACACACCTGTTTCCGTCTGTCAGTGCAGAATTCCGCGATTCCTTGTAAAAGAGGCATCCACGCCACTTCCCACAAATCGTATTCTTCTGCATCTAAAATTAAATAAATTTTAATGTAAGTAAATATTTATTTACACCTTGATATTAAAAATATACTTGTATTGTTGTTATAAGCAGTATGTTATAAACAAGCAGCGCAACTACTTGAGTGGAGGCACCTCATCCTTCAAAAGGTGCAAAAGTTTGAAGAAGTCAGGAATTCAAACCTGGACCAAAAACGAGATGACCTCAAGGCGCGCCCACCTGCAGCCATCCCCTATTATTACAATGGTGGTGTGCTGACGTGAGCCCTCTGGTCGCACGTACAGCGGATTGCCTAAACCAATCACTGGAGAGCACACCAGAGGCCAAGAACACCTTAGTCCCAAATAAACATCGATTATAGTTATACAAAGTGGTCGCTATAGCCGAATTCGGCTCGGAAGGTATAATATTAATATTCCTCCAACCGATTACGGCTACAGCGGCCAATCTTAACGATCAGCCACGTACGCAGTGTGTGCGCAAACACAAGTGCACTCTCTATTCCCTTACCCTCATATTTCGTTGGGACACTACTGTGACACGACCGGAAAGGGATCGGGCGCAGGACCAACAGCTTAACGTGACCCCGAGGCACGGGGGTACAAGACCGCCTACTTCCAGACTCCGGGCTGCCACTAAGAATTTCTTACCGATAACTTAGGTGCAAATTTTTGGCCCGACCCGGGGATCGAACCCGGGACCTCTTGCGCAGCCGTCGCTTTAAAGTGCGACCCACTAACCACTGCGCCACCGAGGCAGTAGTTAAAAATATAATAATAGATAGATAGATACTCTGTATTGCAAAACATACAAAACTTAAAAGTAAGACATACAAAGACACAATGTTCAATGTACGGGCAAGCGCGTAGACATTGTCGCGTCAGCATTTTACTTCATACTGCGCTAATTAGCCAGTGTGACTTCGGCAATCAATCGTGTCGTTCGCGTACTCATATCATTCTATCATTTAGACTTTAGACTTCTTTTATCAATACATTCTATCAGTTCTATCAGAGACTTTCATTCCAATCTTCTATCATCTATCATATAAAGGTGTGCGAACCGTACATCTTTTTTGGTCCTTCGAAAAAGTGACCTCGCGTGTAACCCAGTGAATACGTGGACTAAATGAAACGTGACTCTGTTGCAAGTGAGGTGAACTAGCATTGAACTATCAAGGGTTTATCAAGTGTTACTGCAACTTTCAACTAGCAAGGGACCTGTATGCAGATACGGCGGCCCACCAAGCGGTAATACCAGAATCCAGGGAAACTCAAGTAAGATCTTTCCAAATTACATACTCGCCGCTTGTCCTCTTACTATCAATCCAAGATGACATCAATGGCAGACTTGCTTGCAAACCAGGAGCAGGTTGCCCTAGCTGTAGACCAACTGTATAGCAATTTTAAGAAAGACGGTGCGGATAGGAAGACTGCTGATTATATTAAACGTAGATTACACACTCTCGATGCTTACTGGCAGGAATATCAATCTAATCATTTAAAGTTGTGCGGATTCGGTGACCAATCCCATGTATATTTCATGTCAAAGCAATATGAAATTACTAAGGAAAGGTTCTGTAACATCAGAACTGTCATCCAAAATTATGACATTCCTAAGGAACCCCTTCTTAGACCGGCCACGCCGTTAGGAACTGGGCAAGGTCAGCAATACCAAACCACTACCCCTCAGCCACTAGGGCAGCAGCTTGAGAATGTATCGCAGCAGCCTTCAACTTCATACACATCTCATCAAGGTACGTCAAGTAGAACAGACGAGTTGCTCAGAAAGCAAGGGAGTAACTTTAAAGCATTTCAACATACTATAAGTAATATCTCGTTAGACACTATATCAGAAAAATGGGAGTTTGATCATCTTTTACGTGTGATAAATGCTCGTTGGTCAGCTATCGACTCTCTCCACTGGGAGCTGGACAGTGAACTCGCGGGCAGGGATCAAGGTTACGATGCAGCCTTCTGCGAATATGAGCGAACCTATAATAACACTATTAAATCTATCAATCAAAAGATGTGTTCGATGTCACATCGAGATCAATCAACGCCTAAAATAGAAATACCTACTTTTAACGGCAGCTATCATCAGTGGACTTCCTTCAAGGATTTATTCACTGAAACCATTCATAACAACCTATCACTCTCTGGCGCTCAAAAGATGCAATTTCTCAAGTCTAAAGTCAAGGGCGAAGCTGAAAAGTTAATACAGCATTTATCAATATCTTCTGATAACTACTCTGCTTGTTGGGAAAGACTAACCCATAGATTTGACAACAAAAAATTAATATTATAATATAATAATAATTTAATTTATTTCAGATAAAAATCCATACAATCTTGTTAGTAAAATTCTTATTACTACGTTAGCTGACATACTTAAATTATACAATCCTTAATTTAAATATTTAATTTAAATATTTAATTGAATATATATTATATAATATATTGAATTCTCTTTTTGATATCATGCTTAGCATACCCGCAGCACAGCAATCATCATTCAATCATATCAAGAAACTCCACGATGCCATAACAGAAAGCCTGAATGCTATTAAAAACTTGGGCATCGATGTCGATTCGTGGGATCCACTCCTTATTTATCTTTTGTGTCAGAAATTAGACTCTGATACTCATAAGGAGTACGTAACATCTCTAAATAACCCGAGAGATATACCCACGCTAAGAGATTTTCTATCATTTTTGGAGAACAAGTTCACGACGATTGAATCATCACGCCGTAAGCCTGAAACTCATGTAGATGGATCAGTTAATCGCAGTAGCCATCGTTATCAAGTATTCTCGGGACCCAATAAATATCTTAAAACTAACAAGTATATTCCAAAGCAACCATTTCCACCCAGTGGAAGGCCGATTTCGCAATCATTACCGAGTAAAAATGTTTACTTCACAAAATTCTTCAAGAGCCCTATTTGCCAAACTGATGATCACGGAGTTTTTCATTGTCAACAATTTATTGAAATGTCGCCATCGTTAAAACGTAATACCGTTGCAAAACATAAATTATGCCAAAATTGCCTTTATTGCCATCATGGAAAGGCATGTATTTCTGATAAAAGGTGTCGGGAGTGCAATCAAGCACATAACACCTTATTGCATTTAGCATTTGAGAGACATGATAATTCTGCCGCTGCGGCGAACTCAAACGGCGGCCGCGGCGTTCCGAAACCCGAGCTTCCGGTAGCAGCCCGAAGTAACTCACACGTGTCACTGCAATGTGACGTGCCTGAAATTCTGTTAGCAACAGCCCTGGTCTATGTTCAAAAAGTAGATGGGACTTTTATCAAAATTAGAGCCCTATTAGATCAGGGTTCCCAAACGTCACTAATAACAGAAAATGCCGCCCAACTCTTAGGGTTGCCACGTCAGAAATGTCACGGTACAATATCAGGTGTAGGCATCAAAGAAAGCAACTGCAAAGGAACTATTCATCTTAAATGCTTAGCACTCAATAGCGACTTTAATTTTGAAACGAACGCTCTTATAATGAAAAACCTAATCAAGAACTTACCTAGCTCTTCGTTTATCAAACCATCGTGGTCGTATTTGGAAAACGTAACTCTAGCAGATCCTGAGTTCAATCTAAGTCGTCCGGTGGACTTGCTCCTCGGTGCCGACGTTTACTCTATGATCTTACTAGAAGGGATTTGCAGATCTGACTATCAAAATTCACCTATTGCTCAAAATACACGCCTGGGGTGGATTTTAAGTGGCAATGTGAAAACTCTGCAATGTAATGTCGTACTTACCGAATTAGAAGAAATTCATAAGTTCTGGGAAATAGAGAGTATAACAATGCAGGAGTCAAGCCTGTCAATCGAAGACCAGCAGTGTATTCAATATTACAAGGATACCACCACGCGACGGGAAGACGGTCGATACGAGGTTCGATTGCCATTCAAGCCTGATTTCCAAGAACAATTAGGCAATTCTAAGAACAAAGCTATAGCACAGTTCCGATCCTTAGAACGGAAGCTAAGCAAAAATGAAATGATGGAAAAGGACTACAAAGCTTTCATGAACGAATATCAATCGCTAGGCCACATGACACTCGTCTCAAATAACTCGACACCTGGCTGTCATCTCACTCATCATGCAGTAGCACGTCCAGAATCATCTAGCAGCAAATTCAGAGTGGTCTTTAATGGATCTATGAAAACATCAACTGGTAGTAGCCTTAATGATGTAATGATGAGTGGGCCCAATCTACAGCAAGACTTGCAGTCCTTGATCCTCAAATGGAGACAGTACAAGTACGCGTTTACAGCTGACTTAGAGAAAATGTTTCGTTTCATTTGGATGAACATTGAAGATCAAAAATATCAAAAAATCATATGGCGTGACTCTGTCAGTGAACCTCTCCAAGAATACCAGCTTACGACAGTATCATATGGGACTAGGGCAGCCCCTTTCCTTGCGATGATGACTCTGAAACAATTGGCATCAGATGAGAAGTCAAACTTCAGCAGCAGCAGCCCAGCTATGTCAGCAACAGACGTCCTTGAGCAATCATTTTATATGGATGACCTCGTCCACGGCGTTAACGATATCACCTCAGCCTTACGACTGAGCGAAGATCTTATCAAGTTGTTAAAGGCTGGTGGATTTAATCTTCGCAAGTGGAGATCAAATATCCCTGTGCTAAATGACAAAACTATGACCAACGATCAACAAGGACACTTCAATTTTAAAGGATCAGATCAAACCAAAACCCTCGGCCTCAATTGGAACCCAGAACAAGACACCTTATCATTTAACAACAAAATTAATCTATCAAAATTGAGGGACACGAAAAGAGCACTACTCTCTGACATTTCTAAGCTATTTGACCCGCTGGGACTACTAGCGCCGTTATCTACCAAATTAAAAATACTTTTTCAAAATGTATGGCTATCTAGTATCAATTGGGATGATCAACTACCGGATGGAATTCAAACAGAATGGATAAAAATCAAGGACGATATGAAAAACATTGATAAAATAAAAATTGATAGATGGATAAAAACAACGGAAAATGATTCAGTCGAATTGCACGGCTACTGTGATGCTTCGACGAAAGCATTCGCGGCCGTCATATACTGTAAAATAAACAGAGGGGACAAATCTGATGTATCATTATTTGTCGCAAAAACGAGATTGGTGCCATGTAACTCATCCGTATCGCTTCCAAAACTCGAATTATGTGGGGCTGCATTACTTTCAAGTTTAATGTCAAAGGCTAAGCAGTGTCTGAACAATAATAATATCAAAGTTTATGGCTGGTGCGATTCCATGGCATGTCTTGGATGGATTAATGGAGACCCAGCTCGATGGAAGACCTTTGTTAGCACTAGGGTGAAGAAAATCATTGAAGTCATGCCTTCCGAATGCTGGCGGTACGTGAAATCTGAACAAAACCCGGCTGATTGCGCAAGCCGCGGTTTGTATCCGACCCAGCTGATAGATCATGCTAGCTGGTGGTCAGGACCGTCATGGCTCCCAAGTTATAGTAGTGAAGAAAAGCAAGCCTCGTACTCGACCGACTTAGAACTAAAACGCACAAAGCAAGTGAACGTTATCACTGATCAAAATGTAAATGACGATATCATACACAAGTTATTATCAAAACACAGTTCATTTACAAAAATCGTACGAATACTAGGGTGGATACTTAGACCTATAACGAAAGAATCAAATAAACAAAAATTCCTATCACTATCAGAAATAAATAAAAGTAAACAAATAATTATAAAATATGTACAAAACAAAGAGTTATATCAGGAAATCAAGCAGCTAAAAAACAATAAACTCTCAACTAAGAGCAATTTATGCGAACTGCATCCCTTTTTAGACAAGGAGGGAATACTTAGAGTCGGGGGAAGGCTCAGGAATGCCCGAATAGATCCTGAGCGGAAACACCCCATAATCATCCCCAGCAAATGCCGTCTGGCAGAGCTCATCATAGATCAAACACACGAACTTACGTTTCATGCTGGAGCCCGATTGACATTGGCATTTATACGCCAAAAATATTGGATCATAGGTGGCAATAGAGCAGTCAAAAGTCGCTTACGGAAATGCGTTACATGCCGACGTCACGATCCTATAAAATATGATCAGATGATGGGTGACCTACCTGCCGCTCGGGTTACTCCTTCTCGTCCGTTTTCTCATACTGGTGTAGACCTGACTGGTTTCGTAGACGTAAAAACGAACAAAGGGAGAGGAGTTAGAACAACCAAGGGCTACATCGTAGTATTTGTATGCATGGTGACGAAAGCCGTCCACCTAGAATTGGTCTCCGATCTGACATCATCATCATTCATAGCAGCCCTGCGCAGAATGGCGGCCAGAAGGGGAGCCCCGCGTCATGTCTACAGTGACAACGGGACGAACTTCGTCCGCTCGAGTCGTGTCCTCCATCAAGAGAACGTCGACCTACAAGCGACGCTTGATGAAAACTTCTTCTCAGCCATAACCGATATGCAGATCGAGTGGCATTTCAACGCCCCATCAAACCCAAGTGCTGGAGGTCTCTGGGAAAGCGCCGTCAAGAGCCTCAAATATCATTTAAAGAGAGTAGTGGGGGAGCAAAAATTAACCTACGAAGAATACGCCACGCTCTTAGCACAGATAGAGGCTTGCCTCAATGCCAGACCGCTGTGCGCTCTAACTGAAGATTGTGATGATCTAGACTATCTGACTCCATCACATTTTCTTGCTAGCGGACCTACTTTGACAATAATTGAAACCGAAAGAGATCAGAGAACAAGGTGGCAATTGACTCAAAAAATATTCGATGATGTTTGGCAAAGATGGCGAAATGAATATTTAAGCCAACTGTCCACTAGGGGCAAGTGGCGTCAACCAAAAGAAAACCTCAAGATTGGCGATGTCGTAATCATTCATGACGCAAACTTACCTTCCGGAAGGTGGGCATTAGGGCGAATAGTGACACTCCACCCCGGCAATGACGGATATGTGCGGGTGGTCACGCTTAAAACAAAAAATGGGCTTATGAAGAGGCCAATTACCAAAATATCATTATTACCTGTATATCAAGAGACAAAAGAAACAAATACGATACCTAACCAAAAATGTACAAATGCAGCGGCAACCATATCAAATGTCAATAAATCAAAATCTATCAAATCAAAAGGTTTTCTCTACTCTATGGTTTTGTGGTTTATTATGATGGTAATTTCACCTGCACACGGTGCATATCAGATATCATGTTTAAATAAGAGTAATAGCATTTACTTCGATAAAATTGCGAACATGCGTCTAGAACGAGATCAATGGAAATTAATAATTTACTATGACATGTCTCCGTATTGGCAAGGCACTGAATTACTCGGTAAATATATCAATTACCTTGACGGCTCGTGTTCAACTGCAGATAAGAAAAACATACCTCAATGTGATTTAATCCTACTCCAATTACATCACGGGTTTACCGAGCTCGAGCATTACAATGGAATTCTGCTCGGTCAGCAGTTCACACGCAGCGGCGCGCGCGTCCGCCGCGGCTACATCGACGGTATCGGATCCATAGCAAACCAACTATTTGGCCTTCTCGACGCTAATTTCGCCGCAAAGTATGAAAGAGACATACTCACTTTGAGAGAAAATGAGAAACACCTAGCCTTACTGTGGAAGAACCAAACTTCAGTCGTAGAAGCAGAGTTTAATTTAATCAAAAGATTAGAGAATTCCATCAACAAACAACATAAAGGTTTCAATCAGCATCTAAATTACTTGCAAAAGGAAATTAACGAGCAGAGAAGTGAAATTTTAGGCGCAGTAAAATCAAATGATTTCTCTCTATCATCAATCATAGCCAACGGCGTCTTGGTAATCCTGAAACGCATCCAAGAAACCCTAGTCGACGCAATAACAAATGTCTATCAAGGAAGGTTCAATTTCCATATTTTAACCCCAGATCAGCTAAGAAACGAGTTGAATCTTATCACCGGATTGTTATCAAAAGAACTAACTCTCCCATTAAATAGTGTCCAGTCCGATTTATCACGAATTTATCACTTGCTAACTGTCAAAGCCAGAGCGTTGAAGAATTACATCATTTTCGAAGTAAACATCCCTTTGGTGAGCCGAGATGACTTCGAAATATATAAGTTATTCCCTATACCACGCAAAATAAACAACAACTCGATTAATATCATTCCTGTGTCCGATTATGTCGCAGTAAATATTCAGAAGGATTCCTATGTACGTTTGTCCGATGCAGATATTCATAGTTGTGTTAAATACGACATTGACACTTTCATGTGCCCACTAAACCAACCGGTGTTTCACATGGGCCCTGACGACGAGAACCTGTGTTTAAGAAATCCCCAATCAGGTGAATGTGAAACGAAAACAACAACATGTATAAACTCATGGGCTGAATTACGTAACATGAATACCTACCTATTTTTCTGTTGCGGTCAATGCACCGTCCGAGTTATATGTGACGATCGTGTTACCGCGGAACAATTATGCATAGCTGGGATTATGACAATAAGCGGAGATTGCGTTATCAAAGGTACTACCTTTACGATCTATCCGCACAAGGAGCGATCTAACATTTTGGATAAAACAGATGACATCATCAAAATTTCTATACCGCCCATAAATAATGTAATCAACTTAACCATTCCTGTATCCGCTATCACGACACAGATGCTATCTGAGAATCAGACCCTAGATAACCAAAAGGATCTAGAAGCTATTAGTAAGCAGATAGAAGAGATAAAAGCTAGCGCTTCAGAGGGAGTGTTGACAGATCGTGTCTCCTACCACGATGTACACCATTATGTTGCCATCTATGTGTTGCTGGCCGGCGGCGGCATCGTGCTCCTGCTCGTCGTCGCGCGGCGCCTCCGGGAGCGAGCGCGGCTCGGGCTCCCTGCGCCGGCGCCACGGGCTGGCCAAGCCAGCCCCCCTTCAGTGCAGTGTATAAGTGATGGTGGTGCTAATCAGTGCGGTAATCAATTCGAACTAAGTGACATTAGTCATATTAATTTATCAAGTGCTCGTGTCCGCGATGGGGCTACGTCGCCCATTCGGCAATCAGAGTTTAGTGCTTTGTAGTGATTATTTTATAAGTCTATTGTTCAATCACCCTGTATTTACTTAAGTGAAAATTGTTCTCACCCTTGTCTCATGTCATTCGCCTAGCACACCATACCTCATCTTGCACCTTTTGGCCCGGGAGCATGTACGGGCAAGCGCGTAGACATTGTCGCGTCAGCATTTTACTTCATACTGCGCTAATTAGCCAGTGTGACTTCGGCAATCAATCGTGTCGTTCGCGTACTCATATCATTCTATCATTTAGACTTTAGACTTCTTTTATCAATACATTCTATCAGTTCTATCAGAGACTTTCATTCCAATCTTCTATCATCTATCATATAAAGGTGTGCGAACCGTACATTCAATGTAAGTATATTATTTGTGTTTCTTAGTAAAGGTGTCTTACTTTGTCCTTGGTCCGCCTCGTCCCTCCACCACTTGAATATCTGCGCCGTCCGGCTGTGTAGCGTGTGCATCAGATCAAGCAGCTGAAACAACATGCAAAGGCTTCAGATTTTAAATCAGGGGGCAATCATTGTCAAGGCAGGTGGCTGCTGATATCGACTGATTTCAGCCTATATACTGTCCCACTGCAGGGCAAAGGCCTCCATCATAGAAATCAAGTCATCGCTGCTATGATGGGAATATGACTAATCACCATGCTCGCTAAATGCGGATTGGTGATCACAAACCCGAGCTATTTTCGAAAAATTCGAAACATACTTTTTGCTCGACCCGGGAATCTAACCCAGGACCTCGAGATCACGGCCCGGTACTTACACCACTAGACCAATAGGGCGCTCTCTTTCTTTATGCGAGGATAAATCCGAGAACAATATTACGTATTAGGGTGCCTTTCCATGAGATGTTGTACGAGCTACGTCGCACAGACCAACTCAGCATCGACCTACATGCACTGCGCCTGATCGATGGACCGTCTTCGTGCACCGTCGGCACTCTGCACTGACGGCTCACTAGCAAATACCTTTTAATGTGTTAATAATGATAAACATTGCATATAAACAACTAAACTTATAACAATAAACAGATTTCAACCGTGTGTGTTGGTTTCATTTCTCCCGCTGCGGCCAAGACACCTTTAGCCGTCACTTCACTATGATCAGTCGAGTGAGCCTGCTCGACTGGTAGCGGTTCCCCTCCTACCTACCGTCCTGACTCTTCCCGCTTGCTACCCCGGCGACCCGGGAGCAAGCTCTCTTCACCTTATCTATATAAAGGAATTTTTTTACTGCCTCGATAGCGCAGTAGTTAGTGGGCCTCACTTTAAAGCGACGGTTGCACAAGAGGTCCCGGGTTTGATCCCCGGGTCGGGCAAAACATTTGTATCTAAGTTTTCGGTAAGGAATTCTTAGCGGCAGCCCGGAGTCTGGAAGTTGGCAGTCTATGTAGTCTCTAGGTGTAAACGCGAGCCTACTGACATTGCTACAAGACTCGCGAGCATCCGTCGCATCCGTAGCACGCATCTCTTCAAACAAAAGTCGTAGTTTAGTTGAACCCGTTTCCACTACTGCTATTCCACTGCCACTGAGCTATGGCCCACTTGCACTGCTGCGGCACACATGCAGAAAACTTAGGAAAGGGTTCCACACTCTTTATTTTACAAGGTATTTTTATTTCAATGTTTAAAATTTTGTATATGCATGTGTGTCCTTTGATGCAATATATTAATAATCTATCTATCTATTCTATGTAGACCAATGGACATGATTGATGGATACCAGACGCATCCATAGCAACGTAGCGTGGCATAATTTTGATAGAAAAGCACCTTTAAACTATGGATCAATTCTCGGATTTGAATCGGGAGGTAAATTACTTGTTGTGTAAATTAGCAAGCAAGAACTTGTCAAACCTGTATGCTGATCAAGTGGTACTGGTCCAGAGTGTCCACCTCTTCGTCACTGGAGTCGTCGTTCCGTCGCCGCGCCGAGCTGGGCCTCTGCTTGCGGCCTTCTCGCGACTTCTTGGCTGTAAAATGTTAATATAAAATTGTAAGAAATTAATAAAAAAATAGAGAACTTTCAGTGATTATAACTAAAGCGAGGCAATACTCTTACAAATCACTCACGAGGGAGATTTGCTCACTCTCCCACCAGGTTGAACCAGTTATTGTTGCTCACAGACATCGTCTATCTATCATCGCTACAAGGATGCAGTTTGCCACCAGTTTCATTAAATCAACAACAGATGGCGCTGATTTGACTGTTCCATACAAGATCGAAATTCTCATACGAACTCATTGCATCGCACAAGTAAATTTCGCAAGCCAACATCGGACATCAATTCGAGTTGTACAGTCAACCATAATCTACGAGCCAACACCACCCGACTCGGCGGAACATCTCTGCTTTTGCTAGGAACTACACCAACCCATAATATGAATTATTTTGACCCAGCCTGGCGAAGATCCTGACAGCGCGCACAACAGCGGGGCAATTGTAGGGAGTTACATGTGCTACGCCTCTGACTACCAGCGCCAACGCTTCCCAGCAGCGCGCTAGGGTGCTGGTTTGATGGCCGCGGAGGGAAACATGCTCGCTCTCCCATCAGTTTGAACCGGTTATTTAATAATGACTCAAAGATATGCGGCATCTATCATCACTACAAGGAAGGAGTTTGCCCCCAGTTTCATCAAATCAACAACAGATGGCGCTACATTAACTGCTCCAAATAACTCTCTTGTATATTTAATCTTAGTCCCCGAGCCAACATCGCGGAAGATCTCTCCTTTAATAATAATAATTCATAATGAAAATATATAATTAGCGCCATATGTTAATTTTTTGTAACAGGTTCTTGAGGCGAACGTAGATTGAGATCTGCTCGCTTTTCTAGGAATTTGACCCAGCTAATGTCACTCACAGTCATGCAACGTGGCCCTGGCGAAGATCCTCACAGCGCGCACAGCAGCGCGGCAGTTGTAGGGCGTGACGTGCGCCACATCCCGCACCACCAGCGCCAGCGCCTCGCAGCAGCGCGCGAGGGCGCTGGTGCGGTGGCCGCGGAGGGACACTTGCTCGCTCTCCCACCAGTTTGCGCTGGTCAGAGATGTATCTGAAGATGGCTGCTCGTTTTTAACCTGGAGAAAAGAACTTTGTTAAGAATAAGAATAATCTTATTTAAGGCGACGGGTAGGGCACACTAGCGACGCTCATTGATTTTAATTGTTAGCTACCAAAACAATTATATTTTAAACAATTACGGGGTTTTTGTCTCTCGGCAAACACTTACACTATTTACTTAATAAGCATGCCCAAATGTTGGGTCTGTTTTTGTACTAAAAAAATTGATTCACGCCAAAAGGGCCCACTTTTGGCGATAATTAAAAATTCGAGTGCAAAACCAGATCAAATAGCTAACTATAACTATTAGATAAATAGTATAGGTATTTACTGAGAATGAAGCCCCGAACTTGTTTAAAATAGATCTGGTTTAGTAGCTAACAATTAAAATCAATAGGCGTCGCTAGTGGGGTATTCCCTTCACCTTAAGGTAAATTGCTACAATATTATGGCACTTTACGCTTAAGCTAACACAGAATAAATTAAAATAATAATGTGTAACATACAGGCATGGAACTAGAAAACGGAATGTGCCATTTTCAGTAAAACGTCACAGAGTGTGAATGAGATCCAACCGGCCCTGACGCAGATTCTATACGCGTGCGGTAGAGAAAGAACGTCGCCCAGCACGTCACCCCAGTACTGACGGCTTCGCGCAGTTTTTCAAGTATGGCTTTCTATGAAAAGGCTCAGTCTGTTTAGGGTGCATGTCTATGCATATGGAGGTGACTCCTGAATTTGAATAAAAACATAAGCAGACTATTTTGACTAGATTTTTAACGACCTCGTCGGGTTCGCATTGGATCATTGGCAATCTTATGTCAGTCGGCCATATTTCCTTATCTATAATGATTGGAGTTTACTATTGAATCGGACATCGAAAAAAGTTCATTCAAAATTTGAGTTAAAAAATGTATAATTCACGAGTAATTTATAAGTCTTCATTTTAACGAAATGAAATGATACTTACCAATATCCATCCTTGCTGCGGAGACTGCGACAGTTCGCTCTCAGAAGAGACGCTGGTCGGCCGACGGTCGCTCTCATCTTCCGAACCCTCTGATCGACTCGATGCTATGAAAATATATATTTTTTTAATGATATAGTTATTATGTCTTTTAACGATATAGTTATAATGTCAGATGAATAAAAAAATATCAGGCACTTCACATACATCGACCTGACTTCTAAGTAAATTGCTTGAGATGTTTAGAACTTATGAGTGTCAAAGTAGATGCATGCTGAAATATTTTTCAGAGATCACAGGTTTCTTAGAGAAATTGTATCGTTAGTAATGACTGCATCGATTGGCAGAATAAAAAACCCTTTTTATTTTATATTATCCGGTTTGATTCGCTTGCAATACAATCACAATCCAAAAAAAACTTTGAATTTAGTTATTTTCTTTTAAAAAATAAAGTGATGTTTCCTTTAAGTAAAAATACTAACTTAAGAATAAAGTACTTTCCCTTCATATCCTAAAGTCTTGGGCTGCTCAGTATACACCATTTTTTTATCGTTAACATCACGAAAACCACTTAGTACCACACATGTTAGATCAACAAAATAAGCGAAAATAAAATTCAGCTGTTCCATACATTATTGTATTATTACATTCTGTATTATTACACGCTATTCTATTTTGTATGGAACAGCTGATTTTATTCTTGCTTGTTTTTTATGTAACATGCTAAATGGACATCATTCACAATACCTATTATGAGGTTTTCGGGGTGTAAACTATAAAAAAATAACGGTAGATAGATAGATATTCTTTATTGCAAAAAAAGAAAATACAAGCATGATACAACAACAACAAACAATACAATGAGATAGATAGATAGATACTCTTTATTGCACAACATACAAAACTTAAAAGCTAGGTATACAGAGATACAATGTACAATTTAAGCGGTCTTATCGCTGGGAGCGATCTCTACCAGACATTAGATAGAAGAGGGGAGGGTGGTGCAATCGTTTTGATTTTGAACATTGATTAAGTAAATTTATAGTATAAATACATATATTTAGATAATAAATAAAACGTTATCATAGACTAATATATAAGAATATATATAAAATGTTACCTAAGTAAAATAAAATATAACCTACACAAATTATATAAAATATACTACTTATAGATACGTTATATTGTAAAAGTAAATTTAAAAGTATAATGTGCTAAGCAAAGAAATATTTTACATTCTGCCGTCCGGTGACGTCATTTTACGTACTTTAGTTTTTAATTTTTTTCTCAGCAAATAAGCAAAATAAAAAATAAATAAATATATATAATCGAGAAGCGAAAAAGTAAATAAATAATTGATATTTTTTGTTTCATAGCTCAGCAATTTTGAAATGTTGTCCTGGCAGGGAGTTTGAGGAATTGACTGGACTGTAAAGGATTGAGTATATGAATGAGTCATAAAATCGGTAATTCATTTGTTGGCTTAAGTATTAAGATATTTAATAAGCTACCACAAAATGTCATTAACCTATCACTGGATAAGTTTAAGTCTCATATTAAATCCTGCCTAATGAAGAAAGGTTACTATAGTGTACAAGACTATTTAAATGATAAGGATTCTTGGTCATGTTAATTGATTAATCTTTTGAGTTGTTATTCAAAGAAGTCTATTAACTTTCATAATTGTATTTTTTTTCTCTTCTCAATTGAAACTCTGTAAATCAATATTTGAAAAGAGTAACTACTGAGTTTCTTGCTGGTGTCTTCTTAGTAAAAATCGACATTCCGAACCAGCGGTCTCTGAGGTGGTGGCGTTATGTGGCGGGTCATTACATTCCCTCTAATATGGATGAGTGAAATGATGGCTGACACATACGTCATACTTGTAAACAGGTGCCACCTTTAGGGACTGGTGCGCTTCGGATCACCTCATATTTAGGTTTTAATTTGCTTCATTATATTTTGTGTTGCATTAGACTTGGTATGAGGATAATAAACCATTGTAAAAAAGTTGGCGATTAAAAAGAGTAACTGGCGAGTTTCTTGCCGGATCTTCTCGACCAGAAACAACTTTCCGAGCCGGTGGTAGAATCGCATTATGTTTATTTCCTTTTTTTAGTATATTTTATTTATTAACATATATATGTATTAACATGTAAATTATTACATAAGTACTTATAAATAGTCTTAAATCATTCAAATGTATGACGATTTGTAAGTGCTGTGTACAAGCCTATGCAAATAAAGAATTATTTGATTTTGATTTTTTGATTTTGAGATATTATGTACCTATTTTGACATTCATAAGTGTTCTGTGTAAACCTAAATTGAAAAAAGGTTTTTTTTATTTTAATCTTTAGTAGAATGGGGAGGAAATCTAAGGTGGAGATGTGGAGATGAGGTGTATTTTTAGTTGATGGCAAACTCACTGGTGTTGTAGGAGCTGTCGGCGGGCCAGGCGCCCGCGCCGGCGGCGCACAGCAGCGCCAGCAGCACGCGCCAGTCCGCCGCGCTGTGCACGTTCTGCGCCGACGTCTTCACGATCTCGTACAGCCCGCACGAGATCTGCAGCGGACACGCGTGTCAGTGGGGGAGCCACGCTACGGCACGGCCGGAGTAATACCACGTCCACACAGAAAACCGACGTGAAGCAGTGCATGCGTTGTGTTTCGCTGCGTGTCACTCACGCAGCGAAACACAACGCATGCAATACTTCGACGAACCGACGGATCACCTGATGGTAAGCAATTGCCGCCGCAGTGGAGTCACAAGTGCGCTGCCAACTTTTAAACCCCCCCTATCCCCCGGATTGGGCCTCCGGTACCCTCACTTCACGCAGCGAAACACAGCACAGTGCTGCTTCACGCCGGTTTTCTGTGAGGCCGTGGTATCACTCCGGTCGAGCCGGCCCATTCATTCCGAATCTTGGTTCTCCCACGGCAAAAACGGTAAACGTTTCGGCTACGTTACAGCAGCCGTGGTGACGAGCGGACTGAATATGTGTTGTTTCACATAATAAATGTTGTTTCACATAATTTTTAACAGTGGGAGAGCCACGCTTCGGCATGAATGGGCCGGCTCGACCGGAGTAATACCACGTCCTCACAGAAAACCGGCGTGAAGCAGTGCATGCGCTGTGTTTCGCTGCGTGAGTGAGGGTACCGGAGGCCCAATCTAGGGGAAGGGGGGTTAAAAGGTAAGCAGCGCACTTGTGACACCACTGGTGTTGCAGGCGTCCATGGGCCGCGGTAATCGCTTACCATCAGGTGATCCATCTGCTACCTATATCATAAAAAAATAATAATATCGTGTTAATTCCCACGATATTTATCACCACCGATCGTCATTATCATACCAGGATAGTACGTGAAGCGATTGAGATCAAGAAGTATTAAGCCTTTCAATCGGGAAGATGGATTTAAAATATCATCGACATGGAATCCAGTAATTAACAAGTGCAAACCCCGTGCTAGGCCGTTACTAACGCAAACAAACACCGATACTGATATTTGATTTGATTGACTGACCGGATGGCGCAATTGGTAGTGACCCTACCTCTTACGCCAAAAGTCGTGGGTTCGATCCCCACCCTGGACAAACATTCGTGCGATGAACACTTGTGTTTGTTCGGTGTCTGGGTGTAATATATGTATTTAAGTATATATTTGTGTTCCTCTGTTGTCTGATATCTGTAACACAAGTGCTTAAGCTACTTAGTACGGAATCTGGTCAACGTATGAGATGTTGTGAGAATTATTACTGTTAGTGTAGTGTGTCGGAGTTATCAATAAGAAATGTTTTGTTTGTATCTGTATTATCCCCTACTCACCACGTCGCTCTGGCGGTAGAAGAGCTTGGCGGGCAGCTGGAGCAGCAGCTGCAGGTGGTGCAGCGCGGCGTGCGCGCAGTGGTGGCAGCGCATCAGGCGCGCGCACGTGCGCAGCAGCGCCGTCAGCGCGCGCGACAGTGCGTACGCGCAGCGCCCGCCCGCCCACAGCACCACGCGCCGCATATGCGCGCCTGCGCACTCCCACACGCTGGACAGTCGGTCCCTAGGTAGGGATGCAACATCGCTCTTAAAAAACATCGATATTAGAACATCGATATTTTCAAAACTGAAACATCGATGTCGAAAACATCGAAGTTTATGAACGATATATCGATTTTTTTTCGATGTTTTTTATCACCATTTATATATCGAATAAATATATTTTTTTTAACAGAAGTATCGCAGGCGTTTGTTTTATATTGCAGATTGCACAGGGCACAAAACGCTAAATAACAAAATCAACGCTTGTGTTGTGTGTGACTGAGAGAAGTGTCAGTTAGGCAGTGTTGCCAACTTAGTGGATTTTCTACTAAAACTGGTTGTTTTGACTGTCCATTTAGTGGCAAAAAATTACTTCTAGTGGCTGGTGGATTTTTCTAGTGGTTTAGTAAAATTCAATTTCAACGGAAGATAGCACTATGATAAAATATCGTTCATAAAACATCGCTCATGAAGAACGATGTATCGTCGATGTTTTAGGTTTCAACATCGATGTTAAAACATCGATGTTTATGAACGATACATCGATGTTTGAAAAAAATCGATGTATCGTTTGCATCCCTATCCCTAGGGGCGGATGGACCATTTAAGGTGACGGGTGACGGATACACCAGCGACGCCCATTTTAATTTTAAGCAACTAAACCGAATCTATTTTAAACCATTTCGGGGTTACAACCTCTCGACAAACACTTAGATGACCCGTTTGGTACAGTGGTAGTGACCGCTGCCTTTGGTCCAAGGGTTGCGGGTTCGATCCCCGCACAGTACAAACATTTGTGTGCATGAACATGTCTGTTTGTATTGGTCTGGGCGTTATCTATGTATTATAAGTATGTATTTACAAAAGAAAAGTATTATATGTATATATTTGTAATCCCACTGTTGATTCTGATATCCGTAACACAGGTGCTTGAGCTACCTATCTCGGAGTCAGATCAATGTATGTGATGTTGTGAAATATTTATTAAAAAAAAAAACTATTTATTAAATAACCATGCACAAATGCCATGCACACAGTCGTGTGGTCTCCGGAAGAGTAGAATAGGCCACCCTCACTCTTACCGAGGTGTCGTAAAAGGCGACTAAGGTAAAGCTGCTGGCATGATCATCAGCACCCAGAGAAGGAAAACTCTGCATTTATATCAAAACCCTCGCCAACCCGTCTGCCAAGCGTGGTGAGTATGGCAATTACCACTCATGTGATTGAGGGAGGCCCGTGCCCCAGCAGTGGGGACTTAAATGGGCTGACGATGATGATGAACCTCTCGACAAACACTTATACTATTTATTAAATAACCATGCACAAATGTCAGGTCCGTTTTTGTACGCGAAAAATTGATTACCGCCAAAGATTCGTAGTCAATGCGCCAGACGTCCAAGGCAGCAGAGAACATGCAATGTAAAGCAGAATGTTGCATTACATGTTGCATTGCACCAAGCTGTACCCACCTATAGAATCAAGTCATCGCTACTATGATGAGAATAGGCTTTAATCACCACGCTCGGTGATCACAAACCCCAGCTATGTTCGAAAAAATAGAAACATACTTTTTTCTCGATCCGGGAATCGAACCCAGGACCCCAAGATCACCAATCCGGTCCGGTACTTAAGCCACTAGCCCAACAGGGCGGTTACGCCATTAAATAATCTATAAATGTGTTATTTATTTGCTGTTTTATTTTCTACAATCCACATTTCATTATGAGCATTAATTATAAAGAATACTAAACGATGTGTCTAAAATTCGCAAATAAAATGATTGTTACTTAAACGTGAAATCATGACATATGACAAAAAAAATGAAGATTGTCTAATAGAGATCGCTTCCATCAATAAAATCGCCTAAATAATACATTATATCTCTGTATACCTAGCTTTTGAATTTTGTATGTTGTGCAATAAAGAGTATGTAAATCCCCGTTGAATCCAAAGCTGTCGCTCAAGAGCCTGAGGTTAAACTATTGTACGATTTGAGAAGTCCGGTAATTACAATGAAGCGACCTATCTATCTTAACTGTAAAGGTTAGAAATGACAAAATGATCTTGACCTTGAACGAACAAAACCTCGTGAACTTAAAACACTGAATGAAAATAAAATTAATATATATTAAAGAAAGTGACTGTTAACAAAATACAAGTCACAAACCTATTCTGTATGAGCGTCTGCCCTAGAAGTTCCAAAAAGAATAATGTGATGTCCTCTAGATGTGGGTTCAGTTGCAAGTTTTCGGGATCAGGCGGCGTTCCTATGGTCACCATTGCGCGAACCAATTCCTGTAAAAATGATTAAGTTATTATTTTAAATTAACCCCTCTTCCTCCGCCAAGGAATTCGCGCCACTTTTAACAGTCCTCAGTCCTTGTATGCGGCATCCACTCGGGGAGTCTTTTCTCCTCGCAATGTGCCCTGTCTATGGTCACTTCAGACTTGGATTTATTTAGGATATCTATGACCTTAATTCTCCTGCGAATCTCTATTGCCTTTTGGATGACTTTAAACCGAGTCCCGTGAAAAGCGCAGTTCAGCCGCCATCAACATTCAAATTTAAGCTTTATATCTACAGACACAAGGAATCTAACATTTTAGTTATGTGTTTTGCCGCGGGTCCTCTTTCGTAGGCGCAAACTTTATAATGTGTACTAAATAAAATGCTTTTTACCTGCAAGCTCTCCAACTGCAGGAACTTGGTCTCGGTGACGAGAAGGCCCGGCAGATTGCACTTGGCAACGCATTCCGTCGCCGTGTCGATCAGACTCTTCTCGTGGGGCGTTGGCGCTCGCATACCTAAAGAATGTATTAACAAATTTGTGTGTAGTGAAATCTAAACATTTACAATAAAAATATACCAATTTTATGGTAAAAATGTAGTAGTTTCGACAGTGAGAGAGAGCTACGCTTAGGCATAAATGGGCCGGCTCGACTGGAGTGATACCGCAACCGACACGATACAGCGTATACTGTGTTTCGCCGAGTTAGTAGTGGGTGAGGCAGGGGAGTTAAAAAGGTTTGTAGAGCATTTGTGACTCCACTGGTGATGCAGCTGTGAATGGGCGGCTACAATCGATTACCATCTGGTATAGTGGTGGGAGTTAAAAGTTATATCCATTAAATTAACATGTTAAAATAAATTAACTTTTAACACAGATGGGAAAAAAAGTTAAAAAATACCATTACAAAGTTGTTATTTTTAACATCAGGAGCCCAATTCTCGGGCTCGTGACATTTATTTTCATACGACATATATCACAAACCATACTTATTTTGTATGGTTTTCGGGTGATATCCGCCATGTTCTCAAAATATCACAAGCACGAGAAATGGGCTCCTGTTATTTTCAACGAATTGGTTATTTTAAACAAAGTTGTTATTGTTAAGACAGTTGTTATTGTTAGGGCCTCTCATTGCCCAGCATAGTTGAAGCTATGCTGGATAATGAGAGGGCGTGGTGGGCTTTCGCCCACTTCTGCGAAGAAGTGGTGACGCAGAAGGAGGCGGCGGAGCGGGAGCGAGAGATTAACCCCCTCGCAGGCGCGCTTCGAGCAAGGAGAGGACGAGTTCGGCGGAGAACTCTTCGTCCTCTCCGTGGAGGTGGCCAGCCGGCAACAGGGACGGGGGTCCCTGTGCCGGCACTGCCATTGGCACCTCCACCGCTCGTTAGGGACGGCTCAGCTCTTCCGGCTGTCTCCAACTCCCCTCCTCCTAGCCTGAGGAGGGGCGTGGCCGCACACCCCGTGTAGGGGCCTGTGGGGGAGTGGGGTTGCGGGGATTAGCCTCGTGCAGTTCCCGTGACCCCATTCTATACCCACGGGTGGTTGAGCCCCGGGAGTTTTAGTGGGTATGCCCTCAGGTCGCTTCTTGTTAGAAGAAGCGGCCCGGAGGGTGAGTCCCACAGTACCCTGTCGCCCCCCGGCGGCAGGGTCTGCGTAATGCATTTCTCACGGGAAAACAAAAAAAAAAAGTTGTTATTGTTAAGACAGTTGTTATTTTTAACATATGTTATTTTCAATGATTTGGTTATTTTTAATGAAGACGTTATTTTTAACATAGTTGTTATTTTTAACATATTTTCTAACCGTGGGAGAGCCACGCTTCAGCGTGAATGGGCCGGCTCGACCGGAGTGATACCACAGCCTCACAGAAAACCGGAGTGAAGCAGCACATTTCGCTGCGTGAGTGAGGGTTCCGGAGACCCAATTCGTGGGAAAGAGGGGTTTAAAGGTTGGCACTTGTGACTCCACTGGTGTCGCGGGTGTCTATGGGCGACGGCAATTGCTTACCATCAGGTGATCCGTCTGCTCGTCTGCCACCTATCACATAAAAAAAACACATATTTAAGAATTAAAATTACCATTTTACAACATTGTAGTAGCTTTATTGGTCTTGAATTCTAGTTTCAAATATAGCCGTGGAAGCTGTCAAAATCAACAATATTAATTTTGATATCGTTACCTGATTCTCCCAGCGCTATGTAGGAGTAAATGCTGGAGAGCAGGCCGGCGTCGGAGCCCCGGGCCGCCTCCCTGATCAGCGAGACTGTCCCGCTCGGCGCTAAGTAGTCCTCCACTTCTACCATGCTCTGAGTACAAGAATAAAGTATCAGCCTATATACTGTCCCACTGCAGGGCAAAGGCCTCCATCATAGAAATCATGTTATCGCTACTATGATGGGAATAGGCTTAATCACCACGCTTGCCAAATGCGGATTGGTGATCACAAACCCGAGAATGCGTAAAAATCATTTGTCATATATTAAAAATAGTTAATTTACCAGTATAATAAATAATCCCCAGTTAACGGCCTGCTGTTATCACACGGAGTTTGTAGGAACGTGGGAATAGCAAAATTCTCACTATTTTATAGTTCGCATTCTTCGTAAATGCCGTGTGGTCCCCGGCAGAGTAGAATAGGCCACCCTCACTCTTACCGAGGTGTCGTAAAAGGCGACTAAGGTAAAGCTGCTGGCATGATCATCAGCACCCAGAGAAGGAAAACTCTGCATTTGTATCGAAACCCTCGCCAACCCGTCTGCCAAGCGTGGTGAGTATGGCAATTACCCCTCATGTGATTGAGGGAGGCCCGTGCCCCAGCAGTGGGGACTTAAATGGGCTGATGATGATTCTTCGTAAACTACTGATCTAATTAGAAAATTAGTTAGATCGTGAGGGATTATAGCGATTTCTATTTTTATTTTAAAACTCAGAGGAACTGTCAAAGAAGTAAAAATACATAAAGGGATCTAAGCGGCAATGAGGGCTGTCCTCAACACATACCTTGGGCAGCAGCCGTCCGATGAACAGAGTCCTGACGATGTCCAACAGATGGCGCCACGCGTCGCGCACGGCGTCGGCGTGCCGCGCGGCCACGGCGCATGCGCGGCGGAGCGCCAGCTGCGCCTTGCTGGACTGGCCTAGCGTCACTCCTGTGGGACAATAGTACTTTCTACGTGAATACAAGACTACTACCTATAAACATGCCCTCTCATTACAAATACTATTCTGCTACAGGCTTTAATCCTAAACTAGTAAGTTCATGTCACTGGTGTCGCGGGTGTCCATGGGCGGCGGCAATTGCTTACCATCAGGTGATCCGTCTGTTCATCTGCCTACCTATTACATAAAAAAAAATGTAACGTTAGTTCTTAAATTTTTATTACAAATCGTCGATTAACCATAGAATACTAAGTACCGTAGAGTCGTGTCAAAATTGATGAAAAAATTCAATCATTCGTTCAGTAACGTTTCGTTTTACTTAACCTTGTTTTGATGTCTGAACTAAACACATTTTAGAAATGATTTTATGCAACAAGAAATTAAAATATTGTATTATGTATGGCGTCCATGTAATATGAATAGGAATTGCTTTTGATTTTTATGGGTTGTACCGTGAACTGCATCATACAACACACACACACGTGTGTGTGGATGTCTGTGTATGTGTAGCTACTGACCTATGGCCATGTAATGGTGTTGTTGCATGGGTTGCGCCGTGGGCTGCATTATACAACACACACACACGTGTGTGTGGATGTCTGTGTATGTGTAGCTACTGACCTATGGCCATGTAATGGTGTTGTTGCATGGGTTGCGCCGTGGGCTGCATTATACAACACACACACGCGTATGTGTGGGTGTGTCTGTGAGTTGTAATTGATCTATGGCAATGTAAAGGTGTTCTTGCACGGGTTCGCCGTGGACTCTAGATATAGTTCGGTTGCTTGTGAATATGGGTATGTGTGGTGACTGAACTATGGCGATGTGCTGGTGGTGCTGGACGGGCTGGGCGAGCTGCGTGAACTTGCAGAGCGTGAGCAGCAGCGTGTCCAGCGGTGGGGGTGTGGGTGTGTGTGGGGACTGACCTATGGCGATGTGCTGGTGGTGCTGGACGGGCTGGGCGAGCTGCGTGAACTTGCAGAGCGTGAGCAGCAGCGTGTCCAGCGGTGGGGGTGTGGGTGTGTGTGGGGACTGACCTATGGCGATGTGCTGGTGGTGCTGGACGGGCTGGGCGAGCTGCGTGAACTTGCAGAGCGTGAGCAGCAGCGTGTCCAGCGGTGGGGGTATGGGTGTGTGTGGGGACTGACCTATGGCGATGTGCTGGTGGTGCTGGACGGGCTGGGCGAGCTGCGTGAACTTGCAGAGCGTGAGCAGCAGCGTGTCCAGCGGTGGGGGTGTGGGTGTGTGTGGGGACTGACCTATGGCGATGTGCTGGTGGTGCTGGACGGGCTGGGCGAGCTGCGTGAACTTGCAGAGCGTGAGCAGCAGCGTGTCCAGCGGTGGGGGTGTGGGTGTGTGTGGGGACTGACCTATGGCGATGTACTGGTGGTGCTGGACGGGCTGGGCGAGCTGCGTGAACTTGCAGAGCGTGAGCAGCAGCGTGTCCAGCGGTGGGGGTGTGGGTGTGTGTGGGGACTGACCTATGGCGATGTGCTGGTGGTGCTGGACGGGCTGGGCGAGCTGCGTGAACTTGCAGAGCGTGAGCAGCAGCGTGTCCAGCGGTGGGGGTGTGGGTGTGTGTGGGGACTGACCTATGGCGATGTGCTGGTGGTGCTGGACGGGCTGGGCGAGCTGCGTGAACTTGCAGAGCGTGAGCAGCAGCGTGTCCAGCGGTGGGGGTGTGGGTGTGTGTGGGGACTGACCTATGGCGATGTGCTGGTGGTGCTGGACGGGCTGGGCGAGCTGCGTGAACTTGCAGAGCGTGAGCAGCAGCATGTCCAGCGGTGGGGATGTGGGTATGTGCGGGGACTGACCTATGGCGATGTGCTGGTGGTGCTGGACGGGCTGGGCCAGCTGCGTGAACTTGCAGAGCGTGAGCAGCAGCGTGTCCAGCGGTGGGGGTGTGGGTGTGTGTGGGGACTGACCTATGGCGATGTGCTGGTGGTGCTGGACGGGCTGGGCGAGCTGCGTGAACTTGCAGAGCGTGAGCAGCAGCATGTCCAGCGGTGGGGATGTGGGTATGTGCGGGGACTGACCTATGGCGATGTGCTGGTGGTGCTGGACGGGCTGGGCGAGCTGCGTGAACTTGCAGAGCGTGAGCAGCAGCATGTCCAGCGGTGGGGATGTGGGTATGTGCGGGGACTGACCTATGGCGATGTGCTGGTGGTGCTGGACGGGCTGGGCGAGCTGCGTGAACTTGCAGAGCGTGAGCAGCAGCGTGTCCAGCGCCAGCGCGTCGGGCGGCAGTCTAGCCACTAGCGCGGCGCAGCGCTCCAGGCCGCTGAGGGCGAGCAGCGCGGCGCTGTCGCGCGTGTTGTTCGCTTCTATCTCTTCGTTTGTCGGGGGGGATGAACGCTCGAATGCTGCGGAGAGGGCTGTCACCTGAAATAGCAATATCATGTTAGGATTTTTCATAGATTTATAATAACACACTATAATGAGATTCTTAATTAGACAGATGCAAATGTACTGCGGGAGTATTTCCCGACTTAGGGACCTTCAAGAGCAGAGAAGAGCGTACATCTTTTTAAAAAGGCCGGCAACACATTAGCGTTCTCTCTGATTTCGCGGATGTTCATGGGCGGCAAAGATTAGTTTGCCGTGACTCGCTTGCTCGTTTGTCGCCTTTTGACAATTTGCATTTTGCAAATGTATGGGAATGACACATTGGCATCTGTCAGTTTACTTCGTCTAATTAAAAATCCGACTATAATGTTCACCCGCCCTTCACTTCGTTTTGGAACATATATACCTTTAAAAACGGCAAAGTTTCATACTATCTTTAAATTTACAAAGAGCCTTAGTTTCTTTCCTTCGCTTTATAAAAGAAACCCCTGTGCAAACTGTCAAGTTTCTAACCCTTATCACCTTATTATAAATCGTGATCTAAAGTTAATAATTTACTAAATCTCATGTCATCCCGTTCCAACATGCAATGTTAAAAGGGGCTATCCGAAATTTGTTCCGTGACTATCGTTAGTTCGCGATTTATAATAAGGGGGTTGTAGTTTAGTCCCTGCGTTGATATTTGGCTCTTCGCTCAACGGCCTGAATGACAGGTCCGCGTGATGTCGCGTAAAGCTGTCCATAAAAGTTTTCGATCTCGGCCAAAAGCTCTGGGCGTGACATGACGATTCTGCCATCCTCTGTTTTCAGCTTGGTTAACAAGCTCTCTCCAATAGCCAGATCTCTAGTGAAGACTTTGGAGACTTTGTTCCGCTCTATGGCCGATTTAATACGTTCCGTATTAAATCGGCGTATGTCCCGGGTCAGGCACTTGGAGATGCGCTTGCTGAACTGCCGTCGTTGACGAGCTTTATCAGAGGTTTTTTTTTTTTTATTGGGTGTATCCTCTCCTCCTCAAAACAACCTTTCCTGTGGTACTCTGAATAACACTGACAAAGCAAAAAATAAAAAACAGATCATCTTATAAAAAACGAACAATATCAAATATATAAAAAGGAACACATAAAAAGGAGGTTCATCACCAACACCTTGGATAAAATCAAATAATAAATTCAATAGTGCATACACAAGCCAAGCTCGCGACGGTCAGAATCATCACATTTTTTAAATCACTAAATAGGTATTGTTCCTTAATGATAGTAAACTGATCGACATTTCAAAAATAATCCACATTTTTCCCTCTAAAATGTACAAACACATACATGAGGAATCATTACTACAAGAAAAGTTATGAATTAATAAGAATTTATAGCACACTGTACGAGTTGATTTACTATATTTTGACGTGCAAGTCAAATTGATGATGTTGTAACCAATACACCGACGATCTGGTGAAGGTCGCGGGAATCCATTGGATACGGGCTGCGCAGGACCGATCTGTGTGGAAAGGGCTACGTCCAGCAGTGGACGGCTATTGGCTAAAATTATGAACCAAAACAACCAACGCCGTCAATATAGCTAAACCTCACGCCTACATGAGGTTATCTAGTAGCTTTTCTATTAGTGCAAACTCACAGCAGGCGGACAGGCGACGGAGAAGAGGCGCGCGTGGTGCGGGTGGTGCGGAGGCGCGGCGCGGTACAGCGCGGCCGGCGCGGCGCCGCGGCGCTGCAGCACCCGCCACAGGTACGCGTCGCGCACCGGCCCCACCCGCTCCGCTGGCATCACCATCTCCTCGTTCCTGGAGATAGAACGCGAGGTAAGACGACGGGCAGCCCTATTATTATTATTATTTGATAGAAATGGGGTGAGCCCTGCGTCTCATAGCCACTAGGACCAATAGATGATCTATTGCGGCAGCCCCATAACCTATTACAGCACCTTATGTAGCTCCACGGGCAGCCCTAACTAGCGACACCAATCGATTTAAATTTTTAGCTACTAAACTGGATCTATTTCAAACAATTTCGGAGTGGCAGTCGCTAAACAAACATTTACACTATTTATTTAATAATTGTGCACTACTTTTTTATCTGTTTTTGCTCTCGAAATTTGGATAAACGCCATAAGTGGCCGTTTTTGGCGGTAATTCAAATTTCGAGTACAAAAGCAGACCCAAAAGTTAAGTATTAAATAAATAGTATGAGTGTTTTCCGAGAGATCCCAGCTAGAAATTGTTAAAAAGATATCCGGTTTAGTTGCTAACAATTTAAATCAATTGGCGTCGCTAGTGTGCCCTACTCGTCACCTTAACAGGTTCCAACAGGGCGTCCCTGTTAACGAGTTACGGTTTTTTTTTATTGGGTTCAGTTACATCCACAGCATCTAGGTCCGTGCCTTTATTGGCTGGCTAGTTCACCAGAACCCATTTCTCCTGCCCCACCTGTCTAGAGACTCCGCTGCAGGGGAGAATAGAGTGGAGGTGGTGTTTAAAGTGCTAGTATGTTACTAACGAGTTACGGTTGCCAGGGACGCCCTGTTAGTCTGGTTTAAGTATCAGGCCGTGTGGGGTCCTGGGTTCGATTAAATATTTCACAACATCACATACATTCATATGACTGCGAGAAAAGTAGCTAAAGCACCTGTGTTACAGATATCAGAATCAACAGTGGGATTATAAATATATACATTTAATTTTACTTTTTGTAAATACTTACATAATACATAGAAAACACCCAGACTAATACAAACAGACATGATAGGCACACAAATGTTTGTACTGTGCGGGGATCGAACCCGCAACCTTTGCACCATAGGCAGCGGGTTGAGCCAAAAGTATGTTCCTAATTTTTCGAAAATAGCTCGGGTTTGTGATCACCAATCCGCATTAGGCAAGCGTGGTGATTAAGCCTAATCCCATCATAGTAGCGATGACTTGATTACTATGATGGAGGCCTTTGCCCTGCAGTGGGACAGTATATAGCCTGATACTAACAGGTTTGATGAGAACACCTCACTTCTTACCGAGCACAGTATAACTGTGGAACAAGCTATCATTGAACTGTATACTGCTGTTCCCGAGACGACCTGGTGATCTTCAAGGACAGAGTTTATTCTTAAAACCCGGCAACGCGTCTGTGATGGCTCGGGTGTTGCAAGTGTCCTTGATCGGCGGTGATCACTTACCATAAGGTGTGTCTTCCTCCTCCTCGCGTCGTAAACCTCAAAGGTCGTGATCCCCCATTAAAAAAAAAATCCCAGACTACATTCTTTTATCGGCGTCTGTCTTCAGCAACTACTTTCCTGGTACCATCAGTTGTTCCATCGTCTTTTCGTGCTACGTGGCCAAAGAATTCTAACATTCTCCGGAGAATGTTCCTTTGTCCGCTATAATGAACAGCAAAACCGGATTTCTTTTCATAAATAAATCGTCATCATCATTTCAGTCAGCGTGTCATTCCCGGTTACGTCGTAAGCTCGCTTTCCTGATTACCTTGTTTATTTCGTATAGCTCATCTCTTACAAAGTTAACGTGAAGTAATCAAAAACTAAAATAATAGCTGGCCTGATAGAAAGATACACCGCTTCCATCATCAGCGTATCGAAGTCCTCTGAACCCTTGAAGCCACCTAGATTTTTGACGAAGTCATCCACTGTTATCGGTTATAGTTAAGCTACCCCACTGATAATGATAGAAAACCTCTTGCGAAGTAAAAGTGAAATAACAACTCACTTGATAGAATGATACACCGCTTCCAACATTGGCGTATCGAAGTCCCCTGAACCGTTGCAGCCGCGTAGATTCTTGACGAAGTCGTCCACTGTCATAGGAACATTCAGCTTCTTCGCATTATGGTTGTGTTGGTCCATATTCAACATTATTACGGCGTAGGCGAGACGGAAAGCTGCGTCTGTGTTCGCGAAGGGTTCGCCGTTTGTGGACTAAGAAGAAAACACAATTTCTTTGTAAATTTACAAATATTAAAATATCTCGTGAAACATTATAAGATAGGTAAAAATAAGTCGTAATATGAGCGATAACGGCAAAAATCGCTATCAACTCGCATATTACACATGAAACTTCACAAAATCTTTTAGGATAACAAATTCTTCGATTTGACTTAGGCTTGCGATCATATTAATAATAATAAACTTTGCTCTGTTGCTTGTAATGTTACGGTTTTCTTACTTTGGCTACTGACTAAGTTTTTTAATGTTGATTTATCAGGTTAAAATCAGGTGGCAAATGACATACGCAATTGTTCTCTTCCGTCATTCATATGTTACCCCCATTAAGGGAGTAACTCAAGGATCTATACGGGGACCAATATTTTTTGTATTGCAATAAAGATACATTTTTGGTACCTGATGATGCAATTTTAGCCACCAAAAGCAAAAATGGCATCACGCATCTCCTTTAATCGCGTTTCTGTGCCTCTAAACGAACCGACCAACTGTAGATGATTTTTTTTACTATTTAGACTCACATGCCACCGCTCCGCGAACCTCTCCATAACCAAGAAGATCAATGGCGCCTCTCCTGGTAACCGGAAGGTTTCAAGATACATCCGCAGGGCCTGCTCGATGCGGAGTCCGGCGTAGTCGAAGCTGTTGGCGAATGCTGATAGAACGCTGCTGCCACCTGCTAGCTCGTCCTCGTCACGGGAGGAACGTTTGCAAATGTATTCACCTAGAGATGGTAAAATCAGAGGATTCCATAACTGGTTCTGTGGTATATAGGGAATATAAACGTGGGAGAGCCACGCTTTGGCATGAATGGGCCGGCTCGACCGGAGCGATACCACGGCCTAACAGAAAACCGGCGTGGGTGGGAAGGGGGTTTAAAGGTTAGCAGCGCACTTGTGACTCCACTGGTGTCGCGGGTGTATATGGGCGGCGGTAATCGCTTACCATCAGGCGATCTGTCTGCTCGTTTGCCACATATCACATACAAATAAATTGGTTCACACTTGTAAAATTAAAACCACTTTGTAACAGTGGATAGGATGTTTAGGATAGATAATAACGCTATAGCACATCGCATGTGAAAGGAATAGGGATAAAGACTAGGCCGTGAATTCCGTTTTGCTGTAGGCCTCCCAAGTTTTAAATACCGTTCGTGTTTTTAAGATTTTTTATTAACAAACATTTAATACAAAGAAGTTACTCACCAATCATTTTCTTGTCCAAATCAGGATTTTCTCTAAGGAATATTGCGACTTCATGAGGGTCTAAAGGAGTCTTCAAAACCCCATGCTCTTGAAGGTATTCGATTCCGCGTTCCGGCTTTTGGTTAAACAGCTCCGTGCCTTGTGTCACCCACTAAAACATGATTAAAATATAAATAAATAATATTAAAAGCCTTAAACTTAGGCAGGCTTAAGGCACAAGTTAGGCCTCAATCCTTTTTAAACGGTTTTACTTAGCTCGACCCGTACGGTATTTGGTGTTAGGCGGCAGACGAGCAGACGGATCACCTGATGAACTATTACCGCCGCCCATGGACACCTCCAACATCAGTTGAGTCACAAGTGTGAATGGGCCGGCTCTACCGGAGTGATACCAGGGTGTCACTGAAAATAGGTGTCAAGTAGCGCATGCGCTGTGTTTCGCCGAGTAACTAATGAGACCGGAAACCCAATCAGCGGGAAGGGGAGTTAATGTGTTGGCAGCGCATTTGTAACTCCACTGATGTTGGGGGTGTCCATAGGTGGCGGCAATTGCTTGCAATCGGGTGATTCGTCTGGCACCTATCATCACAAAAAAAGTTAGCAAACAGTTTAATCAAAGAACCTATTTATTTATATTTATATAGCCTTTTGGACTGACTGAGAGATATTTATTTATATAAAGTCTCTCAGCTCAGTGTGCCTATCGGCAAAGGCCTCCTCCAATGTCTTCCACTGTTTGCGGTCGTGGGCGACCCGTCTCCACTTCGAACCCGCAGTGAGCTTCAGCTCATCCTCCCAGCGCATATGTTGACGTCCTCGACGTCTTTTACCATTTCTAGTCACATCCTAATTTAATTGTATTTTAAATTTTGACAATTGTGTAATGTAATTATGAAATTAATCTTGTTTATTAATGTTATCTTATCCTCAATATCCTCAAATGACCTATGGTTGAAATAAATTAATTCTATTCTATTCTAGGGTACCAGTTAATTGCAATTTGGCTCCACTTTTCCAAACTGGACCTCAACATATGGCCGGTCCATCTCCATTTTTGCAGGTCTATTGTTTCCAGGATGTCATTTAGTTTAGTTTTCGCTCTCAGTTTGACATTGCTAACTCTGTCTCGCCTTCTTATTCCTGTCATGCTTCTTTCCATACTTCTTTGGAATTAGAATATGTCAACGAGTACTGCTACTTAGGTCAGATCATCAGGTCATAAAGAACCTATAAATAGTATAATTTATTCGGAAGTAGACCAAATACAGCCTAAAGTCCGCGCCAGGAAAGAAGCTCGGCGGACAAACATGGAACTAAAATTTGAGACTCCTTGTGTCTATGAGCATAAATCTCAAATTTGAATGTCGATGGCGACTCAATCGCGCTAGTACTTTTCACGGGACTACTTTGGTGGCACTCTCTATGTCGCCTTACCTTCTTCATGTTCCTGGTGTTATCCAGTTCCGCTTCGGTGGGCAGGCTGGAGGAGGGCTTGTGTCTGCCCGCGCGGTTGCCGGCGAAGTACTGGCTGATGTCGTGCGTCACCAGGTCGCTCACTACCGACACGTCGTCCATGCCTCCTGGAGATAAGAACGTGTGTCTTTAACACGAAGCTAGCGTGAATAAGCTACTTCTGGGTAAGCTCGCTCCATCGAAGGTTTATTCTCAACTCTAGGGTTCAGAGTGAAGCCAAGAGCAAACCCATATCAATAAAAATATCGCTTGTTTTAAGTTGTTAAAGATAAAGATAAAATAAAAACATTAATTAACACACACGACACACAACATTACAAATAAAAAGGCAAACTGGCGAAATGAAAACAAAAGTAGAAACCACACACAAAACAAAATATTATACAGAGAAAAAAAAATGTACCTACAAATTTTTATGATAATATTAATGTTACACTGTTTTGAGTGCAATAAAAGTATATTCATTCATTCATTCATGTCAGTCACCGAGGACTGACAAGTAGTAGTAGATGGTCTGTTTGAGCCACGTCAGTCATCGGTGCCTGAAGCATCATATCGTCGCCTCACGGTTATTTGGCACGTGGCAAATGTCGGAACTAATGCTGTTCTGACATTTTCCCATAGAAAAAATGTTGTACAACGCCCAAATATCACTGAAGTGCCCTCTGATCGTGGTCGCACTGGATTTGTATGAGTGCAGTGAGCCGTGAGTGAGGCAGGTTTTTGGACTTATTTTTTATTAGAAATGACTAACATGGCCAAGAGAAAAACATGTTTGCCCTGGCTTGCGAATTATAATCTTGAAACATGTTTTTCACACATTTTCTTAACCATCTTCATTTTATGTCAACATTCTCCAAATAGGGCTAAATAAAAAAAAAACACCATCCGTTGCAATTTTGTATCAACCAACGCGCGCGTGAAGGGGACGGAGATAAAGATTCGGTCGTGAATTCCGTTTCGTTTTAGGACGGCTTAACATGCTTTTCGAGGCAAGAGGGCATAAGATCGTCAACTTCCACACTCCGGGATGATTTCAGAATTTCATAACCGAAAAGCAGAGGTACCTATTTCGACAACTTGGGAATCGAATCAAGGACCCCAGGCACAGCCGTAGTTTTATGAATAGATCTGGCCATAAGAATTGCTAATTCATTATTAACGAAAATAAATATAAAGAAACACCATATACCTAAGTAATTTTACACTTACCCAGTTCCAAAGAAACATGTCCCCCACGTCCGTACTTCGTCTCTTTGTCTTCCTCCACATTTACACTGACTGTCTCCGTCTCGCTCTTACCATCCGGCTTCGGCTGTGTTCCCGCCTCTATCGCATCTATGATCGTCAGCAACACATCCAAAGACAACGAATGTATATTATATGCAGATGATGATACCACATTTTTGGATAACAACTTAGTCACTTCCTCAAATACATTCATACAGTAAATGTCACAGTCGTAATTCAGATACAACTCTGTACAGTATCCAGGTATCCTAAACATTTGGGCCAGACTCTCCAACGCTAAATGCTGGATTTCTTTCAGCTCGTAAATGGCTTTGGAAGTATCCATAGAAATGATTTCAATGATTTTCTTGAAGAAGGCCTCCATTTGAAACTTGAGCTGGAACCTTAGGGCTTCGAACAGGAGGAAGGACACTTGAAGGTCGAGGGCGAAGATTGAAATCCGCTCCGTGCTTAGAAGCTGTGGACAACATTTTATAAAAACTTAGTAGGCTAAAAAAAGCGTAATAGGCTACAAACTGCTATATAGGCTACAAAATACTACATATATTTTGTAGCCTATATAGCAGACTACAAAAACCTAAAAGGCTACAAAAACCTAATAGGCTAAAAAACCTCATTCTTCGATCACCTAATAGGCTACAAAAATCTAATAGGCTACAAAAACCTAATAGGTTACAAAAACCTAATAGGCTACAAAACCTAATAGATTATAAAAATCTAATAGGCTACAAAAACCTAATAGGCTACAAAAACTTAATAGGCTACAAAAACCTAATAGGCTACAAAAACCTAATAGGCTACAATAACCTAATATGCTACAAAAACCTAATAGGCTACAAAAACCTAGTAGGCTACAAAAACCTAATAGGCTACAAAATACTAATAGTCTCAAAAATATCTTGTTGGCTACAACACCTTTAAAAATACACCAAATACTGAAGTATATATGAGTGGACAAATCAAAAACAAAAAAAAAACTTTATTTAAATAGGCTTGTACAGCACTTACAAATCAGGTTATATTCAGTTATTTAGAATGTTTTAACCCTGGGCATGGAAGGTTAAACATTTTCATTAGGTTTTGCTCTTATGTCATTGCAAATAAGGTTAAAAATCATGTGTGATCTATTTTCCTTCAGTTAAGTAAAATACTGTTACTGATTTTCCTCTTTTTAGATATACTCACGCTCAACAGATTCCAGCACAGCGGGTCTTTGACCAGGTAGAACAGCGAGGGGTACTTGGCGATCTGGTCCGCGCCCACCTCCAGCGCCGTGCCCACCAGCGACAGCCCCAGGTGCACCATCGCCGACGTGTTCTGAGCGTTCAGGGGGTCGCAGAGGGATATCAGGAACCTGTGAAGTTATATCAAAAATCATTTTTCAGATCTAAAGACAGGCAGACCATCAATAGACACCGGTACATGGTAGAAATACAAAAAGTCCGCACAAAGAGGTTTGAATCCTGTTTCCTTATTCATACTGCGAAACAGTGGAATCAGTTGCCTGAGGAGGTGTTTCCTAGAGGCTACAATTTGAGGGTTTTCAAAGCGCGAGTGAATAGGTATCTTCTAAGTAATCGTGTTACATCTTAGACCATATTATCACTTACCATCAGGTGAAATATGGTCAAACGCTTACCTATCTACAATTAAAAAAAATAAAGGTCCATATAAAACAGTGATGGATTTATAATGATGAAATCTTTATGGAATAATTAATTAATTGTTGATCTACTTCTCGCATCGGTGTTTATGTACCGGTGCTACATTGTCTTTCAAGAACTAAGCCCACATCCTAAAAATCAATAATCGTCCTAGGAGGCCGTGGTACTTGTTTGCCTCTCATAAGCCCTACTCTAAATCAGTTAAACAAGCAAAAGAAAAGAAGGTATTGACCTGAACAGCTCTCTGATGCAGACGAGGCCGTACGGCTGCAAGTTCAGCGTCTCCTCTTGGGGCGTGAACCGAATGCCCCTGTCGTTCACGTACTCTTCCAGTTTCTCCTTCTCTGTCTCGCCTTCGTCTGGCTGCGGCGGGTCCGTCTTGCTAGATGTGTTGCCGTCTTGCTCTACCACTTCCACATCTTCTACTGCGTCTGGAAATAAATTGTGTTATTTTTAACATTTCACCAATAAAAAATTACCGTGGGAGAGCCGGTTCGAGCGAAATGATACCACGGCTTGACAGAAAACCAGCGTGAAGCAGCACTGTGCTGTGTTTCGCTGCGTTAGTGAACGTACCGGAGGCCCAAATCAGACGAAAGGGGGGTGTAAAGGTGGGTAGCGCACTTATAACTCCACTGGTCTCGCGGGTGTCCATGGGCGGCGGCAATCGCTTATCACCAGGTGATCCGTCTGCTCGTTTGCCACCTATCACAAACCTGAACAGTCCAGCGGATTAAAAACTGAATTGCGGGAGTGACGCAAGTGCGGTGGGAAATTCGATTGGCCTAAATGTAATGTAAAATTGGAGTATAATATTGATATTATAATATTGAGGAGTGACGCCACAGTTTTAGGAAAATCTGACCACCTTTAGGTTGTAAGCTGCGGCAAGTGAAGAAAAAGTGTTCGACCGGAGTGATACCACGGCCTCCCAAAAAACCGGCGTGAAGGAGCACTGTGCTACGTTTCGCTGCGTGAGTGAAGGTACCGGTGGCCCAATCCGGGCGAAAGGGGGTGTTAAGATTGGCAGTGCACTTGTAACTCCACTGGTGTTGCGAGCGTCTATGGGCGGCGGTAATCGCTTACCATCAGGTGATCCGTCCGCTCGTCTGCCGCCTATCACATTAAAAAAAACTTTTCAATGCCATCATCGTCATCATCATTTCCATGCTATCAAAGACAAGCTTCCTTGCCCTGGCCTCCCACCTTCCCTCGGACAGACAGCTGGAGCCGAATTCTCGTGCCCGTGACATTTATTTTCATACGACATTATATCACTAAAACATAGTTTTTTTGTATGGTTTTTATCAGGAGCCCAATTCTCAGGTTCGTGATATTTTGAAAACAAGGCGGATATCATCTGAAAACCATACAAAAAAAACTATGTTTTAGTGATATATGTCGTATGAGAATGATTATCACGACACGAGAATTGGGCTCCAGGTGATATCCGCCATGTTTTCAAAATATCACGAGCCCGAGAATTGGGCTCCAGTAGCCCAATTCTCGTGCAAATGACAAAAAGGAGTACAAATTAACTATGTTTTAGTGATATATAAATGTCACGAGCAGGAGAATTGGGCTCCAGGACAGAGTTATACGTGAGTCACGCGTTAGAAAGAGACTAACGTTGAAAATGTATAGATTTCGACATCTGTCACCCACATCATGCTAAAGCGAAATGAGTATAGTGATAACGGTGATGACTCACCATGACTACTATCAACAGCGTCAACCGCCTCCCCCTGCCTATCCCCAGCCTCCCCCTCTGCCTCGGAGTTGACGACCTTCTCCAGCAGCTGGGTAATGGTGTTCTGATTGGCCAGGTCCATGGAGGAGTGGCGGCCATGCTTCTTCGGGCTTTTGACCGGCTCCACGGGTTCGATGGTTATCTCTGCTTCGTTGATCAGATTCTTGTCTTGACTGTAAACAATAATAGTCACAGTCATAGAGTTTTATTGCAACATGTTGGTACATAGTAATGATGTAAATACAAATAACTTTAGACCCGTAAACATGGCCCTGTTAGGGCATCGCAACATTGCCTACTCATATAAAAGTAAGTCTAATGAAATATTATAAATATTAATTACAACCGTGCGGATAAAGAATGGGATCAGAAATGGCGGCGCATCTATTCACTTCTCGCTCGCACACCCACGAGTGCGAGTATAGACGCAAATAGTGTGCGAGCGAGAAGTGAATAGATTCGCCGCCATTTCTGTTCCCATTCTTTATCCGCACTGGTTGTACAAGCATTATACATGTGATATGGTTATAGAGTGATTATAAATGTGAGTATTGTTTCGTGGATGTTAATGGGCGGCAATGATTGCTTTCCATCAGGTGATTCGCTTGCTCGATTGTCGCCTCTAACATAAAAAAATGTACTTATTCAAATCAACTAACAAACAATGAGATCATATCCTTGAGAGAACGTCTAAATTTTTTACGTTTAGTACGAGTAAACTATTGATACTAAAAAAATTTGGCTAGGCCAGCGAAATACATATCCAAATAATATTCTCCAACCGATTCCGGCTAAGGCAGCCAATCTCAACGATTAATAATAATTCTCACAACATCTCATACGTTGACCTGATTCCGTACTAAGTAGCTTAAGCACTTGTGTTACAGATATCAGACAACAGAGGAACACAAATATATACTTAAATACATATATTACACCCAGACACCGAACAAACACAAGTGTTCATCGCACGAATGTTTGTCCAGGGTGGGGATCGAACTCACGACCTTTGGCGCAAGAGGCAGGGCTACTACCAATTGCGCCATCCGGTCAGTCAAATTGATCCAAAAAATGGATGGTGAGTATTTGAACATGGAATCCCTGGAGTGGAATGAGCATGTGAAACTCACCTGTGTCTCAGAGCGTCTATTTTACTAGCCTCGCTGTCTGTTTCTATTTCGGGCACTGTGGAGCTGGATTGTTCTGTGACGGAAGAATTTCTTTCCAAAGAGTTTGTACCTGACAAAAGAATTGCTTATTTTAGTTTACATTTAAAGTTTATTAGTTAGAATCTAATAAAAACTAGATTCAGCTTATTACAAAACGCAAAGCACGGACCTAAAAAAGGATAATTTATTTTAGGTCTGTGATTTATTTTTATTTTATTTTATTTTTTACGGTTAAGGAAAACTTACAGCTAGGTATAATCAATAATTACTTAAACTTTTAAACATGCAGATGTATTTCTACATGTTACTGACGGCCAATTAAAAGTTTCCACAAATAGCTACGGAGTAGGTATGACAACAGTAACAGTAGACGACATAATAAACCTTTAGATAAATAAAAAAAATTAAAAAGCAAAGGATATTATTATAAATAAAAATTCTCACAAAGGTAACCATGCACAAATCCGTCCGTTTATGTACGCGAAAAATTGATTCACGGTAAAAGTGGCCGCTTTTGGCGGTAATCAATTTTTCGCGTACAAAAACGGACCCAACATTTGTGCATGGTAATTTAATAAATAGAATAAATGTGTGCCGAGAAGTTGTAACCCCGAAATTGTTAAAAATAGATCCAGTTTAGTAGCTAAAAATTAAAATCGATTGGCGTCGCTAGTGATGAAGTGTGTCTGGCTTCCACAATGCGGCCATGTTTTATGTTATCATCGTTACTCAAGCTCATGCCATCTCAATTCAACAGGTAATGTTAAAAGGGGTTGGAGCGAGTCATGGTCCGGAACTATTCTTCGATTTTTGTTTTTTTTTGGACCAACTTTCGGGTAAAATGAACTTTTCTAAATTATCTTGGAACTGAATACCCACTGTCATCAATATCATCACAGCATCTACTTGACATTTAAGAAACATGTCTTTCGAGCGAGCATAGAACCGACAAGCAAATGTATAGTATACCTATACCGAAAATAATAGTAATACCTTTTTACATATTATTCATTTCCTGTTGATTTCTGCTGATTTATTCATCTCAAATAACGTAAATGAAGTACTGTCACGATAATACTGATGATAACAGTCACGATAAACCGCTGCCGCACAAACCGCAGCATGAGTAGCGATATCGTTAAAAATATACAATAATGCTGATAAGCCAATATTTTATTTATGAAATAATTACACATCACAAAATTGTTTAGAGAAAGTAAAAATTTAAATAATTTTGTATTTATTACATGAAATACCTGAAATAATCTGCAAAGGAGCCAATTTTTCATTAATGAATATCATTCATCATCATCAGCATTTATAAAAATAATAAGGGGTGTCTAAAAGGGGCCTCTTCATGTTGGATCTGTATCCCCACGTACGCCTTCCAAAAGGACCGGCCTCCGTGGCTTGATTTCCCGCAGGAGAGATGAAAATAATATTACAATAAATATATTTAGTATTATAAATCATGCTCAGGCAGGAGTACAACTAGTATAAAGCAGAAGTATAAATCCCAATACATTATTATAGGACTCCCACGCACACGTTACAAAGATATTATGCAGAGGAGGCGCCGGTACATGTTGGTAGCCAACAGCCTCTCCAATCCAAAAATTATGTGTTGGGTATGTCTTGATAACCATACCCCGCGCCCCGTTACCGGGTCACGTGCCATCGAAGCGGCAAACACCCTTTTTTGAGCTCAACTGTACTTGTATGGAGCTTTAGTACTTTCGGAAAATCACAATGATAGCGTGATGCAGGATAAGGTCAGCGCCATCTATTGGCGAGTGGCGTACACTAGAATTTTGCTGAAGTACTTCACGTTTGCTTAGACTTTTTATTGACTCGGAAGTCCTAATAAATCTATTGTTTGGATTGGAATGGAATATAAATAAATATTCTAAAATTTTAATGCCGTTTACTGATTTATGTTTCTTCAATTGTGTATTTGATGTAATGTAAGTGTTTTGGCATTGCATAAATTATTTTTATTTTTTTTTAATTTAACACGTAATTTATTATGTGAGACAACATTATGTACCTACTCACATATTTTGCTCGACATTTCGGCTACATTACAGCAGCCGCGGTCACAAGCAGACTGTAACGTTGTTTCACATAGTAAATTATTAAATCCCGTCTTAATTAATTATAGTTATAATGCAACGCTGAAATCTAAAAAACTAAATAAATCTTCATAGTGACTATTGGAAATGAATATTTTCCAAGAAACATTTATAATTTTTAATTTCCAGTTTCATTGTGTCTTAGCAGTAGATGGAGTACATCTAAATATAATAATAATAGATAGTATATCTTTATATTTTCCAAAATAATTATTTAAATTAAATTTAGCACATTATTAAGATATGCTATTCCAATTACTACAAGCAATAAGACACCTTGTGATTATTTTTGATTTGTTGTTGTAACCATATATTTTGTGTGCAACAAAGAAAATTTCAATTTATTTGCTAAAATATATAGCTGTCAAACTATTTACCATGAAGATTACTCAAGCTCTTTTTCTTTGCGCTCTTATCTCTCTTCTTGAGCGAGAGCCCCACGGTGGAGAAGCTCGCAGCAGCCGCGTCCTCAGGCGGGAACTGCGGCAGCCGCATGAAGATCAGCTGGGTCATGTCCCGGAGGCATTGCTCGGCGTTGCGGCGTAGCAGTTCTGATTACAAAGAAAATTATTCGAATGCACTTGAATAATAAATATCAGACAACAGCACATATATTGAACCCAAAAAAAGTAGCTAAACTTGGGTTATTTGCGACTGGGGGATCAGAATTAATGAAGTGAGCACTTATAATAGATTTATAAACACCCATAGAAGAACACGCAAAAGATATTAATTGATTGAGAATGATTGTTTTGAGTAAGAATCAAACCCACAACCTTTGGCAAATATATTTACTACTTTACTAATCAATCTTTATGATCATTTAGATAATTATTTATATATTAATATTTGAAATTGTAATGAGTTACACTGTTATTTCAGTATTACCAAAATAAAACCTGAGACTTAATTACACTGTTAACATTATCTTTTAATCAGTATGTGCATTGAACATGACATGCATGTTATGCTTTGAGAAAATTATTTAATTGTACATGTTGTCTATTATCTAATCAGTCAAGGCCAAATCAGTAACATGCAGACTATTTTGTAGTTTTTTTTAATTGCATGTCACTTGGTATGGTCATTTATAATCAACTGGCTTTTACTATTTTGTGTTGTTTTTACCCGACTACGGCAAAGCAAAAGGAGGGTTATGATTTTGACAGGCTATGTATGTATGTATGTATGTATGTATGTATGTATGTATGTATGTATGTATGTATGTATGTATGTATGTATGTATGTATGTATGTATGTATGTATGTATGTCATCTGTTTGAGTTTATGTATTTTTTTTTATATTTTTCTGCAAACATACCTGTAAGTCTTGTTTCAAAACAGATGCGGAAACAGCTGAGCATAATCTCGCAAACGCTTTCATCAGTCAACATCACCCCTTCTGGACTCAACATGAGGGTGCGGAGAACCTAAAAAAATGTGAAAAATGACCTCTGATGACGCAAAGTCATAGTCCATACACTTTACAACATAACAAAGATAGAGACATATAAAAAGGGCCTAAATATTGCCATGTGAAAATGCCTTTAAACTAGGTATCAGAAAATTACTACACCTAATTCTGCAATTCGAAATATCAAACCATCCAAAGTGATGTGATCTACAAAATATGTAGTATGTATGGCATCATTAAGGTCATTATTGAAATTTGCTCTTTAAATATGTGAATAGAAACTGGACACACTAAAAACACAGTGTTGCTAAGTTGTGAATTGAAGCATGTATAGTCGTACAGAAGATGTATGATTCTTAAAATCAATATCAACTTCATTGCATATCTGGTAATTGAGTAAATATTAAAAATTTATTAAATATCAGAGATAAGAGAAGTATAGTTTTCCACATTTCATAGACCAGCATATTGTGGTCACTAAAGATAAACATAAGTGCAATTAAGTATGTACAAAAGCTGTCAAGTTGCAAAGTTAAAGTTTACAGTCAGCTGCAAAACGATGATACAATTAGTACCTTGTCACTATACTATCCTTGCATGTATGAAAGCGAAAGACAGATAGCCAGTATTTAACCATACGTTCGTTCCAGCTTTTCAGCTAAGTAAACATATAAACCCTTCATCTGGGTTTAATTCAGTGAGAAAGATCCCATGCGCTAGGCCTAAGCGCAACACTACTGTGACAAGGTACTAATGTATACATATTGTTGCAGCTGACTGTACATACTTAATTGCATTATGTTTATCTTTAGTGACCATGACATGCTGGTCTATAAAATGTGGTTCTCTTAACTCTGATATTTAATTTATTTTTTAATATTAACTTAATTACCAGATATGCAATGAAGTTGACATTGAATTTTAAGAATCATACATCTTTGAGCTCATTCATACATCAGTTATCATACATCAATTCAGTCATTGAGCTGCTTAAATATTACAATGAATCATAAACTCACCTGCAATATCTTCATGAGCACTACTCCATCAGAGGAATGGTCGGTGCCAACAAACCGTGCATGTGTGACTGCATCTGCTATGTCTTCCACTATTGCTGGGACGCTAGGGTGGGTAGGATCTGAAATTTTGGTAAAAATTACAATAAATAAAGAATGAAGAATTTCCTGGTGCTCTTTTTTTTATGAAAGTATTAAAAGGAATAAATCAACAAATATTCTGAAGAGAATTTTGTTTGAATTGAGCTTAAAACCTTCTTAGCAATAATTTTCTTCTCCTTTAGTATCTACTTTATTCGGAAATTTAATAAAACTAAAAGAAAGTCAGAATTACCTATCAGTCCATATGATAAGAACTTGTGTATGGCTGACAGTGCTAGACTAGTGACAGGTCCAGTGGTTTCCTTGCTTCTTATGACTTCCAAAAAAGGGCTCAGATACGTCGCCGGATCAAGCAGCCGCAGGTCATCCACTTGATTGAGGATAATCTTCAAATCTTGAAAGGTTCTCATAAGGACATCATATTCCTCGTTGGGGAACGAATGGGAGCCCCAACGCGTGCTCCTCCGCATGGCAGTGACGAGCATTGCCATCTCGCCCTGCACCACGAAGATTCCATTCCCGGGGAGAGACATTTTACCGATTTATCTCACTAAAACCAATCAACATCAACACCGTAGTAAAAATATCAAGATTTAGTAGCACTTTACACAAACTACATATTTACAATGCACTATTCTAAATTCTCTGCTTTTCTATTGTATTTTTTTATAAATATTCACTAATTTAGATAGAAAATAAGCCAAAATCAATGAAAATTCTCAATTTGATTAGCAGGTTCCACACGATCATGTTGTTGACGTTTCAGAATTTTGATAACGCTACTCGCCGCTAGATGGTGTTACAAGTCAGCTATCAATAGGGGGATATTCTCAACTCCCAAATTGCCAAAACATAATTTCTCAAACTCAATTTTGTCGCTAGTGCATATCTGACCTAATTTTTTATTTTAAATTAAATTTTGTAAATGGCAACACTGATAAGATGTCTGACGGCCGTGGTTTACTTTTCTGACAAAATTTCAGAAAAATAGATTTTTCTTTGTTCTTCTCAATCTAATCTTAGGTTCTTCAAATTGCATGTAATTGTAAGTAGCGAATCTATTTATTATTAGCTCATTGGCAGCGACACGCCGTTCCTGTGTGCGTTTCTTGATGAATGTGCGTTGTCACGCGTGCAATGGCTATCGACACAGATTTGTCATTTTTCTCTTTTTGTGTTCGTGGGTTATTATTACCACGTCTCTCGTTACGTATTGCAGGCGATTTCCTGAGTTGACGCTACGATGGTTAAGAAAAAGAGACAAAGCGATCCCGGGGAGAACGGGGACGAGTCCACGGAGTCTTGCGATGAGAACGTCAAGAACGCATGCCCTCACGTCGCGAAGGCAGTCGACCTCACGCGCCTGAAGAAGTCCCTGAAGGTGTCGGGCTTCGACAAGGAGTGCTCCGAGTGCAAGAAATCTGCCAAGAACGAGGTGTCTGACCCAGATTTCGAAGAGGACCTCACTCTTTGGATGTGTTTGCGTTGTGGGACGCAGCTCTGCGGCAGAGCGAGGAACAAGCACGCCCTGAACCACTTCAACACGCCGCACTCTGACTGCCACGCTCTCACAGCCAACACCACGACATGGGAGGTATACTGTTACAATTGCAACAATGAAGTCACGGCATCAAGTTCCAAGAAGCTCCACGAGTGTGTAGAATACCTTAAAAAGCAAGCCATGGCTGGTGGTAATCCTAAATCTCTTCCACCCATTGAATTGCCCTATGAAAACAGAAAAGTTGACCTTGTGTTACCAGTAGAAGCATTAACAAAGTCAGATAAGGGTAAAGATAAGGCTATAGCGTTGAACTTGCCAAGAGTTCGAGGTCTCTCTAATTTAGGAAACACATGTTTTTTCAACTCTGTAATGCAGTGCTTAGCACAGACTCCGTATTTGATTCAAGTGTTACAAGAGATGGCTACTCCAGGGGAGAGGTTTACATTGCCGGGTGGCAAACTGAAATTGAGAGGAGATGGTGAAGATGGCAAGGAGGTTGACCTGCCCCCCATAGCCGGGCAACTGGCGGAGTGGGGCACCCTCACTAGGACACTAGCAGAGACATTAACTGATTTGCAATCAGGTGAGTTTGTTAGTTGATTAAAATGATAACAATCCTTATTATCTTCAAATTTTAATGCTCTTCTTATAGTAATAATAATAAGCCCTTTATTCAGTAAGAGTCAAGTTACATAGCATTTTACATTTTTCTTCATTTCTATATTATGTTCTTCTTATAATCAGTTTTAAACTTACTTACCAATTAAAAACAAACAATTTTCAAACAAAGGCACAATATTCTAAGCCTTCAATCTTCTACATCTGTCTGTTTGCCTGCCCCCTATCATTTAAAAAGGGATATTTATAATTAGAAAACCCAATTTATAATACATAACTTTCTTCATTGTTATTTCTATTTACTTATATCTAATTTAATATCTTTTAAAACCATAATGTAACATTGTCACGTTTGTTTTTAAAATTCTTAGGATAAATATCAAATTACAACATCCAATGCCACATGTATTGATGTATACATGCAACGGTACTAAAATAAACAAAATATACTCCTATCAACTACAAGGCAATATGAGTTTCTAATTGGAGAACCTTTAAAATAGATAATAAGCTAATTTGCACTCCTTAACATCCTTTGCATAAAGATAAATTCCATTGCAGTTTGCAAGTAAACTTGGTCAAGGCTTATGCATAAATGACATTGAGATTATTTCCCCGTAATGTCTGTTTCCATCTAGTTTCTTTGTTCTCTATAACCAATTTTAGTCGTTTGTGATTGTTTTGATTATGAACAATAATGAAAATATTATTGTGATTTGAATGACATCTGTTAACTAAATAATTAATAAAATCCTCTGTGGACAAAAAAATCTGTTTTATAGAAAACTAATTAAATGAAGATTTTTTTAGATTGTCATAAAGAAATTTGAATCACATTAATATATTATAATTCTGTTATATTATTTATTTCATTGGACAAAATAATAAAAATATTTGTTATACATTTGTGTAACAGATGTTAGTGTCTAAGCTCTTGATAAAAATGTTATGAATTAATTGAGTTTTGGAAATTCACATAAAAAAAATCCACTTTTCATACAAAATCAATTTGGCAAATAAATAAATAAAATAAGCCTTTATTACTCTTAATCTACACCACACATTTATCTAAGTTACATTTAGGTTTGTTCTTCAACAGCTTGTCCTCCTCTAAGGAGGACTTACTTCCACTTGTTCCTGTGTTTTGCAGTTCGGGTCCATTCTGGACCGGCAACTTTTTTGAGGTCATCTTCCCAACGTTTACATTGTCGCCCCTTATTTCTTTACCCATACCGGGGGTAACATTATGTTATTGTTTTAGACCATTTCTTATTTTCCTCTCTCAGCATATGCCCAGACCATTTCCATTTCAGTGTTTTGCATACTTTATTCACATTTTTAAACTTAGTTACTTTTTTTTAATTGATTAAATACATAAGTTTTACAAATAAATCCCTTACCTCACTGACCAAACATAAACATATCCAAGAATTCTCCTTTAAGTTTGAAAGTCTTCTCTAATGAATTAAAGATTTGAGCGAGTCAACCAAGCCAACCTACATTATGAAAAGTATTTATAGTTTGACCCATTTACGTTTTGGCGAGTTGTCTGCAATATCCTGAAAATGTAATTATCTCAAGTATGCCTGAATTGTGAAATGGTTATCTCCAAATTATCTCACAGTGTTGTTTACATTATGTGTATTATGTCACTTGATATGGACATAGTTTCTTACGTAAATAATTGTAAAATTAACCAACTGTTGATAAAATCTTAGTACTTTTTAAAGAATAGTTATATAAACATACATGTTATTATTGTTGTTATGTCACCAGTTCATTTGTACCGACTTAAATGTAGAATTGTATGATGTGGGTGATCAAATATAACAAACACAAGGCTATTTACAATTTACAGATGGTCAATAAAGATTAATTTTAACTTTTATCTACAACTACATGTAAGCCTTTGTCATGGTAGTTAAAATACAACATGAATAAAGTCTCTTGAAAATCTATATTCATCAAATTTGGGTATATTTGTGAACAGCTACATCCTCCTAAACAAATTCTACCCATTATTTAAAACAACTTTTGTCAGAATTTTTAAATTCGTTAAAACATTTTTTCAGGCCAAAGTAAACAATGAGTAGAATATGTATTTAGAAGGATATTATGAGAATTATTGTTCAGTGAGACACCCAAAGAAGAATTTTAAATATATCAGACAATTTTCAATTTGTAGACTTAATACTTTACTTGGTGTTTACAGGTGAATCTGGAGTGTACACGCCGAGGAAGCTGCTGATGTTCCTAGTGAATAAACTGCCGCAGTTCGGTGGAGGAGACCAGCATGACGCCCACGAGCTCCTCAGGCATATGCTGGAAGCTGTCAGGTAAGAAAGAATCCAGTATAATAGGCGTTCAGGCAGGGGTGACACCCAGGCTGGGTAAATGAGGGGCAGGGGTTAAGTTAAGGACTAGGAAGAGAAGTTCTAAAAATTTTATGACGTAATTAGACATTTAATATGTCCTCCTAACCAGTATTTCAGTTATAGCTGCCAATCTCAGCGATCAGCCAACGACGGAGTACATTATAACAGTGCATAAGTGTTTGCGCAGACACAAGTGAACTCTCAATCTATCTCTCATGTTTCGATGAGACACCAGGACCGAAGAGAGATTAAAGAAGAAAGAAAGGAAAGAAAGAAAATATTTATTATTATAGACATCATAACACAGAATTTAGAGCAGATTAGACGCATGAGCAACAGTTTAACGTTCTTTGCGAGGCACGGGGTACAAGACTGTCAAATTCCAGACTTCGAGCTGACACTAAAAATTTCTTAATAGACAAACTCAGGTACAAACTTTAGCCCGTGTATCGAGCCTGAGACCATAACCGCATCCGTCGCTTTAAAGTGCGACCCACTAGCCACTGCGCAACCGAGGCAGTCATTTTCAATTACATTTAGATTTGAATTCAACTAATGTTTTCAGATCGGAAGACCTCAGACGCTACCAGTCGGTGATCCTAAGCAGCTTGGGGATGAACTCGAAGGTGGATCCGGCGAAGGTCGACGGCGAGGTTAAACAGAAGGTCAAGTTCTACGGCCAGCAGGCTTCTGACACCATGCTGAGGCCAGAGCAGGTATGATAAAATAACATGATTTACTCAATTAATTTACTAAATCAATCACATTAGCTTCGATTCTCGGGTACGATCATTTAGAGAAGTGGTTTTTCTTAATTCTCTTGACTTACCTGTAGTACTAAAAGGAAGTTATAAATAGAATGTTCTAGTTCAAAACTTTATTGATGTTTGTATGAATTGTCTGATGCATATTATTTTCACTATTTTTGTTACAACCATATACCATGACATCATACAATCATTAATTATATTAGTCATGTTTATCAGTTATTACATTTTTTCCGTGGCTTACGTGCGAAACAGAACTAGAGAGGTGGATTTATGGGAAAAAGAGATAACTCACGTTAGTTGCTGGTTCAATAGCATACATTAATCATGATTCGGCCTCTACTTGATGCTCTCCACTTCTTGACTATTCTGGTATTTGTTCTGGTTGTATACATTGTTAATTTTAAGTCACATCTATACAATGTCAAATTAAAAAGTATGTACATACATTAACTCTGGTGACCATTAAAATTTCCCATCTAAACCTCAGTTCCGGGTCTCCTATAAAGGACCACGATCCATTGCAGGTGTTCCGCGGCTTCCTGGTGTCCACCCTGGAGTGCCAGGACTGTTTCCACCAGTCCGACCGCGCGGAGTACTTCCTGGACCTGTCGCTGCCCGTCGCGGCCAGTCGCCCGCAGCCGCCCGCCGTGGTGCGCAGGAAAACTCCCAACGGTGAGTCGGGGAGTATGTAGAGATGTGTGTTGGCCTCAAAAATATGTCGCTTTATGTGGATATCCTCCCCGTCTTAGCGTGTGATTCCCGGCGGCTTCCAAGGCTGTCGTTTTGGAGCCCGGAGTACGCTTAGGCCATTCATTATTTGGGGAGTCTGGTAATAATAATAATAAAATAAAAATTTATTTATTGGAATTAACAACAATTTTGACATGATGTTAGCAAACAATGACAACCATATTAGATTCATAATTAGTGAGCACCAACCCCTGTACTATAGTCCATGACAAGCGTACGCTGGATCCAATGTGACTGATTTGGACGCAATGATATTTTTTTTGTTAGCCTATAATGTCCCACTATCGCAAAGAACTCCTAAACTCCTCCAATAGTCTCTATTTGAAGCCAGCGCTTGCCAATCCTGACATGGTGGCCTAAATCTTGACACCATCATTTTCTGGGACTGCCTCTCAACTGCAATGATATTACTAGGAAAACATGAAAGACGGTAATGCCAGGAAATGCATGTAATACGATGTTACCTACGAGACCAATCCATGCCACCAATCGGTGGTAGATGAGGTTCATCGTAATCAGCCTGTTGCAGTCCACTTCTAGACATAGGCCTCTCAAAATTGGCGCTAATAAGGCTCTCACATGTGCACTGTAACATTATAACTAGCTGTGATGCCCCACTCTCCTAGTGTGACATGATTTTTTACAATTTACATATTTTTGAGATCAACATGATCGCATGTACGTGTCATCCAAGTGTGAATGAAAACGTAAATGTAGTAGATTGAAAATAAATACATTTTAGGAGCTTGTGAAACTATTGTGTATGTGTGTATTAAATGTGTGATTGAAAAAATACAAAGGTGTCGTAGATTAGATTAGAAACATAACCTTGTTACACACAGTAACCGCTAAATAAAAATCATGATAAAGAATTTTGAAAATCCTCATGACATGTTACATTCTCACAATGAAAGATATCCATTCTCATAAACAGAATGAAATTGTTCAGCAGGTCACATTGTGCAAAGCGAATGTATTATTTTAAAACTATTTTAGAATATTTGATAAATGTTTATTAAGAGCTCCTAATGTGTTGTTTGTCTTTTCATAATATACCCTCTTTGTGTTGTGGACTTAAATCATTAAAAAAAAAAGAATGACCCTTCTTTCTTTCTAAAGTGAAAAACCTCTTTATAGCACGTGACCCTTTCAACCCCTTGCTTGATTTTGCAAAAAAGGGCCTATCTCGCCGCTAGTAAGGCACAAATTGATCTGACGACGTTATTTCAGAGGATAATATGTACAATACCCAAGAAGAGAACAAACCTTCGAAACATCAGCTCAAGAAGGAGCGGAATGCAGCGAGGAAGGCCGCGCGTAAAAATAAAGGTGGTACAATAACTGCATGCAGTTTTAATGCTTTGGGTGTTTGTAGAGTGGTTTTCGCAACGGTTACAAATCTAAACTTTTAAAATATCCTTTTTTTGTTAGTGTAATTTTAACTATATTAGCATTTAATACTAATTAGAGCCGATACGACTAACCTTATTCCGATACAAAATCTATAGCGTTGCCATTCCATACAAATACAAAAGGTATAGCGCTGATATTCCATACAAATCTGGCGTTATACTATAGGTTTAATCCACGGAAAAACATTAGTCGAATCGGATCTTAGAGTGCGTTTCCACATAAGCAGGGCTGTGTTCGCTCCATGCATTTACAAAATTACCATATTATTGCGTAAATCTGCTGAGATATGTAATTTGAGCTAGATTGGCCAATATGTCAATCTTGGTAACTCTGCGCAGCTCCCCTTCTGTGGAAGGTCACTTTTAGTGTCATGTAATATTGTATTGACATGTAAAGGTATCAAGTCATAGGACTATATTTAGTCTACAGATTTACCTCTAAAAATAATTGCATCTTAACCCACATCAATATAACAGAAATAATTAGGGGATCTACTTGGTAACTATACTTCTTTAAAAAGCAACTCGAAAATATCTTTAGTCTTTACAAAAGCTCTCGTCCTGTTTTTGTCTTAGTCGCTTAAAGCGCAGTGGCTATAAGCGAGTAAGAGAGAAGTGCAATAACGGGTATAGTTGCATCAAGGCCCAAGGGGATATGGCAGACTATAATAAAAAACCACACATTAATCCAAAATTCTAACCAGTTCCTCTGCATTCCAGGTAACTCTACCAAGGAGGAGGGATCTGCCAACGAAGCCAACGGCTCCAAGGAGGACGGTAAGTCGTCTTCCGAATCTGATGCTGACGTGGAAGACAACCTGGAGGACGCCCCCCGGCCTGACACCCACACGGTCTCCGTGGGCACGCAGGCCATCGCCCACACCGCCGCCAACTTCGCCGCCTACCACATGGAGTCAGGCTACAACTCCGAGAAGGTCATCAGCTCAGACTCCATCCGCACCAGCCCCGTAGACCTTGGATAAAGAGAAAACTGACAACACCCCTGAACACACCGATAAGGATAAAGTCGAGTTCGCTGATTCATCCACTTCTACGACAGCGATCCCGCTAGAATACAAACCTTTGATCTCGTTGGAAAACCTTTCCAATCCAGATTCAGGGGTCGCTAGCCCGGACGCCACCAAACATAATAGCACGGAAACAGTTGACAACGTCGACTCGCCCATCAATGGAAAGGAACTAGGCAGCCATAGCTCCCTCTCCAGCGAAATCAACTTGGACCTATCGAGTCCCCAACACAGTAAGATGTCACCGGAAAAAGATTACGACCAGACTAGGATCGAAATCGACAGGCCCGCATCGAGGCGGTCATTCGCGCCCGAGTACACGAATGAAGTCGTATCGAGAGGTATCAGCGTGCAGGGCTGCAAGAATTTGCTCGAGAACAGTGGGGAGAGCAGCTACGAATCTCACCCCGAGAACAAGAAGCGAGATGTCCTCGACAGCTATTACGAGCTGAAGCTCGCGATGGACGATATCAAAACGAAGAAACCGACGTACCCCTCCCCCGTGGCGGCGGAGAGCCCCTCCGACCCCCCGCCTGTCCCCCGTCCCAAGATCAATAAGGTTGAAGTGGAGAAGAATCTAGAAAGGTCACTAGGACTTCCATACTCGAGACAGAGTCCTTCCTCACCCCGTTATATCTGCGACGAAGACGAATGCAGCATCCAATCTTGCCTCAGCCAGTTCACAGCGTTGGAACTGCTCACAGGAAACAACAAAGTCGGCTGCGAGACGTGCACCGAGCGGATCAACGGCAAAGGTGGCAAGACCGTCTATACCAACGCCACCAAGCGGTTCCTGGTGTCAAGCCCGCCCGCGATCCTCATCCTGCATCTCAAGAGATTCCAGATCGGCCCCCGGTGCATGTTCAGGAAGATGTCTAAACACGTTGACTTTCCCACCATCCTGGACTTAGCTCCATTTTGTGCTATGGATAAGCTGAAAAAGCTGCCGAACGTGACTCGAGGGCAATCTGAATTGCTGTACTCGCTGTACGGTGTCGTGGAACACTCTGGCGGTATGCATGGAGGGCACTACGTGGCGTATGTGAAGGTGCGACAGCCGGTGAAAGCTGGGGATCCGAGGTGGTGGTTCTTACCGAAGAGTGCGAATACCATGCCTGCACCTCCGGGCAGTGGGGATGGCGATGGCGACTCGGAGTCGGATCTCTCCGGTTATGAGTCCGGCGAGGGACCTACGTCCTCCGCCGAAGCTCCCGCTGGCAAGTGGTACTACGTGTCCGACAGCATGGTCTCGGAAGTGACGGAGGAGAAGGTCCTCAGGGCGCAGGCCTACCTTCTCTTCTACGAGCGGATCTTATAAACCTCCGAGCATCGCGGAGGGCGGATGGCCTAAAGTTATTTTCAGAGGAGTGGCATTTAAGTGGAAGACTGATGCTTAGTCGGATAGCTAAGCCCGCGTGACGTACAGTTTTACCAATTTTATAAGTTACACCAATGTACCTGCGCAGAAGTCTTATTTTCGAAAACTGCGGCAAAATCTTAACCAATCACAACGCTCCATTTACGCGCGCCAAATATTACAATTTCTTATTGGTTGATGCGTCAGCGCCATTCGGATCGGTGCGAGTGCGGTTAAGAAAGAGATAGCATTCCTATCTGGATTTATTCTATTTATTCTTAACGTAACGCAATAAAGTCTGTATTTTAACTGCTTTCACAATCGTAATCAATCGGATTTATCTTCCTCTTCTGCGTAGACGAATTATGCCGATGTAACTTATAAACTTGATACAACTGTACGGTGCTGTATATAGCTCGTATCTTGCTTTTCCATAACCGTTAGCAGTACGCACTGGTCGGAGCGATCAAGTATTTTGTAATCTTAAATTATTTTTCATTGTGTACAGATAGCAGCTTGTCCCAAACTTTGTTGATAAATTGTAACGTTTGTTTGATTGACCCAATGTTTAAGGATTTTATTTATTTCATTGCAATGTTTTAATCTAGATATTTCTTATATCTAAAGCGCGTTCGCAACGAATAACTTTGCTTTGCAAAATTTTGTTCAAGAATTCAGCAACCAACATTTTTTTAATACTGAGGAATTGATTGATTTAGATCATTGCTTAGATATTTACGATGTTATTCGCTAAAAGCTGTAATTTATAGTTCGCAATTTTAGTGTTTGATAGTTAATTTTGAAGGGACCCTATTTCGCCAGAATTATCAATAAATTACTACTTTCACAACATACGAGTTTAAAAAGTTTGTGGCCTTTAGCACCGAAAAGTTAACATCATAACTATCTTTACATCAAATTGTACTATATGTATTGTAATTTTACTATATGTACTGTAATAATTTCTCATTGACATTACTTAACACAGTCTATAATTTGGTCTGAATCAGGCGAAGTACATTAATCAAAATGATCACTGCCACAATATATTTTATCAACTTCTTAATTGTCCAATTCGTCCCCAAAATACCATTTTTGGTGTAAACACTGGTTTCTAAATGTTTAAGATATTGTAGAATCAGTGTTTTTCGCGTGTCGAAAATCCGCTAGATGGCGTACTATTAGGAGTGAGGTCAATATACAATGTGATTGGTTATTTTTAAACGTGATCTGTCAATTTGACAAACTAAGCAACCAATGCGGTTGATGTTGGAGCTCAGTCCAATCCGCTATCTAGCGGATTTTTCACACGTGAAAACCCTCATATTTCATTTCCTAAATGCATGGTTTCGCTACATCTGGTCGGACCCTGATAGTGAATTATTGTGTTTCAAAGGTGAAGTAGGGCCTTAAAAACATGTGTAAGAATTTCTCAAAAGGTCGTACGTAAAGTTGCTCGGTTTTTTGTAAACTCACGCTGTGTCAAAATTCTTCAATTGACTCTCACTTTAATGTCAAAGATGTTTGGTCCAATACCAATAGGAGCTATCGCGTGTGAAATATCCGCTAGATGGCGTGCCTGTGAACCTAGGTGCAACTTCAACATCATTGGCTGATTTATTCGTTAATTGACAATTTGACTTATCACGTCTAAAAATACCCAATCACCTTGTAGATGGACCACAGGCCTATAGTACGCCATCTTGCGTTTTTCGCGCGATTTTTCGCACGCGATAGCCCCCATTGAAGAACTGACAGATTCTAGGAATGTAATGCGTGGCTGTACAGGCGTCAAGAAAAGTAGTGAACTTTTTCGATTTTTATTGAATATTTGGAATAGATAAGGTCACAACTTTAGCCAAGCTTCTGGTGTAATTCTTACTCATGTAGTGAAAATCTCTTCGTAAGAGTAAATGTATCGCTGTACGAGTGAATGGGTTGTTTTTGAAGTTATTTGTTCGTTATTGTTTTCTTTTGATTAGGGTTGTCAACTCTTAAGAAAGATTTAACACATTCAATTACTTGTGTGTGTTCTATAAATCATGTAAGATTGAGAACCATGGATTTTAAATAATGCAATGTAAAATCTCAATATGTAATAATTGCAGTCAAAATACTGGCCTTATTTAATGGCTTGACAACCCTAAAACCAGTGTAGTCTTCCATTGAAGTGTCAATATCATAGATTAAATAAACAACCCAACGTTAATTTATAGTGCGACTACTTTGTTTTCGCATATATGGAAAAAATGTACTAATGCTATATCCTAGGAAGAGTCACAGATTTTAATATTTTTCCATAGAGATTTGGTTGTACAATACGTATGTCAAATATCATATCTATCTAATGGCCAAAACACCTTGCCGCACTGTATAAACCATGTTGTTTTATCATCTTAGAAGCTTTTCGATGGCATAAAAAAACAATAATTTGTCAAAGAAAATAGGGACTATTAAAAAAAATCATCCTTCCTACAAAAGTGACCAGCTGATTGTTGCAATTTGTAAGGGAACACTTTTTATTCCTTGGGGAAACATGATAAATATAAAGCATTCGAGAGGTTTCGAGACAGAAAAGCACAGTCTAAAAACAGAACTGTCACAAAATTACCGCATGATCACACGAAGAAGTCCTTGCACTAAAAATAAATATTACGTAAATACGTATTAAATTATAACTGTTAAATTATTATGTAAGTTATCCTATTTTACCCTATCGAAAAATTGTTGGTTATATAAAACAGTGCATGTTTACGGATGTTTGAAAAAGATCTTTTTAAGCCTGATTAATGTACAGTACAAAAAAAAAATTGCCTAGAATTCTTGACGAATGAGTGCATGGCTTTATCAATTTTCTGGGCTCCGATGCGACAGATGTGGAAGCAACCGGAAATTCCACGTTATTACGAGGAGGAATAAAATACAAATTTTCATGTCATTGTTAGTTCGCTAAAAATCCGCATTATGGCGTCCCTTATCGGATATTTAATTTTTTTCCTACGTGCAGTATTTTTGCGACAATTCTATGTGTACAGTGTAAAATCCAAACTTCAGGAAAAGTTATCATATTAAATACAAAACTACCAATTCACACCCACTAAAGTTGTTATAATGTGTAAAGTATTTTCGATTCTGTCCGGTATACCACTAGTTTGATTTTAATCTTTATTTAATGCGAACTTCAGTGAATGCCTGCGATTGCTTATTTAGTAAAAATAATCATTAGCTAAGTTATTTATTGTCTTGTGGTGTCTAACAATTAGGTCTATTTGGACTATATTTTATACTCGGATGAATAAAGCTGTGTCGATGTTACACACTTGGATCAGACTGCCATATTAGGGCAAGAAAGTCCAATTAACATATGCCGGAAATAAATCCTTCTTATGAAGTAGTACATACGACAGCGTATTTATTATATGGACAATAGTATAGTCGGCAAGATAAATATATCTCGTATAGATAAAGTATTTTTATTGCAGATTATACAAATGTCTTAGTCCACTGAAATGTGATGTAACGGAAACATTTTATTTGTATTTATTTATGTACATTGCGATTGTGTGTATCTTTTATAATGTAATATTCACATACAAGTCATACACATTAGTCGTATTAAGTTGTACATACATACTATTATTTATTATTGAATACAATTCTATGATGTTATTCAGGAGTCTATTTAGTTTTATTTTCGCGTGTATCTGACACGAGTAAAGCCGGGTACTTTGAGCAATGCCGCAGTGGAATGTCGAGTGATGTATAATTAATTTTTTGCAGAATCACATTCAACGTTACTTAGATTAAATACCTAAAATTTCACGACATTTTAATACAAAATAAACCTTTCTTAATGATTGGATGGTAACACTGTGGTTGATCGATTCATAAACCTGATATTCTTACGTAATTTTCTATTAATAATATAAAATATATTTAATCCGACAGGTTTAGCTAAAATAACCTTGGTTTAAGTTTCGCTCAGTAGATAAATTAGAAGTCACTCGACATTATTTCTACTGTGAATTCATCAGGCAATATGCAATATTATTAAAATACAAATGTTGCCTGATCTATTCTCATGATTATAAAGGGCTTTATATGAATAACCTCCATAGTCAGTTCCGATGATGTCGGTACTATGTAGATTTTAATAATGTTTTCTACATTTCGTTTCTAGACACCTAGTTATTTGAATTGAAACTAAGTTTTAATTATGTAACGATTATACATTGAGTGCTCAATTTGGTTATGCTTTCTCAGCGTGTAACTAATGTGTAACTGGATTTTGTTTCCATAGTTATGTTTCTCCTCTGTACGAAATGCTTATTTTTAGTATTTATATGGTTTGTCCAGTTTTGGGCGTCCTATGTGGGCAGCGTAGCGATTTCTTAGGATACTAAGATTTAGTAACGCAATTTAAATAGCTCTTTTTCTTCAGTTAATCTGCCATTATTACTTTTGTTTGAGGTAACACTTTTGAAATAATTATAAATATTATTCACTTACATACTATATGTAATAATATCATTTCCTATTTTAGGGAGGTTTTATCTAAAGATTAGTGCTTTCTTCTTCAAGATACTTATAGAGTTTTATCATTAAACATGGTCTGCTATTCTACAAGCTGCGAAGACTTCGCACTTACTGAATACATTTATTTATAGACTTCAAAAATCCAAGTTTTTTTTTATTTTGACTTAGGGAAAGAACAACTTTCGTGATTACCCCTATTTATAAGCCTGCTTATACTAAGCATATTTTGTAGTTATTAGAAAAAAAGATGCATCATATCGATTCATATCGCATCGTAACGTCTACGCTCCCCACGTAGGACCCGATATTTATGTTATGAAGTAATGTTGTTTTAAAGTTTGCATTTGTCAGAACTAGGATCGTCTTACCGTTAGTTAGCCTGTGTTAATTATATTTTTATTATTATTATGGAATAAATTTTGTACATTGAACTCTACACTATTATTGCGTTATGAACAGGTGTATTTAAAATAAACATAGTTGTAAAATGCCTTGGTGTTTTACTTGTATGAAACGAATAGGCAGACAATGTTTCCTTTTAAAACCAATCACTAATCAAGATTACATTTAAAAAAAGACAAAATAAGTATACTCTTGACCAGGGGGTATACAACGAAACGGTCCCGTAACGTCCGAGAATATACCTGTCTCATTTAGATAGAGTTCCACAGCGCATGTGAAAGGAACGGGAACAAAGATACGGTCGCTGTTTCGTTGTAGATCTTCTAGGTACGGATAACACTGCACGCTGTGCTGTCCAAATCTCTTCTTAACGCCAAACAAACTGCTATCATTTATTCCCATTTGCCTCCTATCTTTGATCTACCTACTTGTGTATTGATAACTCGTAGCATTTTGCTTTATATCCCTCAGCGAGTGATTCCCAGGAGCCCAATTCTCGGGATTTTCTATAACGAAAAAACATGGCGTATGTAGGGTTGCCACCCGTACTTTATAATAAAGTATTGTACTTTATTTCGTATGATTGCGTTACAATTTTGAAAAATGTACTTAGTCGTATTTATTTTCCTTAAATGAAATTGGTGATAAACATGTCGCAGAAAGCGCCGCATAACTTATTCTTTCGTTTTAACAATTTCTGACCGCAACCTACAGCTAAAAGTAATAGAAAATATGTTTTTAAACATAATGATAAAGAAAAATAAACTGTAAGTACTTTATTTTGATACTATGTACTTTTTTACTTACCTATAATAACGAATGTATTATATCTGCAAAAAAAGGTGGCAACCCTAGGCGTATGACACATGAAATCCATACAAAAAAACGATGTTAGTGATATATGTCGTATGATGATAAATGTCAAGAGCCTGAGAATTGGGCACCAATTGCGTCCAAAGGTGTCAATTCGGAGCTTGGCAAACGTTCGGACCATGACGCATCCAGGATTCGGGAAGTTTCGTAATAAATATGAAGCGACTTCAGACAGCGACTACCTTCGCAACCCTTAGACAGGGAAACCAGTTACACGTTCAGTCAAATGTCCATGTCCAAATGTAGGTGAAAGCTCTCTTAATCAGCCAGGGGTACGGATCACACGAAGGATCGCGCACTCTGACAATCCACGAAGCCCAGGGACAGACGTTCGAGAACGTTGCGATAGTCAGAACAACTCCCAAACAGTCCCATCTCCTGCAAAGCGTCCCACACGCGGTGGTAGCCATCTCCAGACACATAAGAACTTGAGTATATTATACAGATAACGCCACTAACGACGCCACAGCGCGCCTAATATCCATGGCATTGAAGGCTACCATCGAAAAAATAACCGAGTACAACCTCAAAATGGCGATCCGCCGGGGCGATGACGCGGTTAGGGACTAGCTTGCAAATAAAACATAAATTATTAACATACCCCAAAACCCCCCCTCTGAGGTCCTTCACTACATAAAATCACCAAACCCCCTACCCCAAAAAAATAAAATTACAACTATACATCTTACTAACATTAACCATGCATGACTGCCCAATCATAAGATTGTTATTGTAATTTAATTTAGTTTAATTTTATCGCGGAGCAAATTTCATAAATAATTAGTAACACTTAAAAACGAGCACAAAAAAGGCACGGAACCAGTGTCCGTGGAATTTGATTAGAATTAAAAAAAAAGTGTAGGTGTCCAGAACTATGTAAGACTTGCAGATTTCCTAACGATGTTTTCCCTCACCACCGACCTAATGGTAGAAATATGCACATAGATTTAAAAAATCCAGAGGTGCATGCTCGGATTCGAACCTCGACCCGTATGGAAGGTTTGTGCTTATCCACTTTGCTACCATCGCTATCTTGCCTCTTATCAGGGCAGGTAAATAAAAGATGCGTTTCTAAAGTAACTTTATTGCTATACCCCTGTTTTACCATGCATCCTTCTATTCAACATCGATACATGGCAGTCTTCAAAAGGCACGAGAGAGGTTATTTTGGGTAGATCCAGTATTGTCAGTTCTATTATACAGTATAACACTTGTAATGTGTCTTTTGCTTTTTGTAATGCCTGTAACAAAGAGAAATTACAAAGTCAATCATTCAAACTTTTTTTATATTCGCTGGCTCAGCAACCCGAACCTGAGTCTTGCCTGCGAAACAAGAGAGCGCCGCTTTAGTCGATCCAGCACTCATCATCAGCAACCCACACTCGTCCACATGCTGGACATAGGTCTCCCTAATGCACGCCACTGCTCCCGATTTTCGGCCACTCTCATCCAGCCTACACCAGCCAGCCTTCGAATGTCATCATCCCATCTTGTCGCAGGGCGTTCAACACTACTCTTACCGAGTCGCGGTCTCCACTCAAGGACTTTACGGCTCCAACACTACTTCTTGTCTATCATTGACTTCAGTTCTATCAGATAAGTCTCGACGACCTTTTACACAGGGTGTCAATTTTCGCATTAAATATAATTTTTATTGTTCCGTTGTCCCATCCTCATCACCTAACTAGACAGATATGGCGTAGCAGCCGTACTGCGCATTTCTCACGGAACTTTCTACCAAGTAGGCACCCCAGGTTTGTGGAATGGTTTGACTGCAACAGTTTTCTACGTGGGAGAGCCACGCTTCGGCATGAATGGGCCGGCTCGACCGGATTTATAGCACGGCCTCACAGAAAACCGCCGTAAAGCAGCACTGTGCTGTTTCGCTGCGTGAGTGACGGTACCGGAGGCTCAATCCGGGGGAAAATAGGTTTTAATGGTTGGCAGCGCACTTGTGACTGCACTGATGTCGCGGGTGTCCATGGGAGGCGGCAATCGCTTACCATCAAGTGATCCGTCTGCTCGTCTGCCACCTATCACATAAAAAGTATTTCCTGTCGGTTACGCCCGCCCTGAGTACTATTGTTCGGTGGTTACGCCTTAAGGGCCTTCAAGGGAAGAGCGTACTCTTGTCTAGAAGGTCGGGTACGCATCAGCGTCTCTGATTTCGGAGTTATGTATGGGCAGCGATGATTGATAATGATGATTACTTACCATCAGGTAACCCGCAAGCTGATTAGTCGTCACTAGCAAACTTAAACTCCCGCAGTTACAAGAGGATTTGAAACTGTGAGATTTTACCTTTTTTTTTTGATCTCCTATGAGAAATACAATTAGGTACCTGCATACCTGTCCGCCCCCCGGTGGACGGGTATGTGTAATTGTATTATATTTACCGGCAAAACTCCTGGGGGGCGCCAGAGTGGGGAGGGGACATAAGAATCTGACTAAGAAGTCTCCCTCCATGTACCTCCCCAGGCGAAGCCCTGCTTACAGCGCGGGCTCGACACTACTCCCCCGGGTGAGCTGGGGGCAGTTATAGGAAAAGCTAGGAGCACCGAACCAGTCCCTACCGGGCCGCATGAGGAGACCTGTGCAATGTCTCCGCCAATGCCCCGCACCGGTCGCCGACTGGCGTCCTCTACGGAGAGGAGGGAGACAATTAGACATGATGATTTATGCAAATAAAGATTCATTCATTCATTTGATTTATTTAATTGGTTTTCAACCTTATCTCATCTGCATAAAGTTCAAAATCTAGTGGTCCCATATAGTTTAGACGTGTGTTGTGTAACACTGTTACGAATCTCTAATGTTCGCTCCGAAAGCTAATGAATCTCGTGGTGAATCGGTACGCGGTAGTAATCTCGCTCACTGATACGGATGAGTCGAATGATTCGAGTGAGCCGAATGAGCTGAATGATCCGAGTTAGCCGAGTCAACCGACTGATCGGAAGAGTTGTGCCAAATGATGACTTTTATTGTTTCGCATCTTTGCACTAATTCAGATGCAAATTTTCCAATTTTTTTAAAGATACCTACGCTTTGACTAGGTCTAATATGGTTACTTGCCTGGTAAACGTTAATATGTACGTCATTTCGTATGAGTTAAAAGATTGGCAGCATCCGTCTGCCACAAATCATAAAAAATAATCGAAACTCACCGACACAGCCTTCTGCTTTAACGCAGGATCAGCCGCCATCTTCTTTTTAATGTCGTTCATCTCTTGAGGCGTGAACCCCACTAATTTTGAGAGCACATCACTAGTGAAGTCCACGTCTATGTTCCCCGTGCCATCTATGAGCGTGCACCTTAAACTCCAACCATCTTTGCCTACCTAGAAAAAAAAATAAGGCATACAGGTGTACAGACCGACCACGATCGGAAGGCAATTCCAAAGAGTAAAGTAATATAAGTGACATTGACAGGAGGGCGATGAACGACGTTTTGTCTATGTGAAAATGTCAAAACAGCTTAATTCCGACTTTTGCCACGTGCCAAATAACCGTAAGCCGACTATTTCGGTCGGTTCGGTACATAATACGGTTGACGACAAGTGTTGCGGATTCGATCCCCGCACAGTGTGCATGAACATGTTGGGGCCAGTGCCCTTTTCTGTATAGATGGTGGGAGAAAAGGGATATCTGTCCTTTATGGATTGAAACTGCAGCGGACTGTAAAATTTGGTGTACTCGACCAGAATTAGAAGTTGTACAAATCGCGCCCGACAGTGATTCCGTATGATGATACGTAAGATGGGTGTGTGACGTGCGCGGAAGCAAGCTGCGTAGTTAGACCCGGCGGCGCCCTCCGTGAGACCTATCCTGTCGTTCGGCTGTCGTCGTTGTTCTTCGGCGATGGTGCACGGGTGGGAACAGGACGGACGCCGCGGCAGCAGCCTTGTCTTGACCAAACATGTCTGTTAGTATTGGTCTGGGTGTTTTCTATCTATCGGCTGTTATGTCTATTATATCTATTATGACTATTGGCTGAAACGATGATGATGTATTCGTCATCATCATCATTAGACGTCCACTGCTGGACATAGGCCTCCCCCAATGTTCTCCACAAAGATCGGGCCTGTTCCGCCCGCATCCAATGGATTCTCGCAACCTTCACCAGATCGTAGGTCCACCTTGTAGGGGGCGCCACGGCTGCGTCTTCCTGTACGTGATATATCAATACGGGGATTAACACGATATTTAATATGTGAAACAACATTGTGTACTCACATATTTGGCTCGACGTTTCGGCTACGTTACAGCAGCCGTGGCCAGCACACGGCTGTGTGAGTACACAATGTTGTTTTACATAATAAATATCGTGTTAATCCCCGTTTTGATACATTATAGTTATAATGCAACGCGAAAATCTAAAAAACTATTCCTGTACGTGGCCTCCACTCGAGGACCTTTCTGTCCCAACGGCCGTCTGTTCTACTCGCTATGCACCCTGTCCATTGCCAATAGAGGCATGCAATTAATAAGAAATGCAATGCATTCACAAAAGAAAAGTATTTAATGTATATAATTGTAATCCCACTGTTATGACATCCATAACACAGGTGCTTGAGCTACCTATCTCGGAATCAGATAAATGTATGTTATGTTGTGAAATATTTATTTATAATACAAGTGTATCGGTAAACATTTAACATCCCTTTGACAATGTCTTCTACCAATTTTTGGATGTTCGTCCACTGCTGGACGTAGGCCTCCCCCAATGATCTCCACACAAATCGGTCTTGTGGCACACTCAAAACTCTTTCTTTTTAAAATGCCGACAGCACACGTAACTCCACCGGTGTAGCGGATGGTCAATGGTCGGCGGCAATCACTTACCATCAACTGAACTTCATCCTCGTCTGCCCTGCCATATAAAAAGCTTATAAATAAATATCACAACATCACATACATTGATCTGATTCCGAGATAGGTAGCTCAAGCACCTGTGTTACGGATATCAGAATCAACAGTGGGATTACGAATACATACATATTATAATTATTTTTTTTTGTAAATACATACTTATAATACATAGAAACACACAGACCAATACAAACAGACATGTTCATGCACACAAATGTTTGTACTGTGCGGGGATCGAACCCGCAACCCTTGGACCAAAGGCAGCGTTCACTACCACTGGTCCAAACGGGTCGTCTAACAACAACAACACTTCACATACCTTATCTTCATTATTATTACATTACACATAACATCTTATAACATTCATTATTATTATTGACAGTGGGAGAGCCACGCTTCGGCATGAATGGGCCGGCTCGACCGAAGTGATACCACGGCCTCACAGACAACCGGCGTGAAGCGGCACTGTGCTGTCTTTCGCTGCGTGAGTGAGCATACCGGAGGCCCAATTCCGGGGGAAAGGGGGGATCTAAAGGTTGGCAGCGTATTTGTGACTCCACAGGTGTCGCAGGTGTCCATGGGCGGCGGCAATTGCTTTCCATCAGGTGATCCGTCTTTTTGTTTGCCACCTATCACATAAAAAAACTTGTTTTGGTATATGGGGAATAAAACACACTTACCGACAACTTAGATAACAGCTTCATTATCTGCGCCTTAACTTTGAACACTCTCCCCACTCTAACAGCCTCTTCCATGTCATTGATCTGCTTTATATACACAAACGGTTCCGAAGACACCATCACAGGCCCTTTTACTTCTTTACTCTCCTGTAAATCGAATTGTGCTTCAATCTCCTTCAAATAATCTTCATCTTCATCGGCAAAACAGTCCAAGTCGTCAGGGTAATCGTCTGCCGTATTCGTGGGTGCATAAGGTTCAATTTTCTGCTTCTTTTCCGGTTTCGTATCGACGTCCCTTAGAGGCCTCTTGCCAGGGTTGTCGAATTCGGCTTCTAAAGCGGCCATGTCTACGTCGAAGTCTTCGTCGGGAATGCTGTTGGCGACCTGAAAGATAACGATAAACTTGACCTTTCTAATACACCTGGCGAAAAACGTATCTTTCAAAAGATTGGAACATTTGCATCTGGATCAGTGAAAAGATGCGGAACAGTGAAAACGCTTCATTTGAATCATTTGGAAAATTGACTCTCATGACAGATTCTAGAGCAGAGGGCGATTATTTGATTTTGTTTCGAATGAATGATCGATCCCATCCTGATATGCTATGTAAATATACCTATCTCTGTTCCCCGCGTAATGAGTGGAAAGACGGTTACCGATTCACCCCAAACAGCCCACGGCTTACTCTTTCGCTTTGATTCGGATCATTCGGCTCACTTTGGTCAATCATCTTATTCGGATCATTTGGCTCACTCGGTCGGTTGTTTCGTTCGTCTAATTAACATTTTGACATATCAGGAGCCTAGTTCTAGGATTTTAGATATGAAAACATGACGGATGTCGCCTGAAAACCATACAAAAAAACTATGTTTTTGCGATATATATTGTATGATGACAAAATATTCACGTCACGAGAATTGGACTAAAGATTTTCTTTATAATTTGCCTCTACTCGAAGATATCTTGTACAGCAGCAGTACAGCATATAGTGGGCTTTATTGCACGGGTTTGGTCCCCTTGCCTGCCTTTGACTTTTGAAGTTTCGACTGCTTCGTTGGCGCAGTGGGTACTGTGGATGGTGCGTCGCACTTTAAAGCGACAACTGCGCTTGGGGTCCCGGGTTCGATCCCCGGGTCGGGCCAATATTGTACCTGAGTTTTTCTGTTAAGAAATTCTCAGTGTCAGCCTGAAGTCTGGAAGTTGGAGGTCTTGTACCCGCGTGCCTTGGAAAGCACGTTAAGCCGTTGGTCCTGCGCCCGATTCCTCCCCGGTCGTGTCACACAGGTATCACTGGTGTCAATAGAGTGCACTTCTGTATTCCCACATACTTGAGCACTATAATATATCCTGCGTAAGTAGCTGATCGTTGAGATTGGCCGTCTTAGCCGAAATCGGTTGGAGGATTATCAGGTCACCTTGCTTATCAGTTCATCAGAGATAAAAAAAGGTGTACGGACCTGTAGGCTGGTAACCCTGGCGACAGGCCTCGAAGCATGATCCTCATCAGGCGGCCGCGACGACGGCATCTGTGTGTGTGGGGTCGGTATATTGCTGTTTCTAGGGTGGGAAGTTGTGCTGAGATCTTGTTCTGAAATATAATAACATTTTTGTTTCAATAAGTATAATTGTTTTAAACTGTCATAGTTACTAACATTAGAATAGTTTTTTTTTTATACCAGAGCCGGACATATGCGCAAGAGTGTCACATGATGAAAGTAATCAACGCCGCCCATGAACATAGAGTACGCTATAATAAGTTTCCGATATTTCGGCACTATAGCATGCGCCATGGTCACGGAGTAACTGATGTTTTTGCGGGTAAGATGTTACTGGCAGGCAAATCGGTCTACACTCCTTCGCAGTCTTTCTACGCGAAACTCAAAAATAAAGTCCATGGTAGAAGTCCCGTAAATAACTATTCTAATTTTTGTTTCAGTTTTATCCCCGATCAATCCTGGGACTATGAATGGATGGTATTTCTTGTTAAAGATTTGATGAGGGAGTTCTCCAGCAGAAGAAACAAACCATGCCAAATAGGGTACGTACATAACATATATGACCGTGGGAGAGCCACGCTTCGGCATGAATGAGCCTGCTCGACCGGAGTGATACGATCTCTCAGAAAACCAGGCGTGAAGCAGCATTGTGCTGTGTTTCGCTGCGTGAGTGAGGGTACCGGAGGCCCAATCCGGGTAAAAGGCACGGGTTTAAAGGTTGGCAGCGCACTTGTAGCTCCACTGGTGTCCCGACTGTCCATGGGCGGTGGCAATCGCTTACCATCAGGTGATCCGTCTGCTTGTCTGCCACCTATCACATGAAAAAAAAATACATGCAGGCGAAGTGATCTCAGCGTATAAGGTTTGTGGGTTTCTAGAAAGTTGAATTGTGTAACGCAAAGGAATTAACACTTGGAGCCGCGTTCATATTTTCATTTCGCGCCCTACGTATATATTTCAAATTTATGCCTCCCGCCATTCGCTCTCGCCGATATAATAAAAATAATAAACAAAATTTCACAACATCACTTACATTGATCCGACTCCGAGATAGGTAGCTCAAGCACCTGTGTTACGGATATCAGAACCAACAGCAGAATTACAAATATATACATTTAATACTTTTGTAAATACATACTTATAATACATAGAAAACACCCAGACCAATACAAACAGGCATGTTCATGCACACAAATGTTTGTACTGTGCGGGGATCAAACCCGCAACCCTTGCACCAAAGGCAGCGTTCACTACCACTGATCCAAACGGGTCATCTAATATTCCGCGCCCTCATTAGCCCGAGACCCCACAGAGGGCGCTAGCCAGTCCGCCTATGGCCGCGACGCGCCGGGTTCAACTATCTCTGTTATTGTTATTTTCTGTCTTTCGTTTTGGTTCTTCTTTTTATTATATTACTAACTTATTTCACGACCTGGAATGACAAGAACACCATTTTACACTTGTTTATACAATAATAAGGATTTTACCTTGCGCAATAGGTAAGCCAAGTTTGGAAGACAATAACCCAGCGAGAGAACTTGACACAGCCATCTCCTGAACCTCGCCTCCGAGCAGTTCTATTGTACTCTCGGACAGCAATAACACGCCGCGGCGACATTCTATTGGTCCTGCGGTTAAAAATATATAATAGAAATAAAATGGTTTATAGACCGAAAATTATTTCGGTCCTGATGAAAAGTTGATATGTCCATCAAGAACTATTGATAAGGTTCTGAATAAAGGTAAAGGCAGGACCCTATTACTACGGGTACAACCGCACTACAGCCTCTTGTCTCTAAGAATCCAAGAGAATATTTTGACGCGATGCGAAGTCCTTATGCGATAGGTACCATACAATCCGATCCGATTAGAGCGATGGGTAAGTCAGTGGTTTAGAGCGCGCCTTCCATACAAGTGAACCGTTTCGAATTTTTCAAATCTATGCGCATATTTCGACCACTAGCTCGGCGGTGAGGGAAAACATCGTGAGGAAACCTGCACGTTCCCGATAATTTCTAAAACGTGTAACCATGATTCAGTTGGTCTGGTTTCCCTGTTAAAGGGTTACGAAGGTCAGACGGCAGTCACTTCATTATAAGTAGGAGACTCTCCAAATCAAGAATGATGGTCAATTGTACCCCAGGCTCCAGAGTGACAGCTTTGGACGCAACTGGGAATTTCACGTTAGGATCAGGAGAAGGACCATACAATATCATACAATTTACTTTTCGACGCTACGTGACGCATTGCGCAGCGCTTCGACAATTTCGGCTAAGGCGGCCAATCTCAAAGATCAGAAACTTACGCAAGACATATTATAGTGCTCAATTGTGTGCGCAAACACAAGTGCACTCTCTATTCCCTTGCCCTCATACACCAGTGTGACACGACCGGAGGACCAACGGCTAAACGTGCATGCCGAGGCACGGGGGTACATGACCGCCAACCTCCAGACTCCGGGCTGACACTGAGAAATTTTTAACAGAAAAACTCAGGTAGGTACATATTTTGGCCCAACCTGGGGATCGAACGTACGAACGATTTAAAGTGCAGCGAACTACATACTGCTACAACGAGGTAGTCAACGAGTGGCGATGCTATGCTGTGGTGCAGTCGTACCCTTATACTTGTCCGTATGACACCAAACAGTTTCTAAACCTTTTAACAGCACTTTGCAGCCGGGTGTTATATCACAACTCAAGTTCCTCATAGGTTTGTATTCTATTGCTGATATTTCCTGCTCACCATCAGTCAGGTACAACTTTATCATTCTGTGAACAAAAAAAGCAACATATGATTATGCACACACAAAAAAATATATTAAAAATACTCTAACAAAATACCTGTGATTTGGAATCTTGTCTTCAAAGTGTGTGGTGGCCTCAATATTTTCAGTATTGACCCTTTGCAACTTCAAGTATTGTTGATAAGCTGGTGTTCCTGAAAGCAAAAATATTAAAAGTTAGAACAAATATTGATAAATTAAAGCTTAAAGTAAATAGATAGATAGATACTCTTTATTGCACAACATACAAAACTTAAAAGCTAGGTAAACAGAGATACAATGTACAATTTAGGCGGTCTTATCGCTGGGAGCGATCTCTACCAGACAACCTTCGGGTAAAGGACATTAGATAGAAGAGGGGAGGGTGGTGCAATCCTTTTGATTTTGAATATTGATTAAGTAAATTTATAGTATAAATACATATATCTAGATAATAAATAAATAAATAAACACGTTATCATACACTAATATATACGAATGTTAACTTACTATAATACAATATAACCTACACAAATTATATAAAATTATATAAAATATACTACTATAAGGTTATAATAGAGAAGATATATTTTATACCTACAATATATGGATGGATCTGGGAGAGGACTAACGACCACGAGCGTCAATGACAGGAAAGGAAGACAGGTGAAGTTAATAAAAAAGTAAATTAAATATGTTTTTCAATATCTATTCTAATATTATGATATACATAAGTAGTAATACACAAGGTGAATGCTCAGAATTTTCATATATGAAATTCATACCTACATAACTTTTTTTTATGTGTTAGGTGGCAGACGAGCAAAAGGATCACCCGATGGTAAGCAATTGCCATTTCTATTTACGAACCTACATGACTATTTAGGAATGTAAATATTGTGTTAAATTAAATGTTGTAAATGTTTTCTGATTTCAGTAAGACAAGTGTTTAAGCAACTATAGAATAAAGTCAATGTAAGAGATGTTGTATTCAAAGCTTGAAAAACCAATCAGGAAACTAGATATAATGTATTGGGGAAACATTTGTTTGAAATTTACAAACATAAAACGACAGGACTAATGTTGAAATTCCTTTCACTAGTAACATAGACTACATTTACTAAAGAACAAACAGTAAGTATATAAAATCATTACTATGTCTCAAACATAAACAATTTTGACTTTTGACACAAACAAATTTGACTGACCGGATGGCGCAATTAGTAGTGACCCTGCCTCTTACGCCAAAGGTCGTGGGTTCGATCCCCACCCTGGACAAACTTTCGTGCGATGAACACTTGTGTTTGTTCAGTGGCTGGGTGTAATATATGTATTTAAGTATATATTTGTGTTCCTCTGTTGTCTGATATCTGTAACACAAGTGCTTAAGCTACTTAGTATGGAATCAGGCCAATGTATGAGATGTTGTGAGAATTATTATTATTATAAACAGTGATTGAAGAGTATGGGTACATTGAATTGGGTCAAGCAAACTATTTTTCATTTATTTCAGCCAATAGACGTCCTCTGCTGAACATAGGCCTCCCCCAACGTACTCCACACAGATCAGTCCTGTGGCGCCAGCAATGAATTTATTCTTGCGATCTATAAATTGTATAAAGTTACCTATGTCAAGAGCTGCATTGATTTGCAGCACAAATCTTCCATTTAACACAGTTTTGGCTTTATCCTTCAAGTTCGCTGGTAGCGACCCGGGGCAAATATCCTTCAGATCGTTCAGTAGCCACTGCTCTTTCGCCAAGTTTTTTATATCTGTTTCAGTGTAATTATTACTACTGTCTTCAGTAAGATATTCTATACACCTGTAAAATATGACTTATTATCATTTTAATCTTATTTCTGAAACATTTGATTAAATGTTTGATGAAAAACCAGGACCATACCCAGCGAGCCATTCATCGTCCACTAGCATATGCTGAGAAGCTAAATACTGCTTCACTGAATTTTTTATAGATACTAACGACATTTTGGCATGCAAAAATTAATTTACGTGAAACATTAAATGCATTTCAGTCGATTTATTGGATAAAATCAGCTGATTAAGCATTTCCCTCTATTATTTACATGTCAATGTCAACTACAATATGACAGTGTTATTTTTTATTTTTACAGTTACCACAGAATATATTTACTTTTATATGCATTTAAATTGATCGCATAAGTAGGCGTAGCATTAATAATATCATAACAACACAAAAGCGTGTGTGGACGCCCTAAACAGAGTCGAGTTGTTGTGTAATGAAAACAAAATTAATGGCAACATTGCGAGTGAACGCCAAAAAAAGCTTGCCGATATTTCTCCATCTGCCATCTCCCTCAGTAAATTCTCAATAGGCTGATTGACAACAAAAGGCAGTATTTTGAGGAGCATTGTTGTTTTAAATGTTTCTCTATATGTGAGTGTTCTGTATCAAGAGCCTATAAAAGTGATTTACATCGTGGAGGACAAAATATGAAGAGACGGAATGCCGAAAGTGGCAAGATGCGGCGCCCCCTAAAGCGCACAAAAATCACCGAAGGAATGTATGGAAAGTGAGTGTATACGTTTTTATTCGTTATTAAATGGATCTGCGGGATCTAACGGTGGTACCGAGTGCAAAAACCCGTAGAAAAGTTATATGTTACGTGTACGGGGTGATATTTTTTGTGTGGGTAGAAGTTATCATCTGGTTTTCATCATGGTTACGTTAGTTCGTGCGTGGAGACAAAAAACGTTGAAGAAACTGGGTCTGCATCTGTATTTTTGTTGGGCATTTCGCGCGGTGATGTGTGCCGCACGTGTTAACCTCTCGTTTCCCACGGTTGCCGTGCGGCTGCTGCTCGGTCGTGGCGCGCGATATGCGGCCGTGTTTTAGGACTTCTCACAGGTGGTCAAATAAAAGACGGCCTTGTGTTGCCTTCCTGCTCCCGCCCTGGTTTTGTAAATAATAAACCTTTTTATCATGGTATGTAATTAAAATACAAATCCATTTTCTAATTAAAATATTTTTTGTTTATAAACAATTAATTAAAACTTACTCAGTAGGTAAGTCTAATGTCTATACATTAAAAATATATCACTGATAAGAAGTCTAAATAGTTTAATGTTTGGTAAATTAATCTACATTGTTTTCCCTGTTCATGACATACAACCAAGTAGGAAGAAATACTTTTGCCTGTAGCTGTCTGTTCTAGTAAATTAAATTTCAAATATTTTCTAATGCAAATAAATGAAATGTGAAACTCATTATCAGCTTAACATAGCCTGAGACAAAATTAGGCTACCGAGAATAAATAAATTTACTGAACTTAAAATTTCAGATTGGATGTGATTTTTTTTTCAGTTCATTGCTGTACCTGAAATTTGTGATGCTGTGGGCGACTGTTGTGTTGGCCGACTATATGTTGGAGTTCAGGTTTGAGTTCCTCTGGCCATTCTGGATGATGCTCAGATCAGTGTATGACTCATTCAAATATCAAGGACTTGTGAGTATCTAAAATACAATAATATTTTGTCTAACACTGAAAACAGTATTGAACCTGTACCTTAAGTATGTGATTTTAGAGTTAATACATTTTTACAGTGACATAGATTTTTAAATAAAGTAGTGGTATTTCAAGACTTAACCATATCTTTGGGTATGTTTGTCTAATACCTAAAACAAGCATTCAAAAGCTCTTTTCAAAAGTACCAATAATTTTATATTTGATTTAAATGATTGCACTTTACACCTTGTTTTTGATAATATCCCACTTTATTGACCAAATAGAAGTCTAAGTGCAGAAACAGGAGTCCCATTACACTTAACGTTCCCCTCCTTTAGCATGTGGAAGGTGTGTTTAATTTACGGATGACATTGGACACTAATATTTGGACATTTATTTTCACAGGCATTTTCAGTATTCTTCATATGCATAGCCCTGACGTCAGACATGATATGTTACTTCTTCATACCACTTCAGTACATATTCTTTGCCGCCAGTACCTATGTGTGGGTACAATATGTCTGGTACACATGTGAGTATATTTTTATTTGTTTAATTGGGTAGCAAACTTTTTTATAACCTATCAAAACCATATTAAGTAATAGAAAAAGAGTCTAGTGTCTGTAAGGCAACCTGAGAGCATCAGGTTTATTTGCTTCCATTAAATAAAATGAAAAAAACTATGAAATCCACGTTTTATCGACAAGTAATGCAAATTTTTAGTAGCAGATTAAGATTTGATATTTGATTGAGATTTTTCTATTGTCTACTGAATTAAATAATGGGTAGAAACCACAAAATAAATTGGTAAAGTCTGGCTGACATTGATATTTATTATAGCTTTGCATCATATTGTGTCTCTTTTGTACATCTGTCTCGGTCATACACATTGAAACCCGCCGAGATCACTGTAAGCGCGCATGTGCATGTTGTGCGTCGCACTTTAAAGCGACGATTGCTCTTGGGGTCCCGGGTTCGATCCCTGGTTCAGGGCCAAAATTTGTACATGAGTTTTTCTGTTAAGAAATTCTCAATGTCAGCCTGAAGTCTGGAAGTTGGCGGTCTTGTATCCCCGTGCCTCGGAAAACACTTTAAGCCGTTGGTCCTACGCCCCATCCCTCTCCGGTCGTGTCACTCTGGTGTCCTATCGGAATATGTGGGCAAGGGAATAGAGAGTGCACTTGTGTTTGTGCACACACTTGAGCACTATAATATATACTGCGTAAGTGGCTGATCGTTGAGATTGGCCGCCTGAGGCGAAATTGGTTAGAGGATATTATTAAGCGGGCATGTATGTGTGCGTAGCCTTTTTAGCCCGCGATGTAGGCAGTCGGTGTTCTGTTTCTAATTATTTTGTGTAGAAACACTCCAAAAGTTTTTAATCTGTATTTATGAAAATGAATTGTTTTATTTAATAAAAAATCATCGTTATCTAGAAAAAAAACGTTATATTTTTTTTATTTTATTTTATTGACATTTTTAGTTCCTACCACAATCTGTTTCTTTTCTGCATACTACTTTTTACGAAATAACGTCGATGTTTCACATCTACCAGGCGTCCCGTGACGGCTCCATTTTTTTTAATCTTTTTTAATGTGATAAGTAGAAGACGGATCACCTGATGGTAAGCCATTTCCATTGTCCAGGGCAATCAGTTTTCTGTGATGCCACATCAATCATTCAGCATGGCTCTCCCACAGTCCAAAAATTAGCCCAAATTGTTTGTATCGTCCTCCAGTCGCAGACAAAGGCATCTGCCTGCCGACGGTGGCAGTGTGCTGCCTGGTGGTGTGGGTGGAGGGCGCCATGCGCGGCGAGCGCGCGGGCGGGCTGGGCGCGCTGGGCGGCGCCGGCGTGGGCGCGGGGCTGTGTCGCCCGCTCGCCGCCCACTGTGTGGGCTACCCCGCTGTTACGCTCGGCTTTGGGGTTAAGGTACGTATGATGGTCGGTTAAGCTAAGAGTATGCTCGGTGTATTTGCGAATCGATGGCTAGTGACGGCGCAGCGAAATTAGAAAAATAAGTGAAGGATGAATAAAATAAAATAAATATTTCACAACATCACATTGATCTGACTCCGAGATAGGTAGCTCAAGCACCTGTGTTATAATAAGGCAATAATTTGAAAGCTTTTCTTTAAAGCAAGCTTAAACATTTATCTTCACTCAACATCAAATACTTGTCTATCATAGCATAAATAATATTGAATAATTTTTATTAACTCTCAATAAAGCAATTAGGAAAATAATGCATAAATTTACAAAGATAATCTTAAATTAGATACTGGGTGCCTGAGATAGATTTATAGAACCCATGTTACAAGTCACCATGTCCCCTTATTTGTATGAATACCAGTACAATACAATGACTTCTGAACTAGCATAAACTGTATTTAAAATTCCTTCTCATCAGATACAAACTAATTATAATAGTACCCTTTATCTCCAAGCTTGAGGTACATTCATTGTAGTGTATGCTATATATTTCATTACACAGTTGTGCATTTTTAAATAAGGTCCCTGAGCTCTGTGTGCCTCTTGGCATAGGCCTCCTCCAGCTCCTTCCAATGCGCCCTATAGTGTGGAACGCTGCTCCAGTTTGGCCCTAAGGTCAAGCAGATATCATCTCTCCATCTGGTTTTTAGATGTCCCTTCCTCACTTTCCAATCCCGTGAACACCACACTGACTTGCTTACTCCATTTGTCTTGCTTGCACCTTGGCATATGGACCGTCCAGCTCCATTTAAGATGGTCTATCCATGTCAGTATATCTATCTACCTGTTTAGTTCTCGACCTTATTTCGGAATTTCTCTATGATAACAGAAAGCAGTTTCGCACTCATTTGTCAAGCAGGGGAGAATACAAACTAATTACTAAACAAAAAACTAAATTAGTGTTATTTCACGTTACCTAAGAAATTACATGGCGCTAGCATATTCGTATCTGCTCCTCATTGGTCAGTGTTGATGCGCGTCGCTTCGGCTAGGGCGTCCGGTACATGACGGTTTGTGCATGTGCAGTCGTACGTGGGGCACCGGCTGCGGTTGCGGCGCGTGCGCGCCGTCCGCGCGGAGAACGAGTTCTACTTCCAGCTCATGCGCGACGCGCTGCCCGAGCCGATCGGAGAACAGGTGCGTCCGATACACGACTTTCATAGAGTTTATTAGGGTTTGGTAAAAGCGCACAAAAAGGCACCTATTAGGTAAACGCGTACTCCTAAGTCACTCTCCTTCGTGAAAAAAACACAGCTGATAAAAAAAAAGTATTAGGCCTGGACCCCAATTCTCGTGCTCGTGATATTTTGAAAACATGGCAGATATCACCTGAAAACCATACAAAAAAACTATGTTTTAGTGATATATGTCGTATAAAAATAAATGCCACGAGCACGAGAATTGGGCTCCTGTACTGTCCACCTTAATACCACACACATAAAACACTCTTATTATCAATGAACTGTATTAATAACTCTAATGACAGCACTGTACCATAGATTTAGTACTTATCAGATTAAGATTGGTCCAATTGGTCCTAAGTAAAACAACTTCGTTGTAATAACACCAGATAAAAATCAAAACATCAGCGTTCAAACTATTACATAAGTTTACTTATGAATTCTCACTAAACATCACACCCTGAAATAAAGTTCAAATACAGAGCTCAAAAATATTTTGTCTAATATTTATAAATGAAGCAGATATCTATAGTTACCATATTAATTTAAAGTTTTAATAAAATAACAAAACAACTAATTGGTTTTGAACTTGAGGTAAGAAGTGGTTTTACTTTTCCAAACCCTAATAAACTTATCGCGATAACTTAGATTTTCATGCTTCAATTTTTGGTTTTTAAAATGATTTTCAAATTATGGTTTACCATTTTTATACAAATTCGCCGTGTGCCCCAATTATACGACTTAAAAAGTAGAATAAACCTACCGCAGACTGATTTCTATAACTTAATTAAAAGACTCATGGAATATTATTCGTTCAATACATCGTTCATAATAACATGAGTTAGATATAGAAATCGATCTTGGCTGTATTTATTTTTTATCTGTTATATTATTAGCTGTATTTCATTATAGATTATAATAGAAATACATTACTTTTTCACAAAATATTTCCTTGCATGCCAGGTAATGTATACTTATTGCCAGTGTTGCTAACTTCACATGCCAAAAGTTCAACTAATTATTACGATTTTTTAAAAGCTTATGGCCTAATGTTCACGTAAACTGTCACTCGTACCACAGACTAGACAAGGAAATTCTTACTTTGTGCTCGTACCCTGTCGTCAATTGACGATAACTTGCAGCTTGCGAGCTAATACGAAACTGACCGCATTACATACTCCAAACGAGAGGCAGAAACCATCTAGCCGGTTCATAGTTTCAGAAGTGTTCTGTATGGACCTAAATTGAATAAAGATTTTTTTTTTATATTTATCTAGTTTTATCTACTAGATACAAGCTGCAAGCAATCATCAGTTGACGGAATCCTGCGCATGATGTATACATCAACGGTGTATATGTACATATAAACTGTTATTTTTTTATCGTTTACATCCCGAAAACCCCATAATAGGTATCGTGAATAAAGTCCATTTAGCATGTTAGATCAAAAAATTAGGCGAAAATAAAACCAGCTGTTAATGCCAGGGGCGGATATTCTATTTTCTATAGAACAGAAGACTTTATGGGCTGTAGACGATAAAAAATAACGGTGTATTTAGAGTGAATAGGCTACGCTCCAACGTAGGTTTCTTCTCAACTCCAGAGTTCAAATGAAAAAAAATGTACGGTTTACGTTGACAGCAGGCATTCAGACAGATTATTGAGACTACAGACTTAACCATTAGTTAGTTTGGTGTAGTAAACGTAGACGTCGCTTGTTACAGCAGCCCCCGCCTCCGCCGAGCCAGGCCGCCAGTAGCAGCGGCGCGGCGGAGTGCGAGTCGCGGCACATGAACGGCTCGGCCGTGCGCCGGCGCGCGCCCAGGCCCGACGCGCCCGTGGACCACGCGCAGCTACAGTTTAAGGTAAAGTGTCTGCGCTACCAAACAAGCCTCGTGATAATTAAAAAATCCCCGACGGCGGCCGAAACTTTGTTTCATTGGCTTGACGCATCAAGTATTTACCAGCGGTTTTTCGCGGAAGGACACTACGTTAGGGCGCGCCCGCTTTCAGAGTCGCAGTCTCTACTCAAGAACTCTTCTACCCCAACAAAAAACGTTATTCAAACTAGTCAAATATGGTTGTTACAGTTAGATAAGCTAGAGAAGCACTTGGCGCAGCAGACGCTAGAGCGCGAGAGGCAGAAGCAAGCCGAAGCGAGCGGCGGCGGCGCGCACGCGCACGTACACGCGCACGCGCACAGCAACGGCGCGCCGCCCGGCCTGCCCGACGACGCGCTGCTGGAACACAGTAAAGGTCACAATATTCATCAATATATCCTTATATTCACCTAACATATAAGATAGACAGATAAATAAGCTCAAGAAGCATTTGGTGCAGACGCTACAGCGAGAGAAGCAACAGTGCGCACGCATACATATTGTTGGGCGTTATCTTCAATGAGCTCCTTTATTTATTCAAATTGTCACAATGTCAAATTGTTTTTTTTTCACATTTTATTGCCTTGGCTGTTTATTCAATAGCTAGCTGTGTCATTTAACATTGTGCGATTAGAACAGATTGCAAATCACTGTTATAATTATTATTTTGGTAGGAATGCAATCTGTTCGATTGGATGGTGCAAATACGAATCTTATTATATCTACCACATTATCTATTAAATGTACGTGTATAAGTATATATTTTTATTAATTTATCTACACCACACGATCACACTCGCTCGCAAACAGGTCCCGCCAGAATACCAGCGCTGCTGCGGCAATGCAGATATTGTAGTAGCAGCTATGCTGAGGTCGGGACCTGGTTGACCACACACTATCCACATCTCTTTGTCCCTCTTCTGTGTAAAATTTATGTTTTTTAAACCGTGTACCAACTGTTATAACTTTGTTTCCTGTGTATTGTGATGGTCAATACATGTATTTTCTTTCTTTCTTATTTATAAATTAAAATTGTTTATATCCAAGTAATATGGTACAAACGGACAGAATACGAAGTATCTTCTACTTAATTGTGGACAGAATGATGTGACGAATTTGACAAGAGAAAAAGTAGTAAGTAGTGGTATGAAGTTGATGCGATTTCATGGCGCCGCGGCCTGGTGGTGATCCTCGGCAACACATGGAACAACTTCATGTGTGTTGTTGTTTACGCATTGGGGCGCTAGACGGTGCTGTTCTTAACACATATTATCATAATATCACTAATTTAGGAATCGTGCACATCGACGGTGTTACCAACTGGTGCCATCATTTAGTTTAATTAAGTCCTCATAGTTACTCATATTAGTGCTGCCACCTTATACATACCACAGAAGGTGCTGACAACTGGTGCCATCAAATTGAATTTTAAAAAGGTGAAATATATTTGAGAACGTCAATAAGAAACTTTGTTATTCTCGTGCGTAGATGATTAGACCACAGACGTGCACCCTAACCAGCTCAGCCTTTTCATAGAAAGCCATACTTGAAATAGCCCGCGAAGCCTTTAGTACTGGAAGACATTCTTTCTCTACCGCATCTGTATAGAGATGCATTCAGGCTGCGTTAGGGCCGGTTGGATCTCTTTCACACTCTGTTTCCGAAAAGGTACATTCCGTTTAAAGCACGCATTTTCTAGTTACATAGATTTGACATAAAATTTAAATAAAATCAATCATACAGTGCGACCACGATCAGAAGGCACTTCAGCGACATTGACAGGGGGAGTTCTACAACATTTTTTCTATGGGAAAATGTCAAAACCGCATTAGTTCCGACTTTTGCCATGTGCCAATTAACCGTGGGGCTACTATAGTCCATAGTTCTTGTCATTTGACAACTTGACCGATTGAATGTGGGCTATCGTGTGTGAAAAATCCGCTAGATGGCTTACTATAGGACTGATGTCCATATTTAATGTGATCGGTTATTTTTAAAAGTGATCTGTCAAAATTTCAATTTGACGAAACTAAACAACCAATGCTGTTGATGTTGATCTTAGTCCAACAGTACGCCATCTAGCGGATTTTTCACACATGATAGCCCCAATTGGGTAGAATAACAATGTACTTTTTATTATTAACAAATAAATTGTATTTATGCAGGTTCCAACAGTACGAAGTCGTCGAAATGTGAAAAGAAGATATGAATATCAGTTAAAAAAGGATTACTAGGCTTGTATCTGTTTGATAATTATCGGATAATTATCTGATAATTATCTTGATAATTATCTCGATAATTATCAAAGGACATATTTATCTTGATAATTTCAAACCGTGCCGGAGGCCCAATCCGGGGGAAAGTGGGGTTTAAAGGTTGGCAGCGCACTTGTGACCCCACTGGGGTGACGGGTGTCTATTAGCGGCGGCAGTCGCTTATCATCAGGCGATCCGTCTGCTCGTCTGCCACCTGTCACAATAAAAAGAGTGCACTTGTGTTTACGCACACACTGACCACTATACTATATTCTGCAGAAGTGGCTGATCGTTCATATTGGCCGCCTTAGTCGAAATCGATTACAGTTTTACTAATTTTATAAGTTACACCAATGTACCTGCGCAGAAGTCTTATTTTCGAAAACTCTGACAAAATCTTAAACAATGACAACGCTCCATTTACGCGCCAAATATTACAATTGCTTATTGGTTGATGCGTCAGCGCCATGGTCGATTAAGAGAGAGATAGCATTCCAAACACACACAACACATAGACCCACACATATACATACCTAAATACACACACACACACTCAACACAAATACACTCACAAACACACATAAATAAAACGCAGTAAATAATTACTAAAACGTGGAAATCTGTAATTAGCTTTACTTAATATTTTTAAGCACTTTCATGTAATTTATGTTTTTGTATCGCCGTTGACTTCCCAAATAAAACAAATAAAAAAAATCTTAACGTAACGCAATAATATCTATATTTCAACTGCTTTCGCAATCGTTATCAATCGGATTTAACTTGTTCCTCTGCGTAGACGAATTTTGCCGATGTAACTTATAAACGTGGTACAGCCGTACAGGTTATTGTTATTTTTTATTATATTTTTTTTTTATATGAGAGGTGGCAGACGAGCAGACGGATCACCTGATGATAAGCAATTCCGCCACCCATGGACACCCGAAACACCAGTGGAGTCACAAGTGCGCTGCCAACCTTTACCCCTTCCCCCCCATTGGGCCTCCGGTAACCTCACTCACACGGCGAAACACAGCGCAGGCGCTGCTTCACGCCGGTCTTCTGTGAGGCAGTGGCACTCCGGTCGAGCCGGCCCATTCATGCCTAAGCGTGGCTCTCCCACATTTAAAATGTTATTATGTTTGACAGCGCGAATCCCGAGAATCAAAAGAAGCGGCGCGCGAGACCCGCGATGCGGTGAAAGAGGCGCGACTCCTCAGCGACGAGGTGAAGCGCCTGCGCGGGGACGTCGCCAACGCGCTCCGCGGCGAGCAGGAGGCCAGGCGGGCGCTGGCCGCCTGCGCCGCCGCCGACAGGCAGCGCCGCGCCGACCACTCCGCGCTGAAGCAGGCGCACGCTGCGCTACAGCACAAGTCAGTACCATCATTTCAGCCAATAGACGTCCACTGCTGGACATAGGACACCACACAGATCGGTCCTGCGCCGCCCGCATCCAATGGATTCCCGCGATCTTCACCAGATCGTCGGTCCACCTTGTGGGGGGCGCCACGGCTGTCTGTTCTCCTCGCTATGTGCTCTGCCCATTGCCACTTGAGGCATGCAATCCTTTGGGCTATGTCTGTGACCCTAGTTCTCCTGCGGATCTCATCATTTCTGATACGATCACGCAGGGAGATTCCGAGCATAGCTGACTGACCGGATGGCGCAATTGGTAGTGACCCTGCCTCTTTCGCCAAAGGTCGTGGGTTCGATCCCCACCCTGGACAAACATTCGTGCGATGCACACTTGTGTTTGTTCAGTGGCTGGGTGTAATATATGTATTTAAGTATATATTTGTGTTCCTCTGTTGTCTGATATCTGTAACACAAGTGCTTAAGCTACTTAGTACGGAATCAGGCCAATGTATGAGATGTTGTGAGAATTATTATTATTATAGACATGGGTACATTTAATTGGGTCAAGAAAATTTTTATTTATCATTCATTTCAGCCAATAGACGTCCACTGCTGGACATAAGCCTCCCCCAATGTTCTCCACACAGATCGGTCCTGTGCTGCCCGCATCCAATGGATTCCCGCGACCTTCACCAAATCGTCGGTCCACCTTGTGGGGGGCGCCACGGCTGTCTGTTCTCCTCGCTATGTGCCCTGCCCATTGCCACTTGAGGCATGCAATCGTTTGGGCTATGTCTGTGACCTTAGTTCTCCTGCGGATCTCATCATTTTTGATACGATCACGCAGGGAGATGCCGAGCATAGCCCTCTCCATGGCTCTCTGGGTGACTTTGAGCCTCCTTAATCGGCACATTGTAAGCGGCCACGTTTCGATCAAGTCAGTATACAAATGGACAATACGACAAACAATCATTTTCCGAAATAAAAAACACCATTTCTATATTACTCGTAGAAATTTAAGAAAAATAATTTCAGACTTCATTATGAGTTTTTTTTTTTTCAAAATCTACAGCTCTTAAATTATACTATTTAAAACTTATATACTACTTTACAGCCAATAAATTTTTTTAAATACATTGACGAAACTTATACAAATACAACAGCCAAGGGGCAGCAAAAAAAAGGGAAATAAAAAAAGAAAACAACCAATACAAGTTGACAGTTGTGTACAGACAGCCACACATCAGTCTACTATAATCCGTCAAAATTCCTCAATTGATATTGAATCGAAAGTGTTTGACATTAAGGTGAGAATCGAATGAAGAAAACCTGACTGTTCCGCATACCTTGATGTGTGCATAACAAGCATAAATCAAGACATTTCTTAAAAATATTGTCTGATACCAAACACGCGTGTTTTTTTAATGTGGTGGCAGACGAGCAGACGGATCACTTGATGGTAAAAGCAAAGTATCAGCCTATAAACTGTCCCACTGCAGGGCAAAGGCCTCCATCATATAAATCAAGTTATCACGCTTACCAAATGCGGATTGGTGATCACAAACCCGAGCTTTGTCCGAAAAATTAGAAACATACTTTTCGCTCGACCCGGGAATCGAACTCAGGACCCTGAGATCACGGCCCGGTACTTAAACCACTAGATCAACAGGGTGTTCTTCAAGTCAGTATACAAATAAACAATACAACCAATAATCATTTTCCGAAATGAAAAACATTATTTCTATATTAGACTCATAGAGATTTAAGAAAAATTATTTCAGAATTCATTATGAGTTTTTCTTAAAAATATTGTCCGATACCAGACACGCGTGTTTTTTTATGTTATTGGTGGCAGACGAGCAGACGGATCACTTGATGGTAAGCGATTGCCGAATTTTGATGAACTCCGCCCTAAGTAGTGAACCTACAACTTGTTCAACGTAAACGACCAAAAGTACATTGCGTAATAATAATATAAATGAAATATTAAATTAATACAACATCACATACTTGTCCTGGAACCAAAAACACCCAGACTAATACAAACAGACAAGTTCATGCACACAAATGTGTCTACTGTGCGGGTATCGAACCCTCAACAAACCTTGCGCCAGATACAGCATTCACTACCACTGATCCAATCGTCGTCATCTATATCTTTCTTTATTTATCATCTCAATGTACAATGGCGGTCCACTACTGTGCCCTTTATCTGACATTGCCTGCCAAACACCTCATTTGTGGAGTCAACTTCCCAAAGCTGTATTTTTTTTTTCTGACCTCAATCTCACCTGATGTTAAGTGAAGTCCAAGGTGGGCCGTACTTGTCCGTGAAAAGCCTATTCACTCTTGCCTTAAAGAGGCTTAGGTTATATTGTTCAGGAAATACATAGGTGGGCACAGAGTTCCACTCCTTGGCTGTTCGCATCAGAAACGAGTTTACCTCCGAATCAAATAAAAAAAGTCCTCTCAAAAGACTTAAGTGGGGCCACCGAGAGAAGTCTGATTTGACATTTGCAACCGATACAACTTTAGACTGAGGTACAAAATATGATAAAACTAAATTTTATTAATCTGACAATCAAAAATTGAATTAAATACAAATCTATTTAGATACTGCAGTTTTAAGATAAAATGAAAAGTTTCTATCAAGAAATACTTTATAAATTGCAAGAAACATCATTGTTTCCGGTCCATTCCACGCTTAAACGAGGTTAGGTTGTGCGACATTTTTTTTAAAGTGTAGTGACCTGCCTGTAATAGCACTGTAGTAGTAGTTAGGATTTTTAATATCATATTATTTCATATATCACAATAAATTAATTCAATTATTGATATTGAACCATTGACATTAAGATGAGAATCAATTGAATACATTAATTTAATATTTAATTACAAATTTTAGTCACGTTTCATTTCTCAAAACATTCACGACTTCGCAATTAAATTATTTTTATAGCCTTATTTTTCATGTAAGAACGTTAATTATAACGTAATAAATAAAAAAATAAAAGCAATAAATAACGTAATATTCTTTTTTATGAAAAGTAAAAGTATCATAAAATAGCAGTAATTTGCTAACCTCGGGTATTAGGTAATATCATTAACAGTCTAAGTGCTGTCTATGGCACATCACTATTACGTCAAATTTCCATGTGTCAAATCAGACTTCTCTCGGTGGCCCGACTAATGTTTAGGTTGCCAATCGATACGATCCAAACGGGTCGTCAAATACATGTATATGATCGGGCACCCCCGCAGGATGTCGGCGTGGCGCGGCACGGAGCGTACGAACGCGTCGCTGGAGCGGCGCCTGGGCGAGGAGCGGCGCGCGCGCACGCACGTCGAGAACCAGCTGCGCTCGCAGCAGCGCCACCAGCGCCACGACAGGTATGCCCTACATCAGCTATCATCATCATCATCATCAGCCCATTTAAGTCCCCACTGCTGAGGCACGAACCTCCCTCAATCACATGAGGGGTAATTGCCATACTCACCACGATTGGCGGACGGGTTGGCGAGGGTTTTGATATAAATGCAGAGTTTTCCTTCTCTGGGTGCTGATGATCATGCCAGCAGCTTTGACGGGTAGGACACACTAGCGACGCCAATCGATTTTAATTTTTAGCTACTAAACCGGATCTATTTGAAACAATTTCGGGTTTACAACCTCTCGGCAAACACTTATACTATTTATGTTCGGTACGAACACTTAACTACTCAGCAATACGCGATGCGGTAATTAGGCCATTGACCGCCGGTACACGACATCTTTGTCATATTAGGAATTATTAACTTTAGTGCAATTATCGCCGCCGTGCTATCGGGTCGCACTCATTAACATTCATCTTAACATTAACATTTTAACATAAGGACATTTTTGTGGAAAGTTAAATATAATTTCTGTGCTATTTAAACATTTTATCATTCAAACAACATCCCCAAGCTCAGGCATCACAACAATTTATTAAATAACCATACACAAATGTTGGGTCCGTTTTTGTATGTGAAAAATAGATTCACGCTAAAAGTGGCCGCTTTTGGCGGTGGACCCAACATTTATGCATTGTTATTTAGTAAATAGTATAAGTGTTTGTTGTCAGGTTGTAACCCTGAAATTGTTTAAAATAGATCCGGTTTAGTAGCTAACAATTAAAATCGATTGGTGTCGCTAGTTAGGGCTACCCGTCGCCTTAAACCATTCATTGCCTTAGCCAATACTATAAACTTGTACCGAATGCCTTGTATTAAACGCGGTAACGATACTTAGACGCGAATCCGCCTTTTCGGCACATTAAACTTAAATTCTATAGATTATTTTTATTTTAACCGACTTTAAAAAAGGAGGAGTTTCTCAATTCGACTAGTATATATTTTTTATGTTTATTCGCCGATTACTTTGTTATTTATGAACCGATTAAGATGATTCTTTTTTAGTTGGAAAGTAGATAGTCCCGGAATGGTACCATGATAAGGATATCAGGATCTGATGGGATCCTAGAAAAATGCGCGTCCATGGCACTAGAAAGACTGCCATAGAAAAAGAATGGTAAATGATCCTTCAAAATTTCATAGAGCGGTTGATAATAAGCTCTATGCCTAATGGTATGAGAATCAACCCTTTATTTGAAAAAAAAAAACATGTTTTTTTATTCAAAAATCAATTGCCTTTATCAAGGCGCATACCCGACTTATAAAGCGTAGCTCCATGTCGTGTGGTATTCTGAATTCAAATTTAAAACAATACGATCGAAAAAGATGAGATTCATCGAAAGGGCCATCGAAACCTAAACTCTAAGGTGGGCCAATAGGTGTGTCCCAGAAGTGTAGTTGGTAGGCCACCAGTCCGCCGGGAGGCATTTGGTGGCCCGGGAGAAATGATGCACCCGGTCTTATATACTTAACTGGTTTATTATTGATAATGTGAGAACATCTCCGAGGCTTTTATACTAGAGATGACTGAAGTCATATCGTATCACACACGTGGTCAGATCTGCTGACATAGCGTACGTGACAGAGATAACATGCTACAACAGTCATGACAGTCACGCATATTGCTTACAATAACAGTGACGTCGCGGCACAGATAATTAATAGACCATCATGGGGGACGGCTTTTATGGCTGTGTAGCGAAAATGTAATTAAAAATATATTAGGAAAGGTGCTTCAAAAAAAATATCTTTTCAGGGCGTAATATAATCGGTAATGTACCGTTCGATCAAATAATAAAAATAGTGGCAACAGTAGCCTTTTATTGATTTAATTTAAATAGTATTTACGGTAATTTTTATTCGCGTGTTTTTTAACTAAACGTGTTTCAATTGTGAACCTGCCCCAAAATCTTCAGCTGGTAGTGATTTTTACGAATCCGGTTCTGATTCCAGTAACGGCGAGTGTGAGAACTCGTGGTGTCAGTCACGGCGCGCGGCCGCCGACGCGGAGGCCGGTGCGCTGCGCCGCGAGCTGCAGCGCGCGCGCGACCACAACGCCGCGCTGCAGCGAGACCTCACGCGCGCCACCAGCCAGGTACACACACACACACACACCACGCCGCCGCGCTGCAGCGAGACCTCACGCGCGCCACCAGCCAGGTACACACACACACACACACCACGCCGCCGCGCTGCAGCGAGACCTCACGCGCGCCACCAGCCAGGTACACACACACACACACACCACGCCGCCGCGCTGCAGCGAGACCTCACGCGCGCCACCAGCCAGGTACACACACACACACACACCACGCCGCCGCGCTGCAGCGAGACCTCACGCGCGCCACCAGCCAGGTACACACACACACACACACCACGCCGCCGCGCTGCAGCGAGACCTCACGCGCGCCACCAGCCAGGTACACACACACACACACACCACGCCGCCGCGCTGCAGCGAGACCTCACGCGCGCCACCAGCCAGGTACACACACACACACACACCACGCCGCCGCGCTGCAGCGAGACCTCACGCGCGCCACCAGCCAGGTACACACACACACACACACCACGCCGCCGCGCTGCAGCGAGACCTCACGCGCGCCACCAGCCAGGTACACACACACACACACACCACGCCGCCGCGCTGCAGCGAGACCTCACGCGCGCCACCAGCCAGGTACACACACACACACACACCACGCCGCCGCGCTGCAGCGAGACCTCACGCGCGCCACCAGCCAGGTACACACACACACACACACCACGCCGCCGCGCTGCAGCGAGACCTCACGCGCGCCACCAGCCAGGTACACACACACACACACACCACGCCGCCGCGCTGCAGCGAGACCTCACGCGCGCCACCAGCCAGGTACACACACACACACACACCACGCCGCCGCGCTGCAGCGAGACCTCACGCGCGCCACCAGCCAGGTACACACACACACACACACCACGCCGCCGCGCTGCAGCGAGACCTCACGCGCGCCACCAGCCAGGTACACACACACACACACACCACGCCGCCGCGCTGCAGCGAGACCTCACGCGCGCCACCAGCCAGGTACACACACACACACACACCACGCCGCCGCGCTGCAGCGAGACCTCACGCGCGCCACCAGCCAGGTACACACACACACACACCACCACGCCGCCGCGCTGCAGCGAGACCTCACGCGCGCCACCAGCCAGGTACACACACACACACACACCACGCCGCCGCGCTGCAGCGAGACCTCACGCGCGCCACCAGCCAGGTACACACACACACACACACCACGCCGCCGCGCTGCAGCGAGACCTCACGCGCGCCACCAGCCAGGTACACACACACACACACACCACGCCGCCGCGCTGCAGCGAGACCTCACGCGCGCCACCAGCCAGGTACACACACACACACACACCACGCCGCCGCGCTGCAGCGAGACCTCACGCGCGCCACCAGCCAGGTACACACACACACACACACCACGCCGCCGCGCTGCAGCGAGACCTCACGCGCGCCACCAGCCAGGTACACACACACACACACACCACGCCGCCGCGCTGCAGCGAGACCTCACGCGCGCCACCAGCCAGGTACACACACACACACACACCACGCCGCCGCGCTGCAGCGAGACCTCACGCGCGCCACCAGCCAGGTACACACACACACACACACCACGCCGCCGCGCTGCAGCGAGACCTCACGCGCGCCACCAGCCAGGTACACACACACACACACACCACGCCGCCGCGCTGCAGCGAGACCTCACGCGCGCCACCAGCCAGGTACACACACACACACACACCACGCCGCCGCGCTGCAGCGAGACCTCACGCGCGCCACCAGCCAGGTACACACACACACACACCACGCCGCCGCGCTGCAGCGAGACCTCACGCGCGCCACCAGCCAGGTACACACACACACACACACCACGCCGCCGCGCTGCAGCGAGACCTCACGCGCGCCACCAGCCAGGTACACACACACACACACACCACGCCGCCGCGCTGCAGCGAGACCTCACGCGCGCCACCAGCCAGGTACACACACACACACACACCACGCCGCCGCGCTGCAGCGAGACCTCACGCGCGCCACCAGCCAGGTACACACACACACACACACCACGCCGCCGCGCTGCAGCGAGACCTCACGCGCGCCACCAGCCAGGTACACACACACACACACACCACGCCGCCGCGCTGCAGCGAGACCTCACGCGCGCCACCAGCCAGGTACACACACACACACACACCACGCCGCCGCGCTGCAGCGAGACCTCACGCGCGCCACCAGCCAGGTACACACACACACACACACCACGCCGCCGCGCTGCAGCGAGACCTCACGCGCGCCACCAGCCAGGTACACACACACACACACACCACGCCGCCGCGCTGCAGCGAGACCTCACGCGCGCCACCAGCCAGGTACACACACACACACACACCACGCCGCCGCGCTGCAGCGAGACCTCACGCGCGCCACCAGCCAGGTACACACACACACACACACCACGCCGCCGCGCTGCAGCGAGACCTCACGCGCGCCACCAGCCAGGTACACACACACACACACACCACGCCGCCGCGCTGCAGCGAGACCTCACGCGCGCCACCAGCCAGGTACACACACACACACACACCACGCCGCCGCGCTGCAGCGAGACCTCACGCGCGCCACCAGCCAGGTACACACACACACACACACCACGCCGCCGCGCTGCAGCGAGACCTCACGCGCGCCACCAGCCAGGTACACACACACACACACACCACGCCGCCGCGCTGCAGCGAGACCTCACGCGCGCCACCAGCCAGGTACACACACACACACACCACGCCGCCGCGCTGCAGCGAGACCTCACGCGCGCCACCAGCCAGGTACACACACACACACACACCACGCCGCCGCGCTGCAGCGAGACCTCACGCGCGCCACCAGCCAGGTACACACACACACACACACCACGCCGCCGCGCTGCAGCGAGACCTCACGCGCGCCACCAGCCAGGTACACACACACACACACACCACGCCGCCGCGCTGCAGCGAGACCTCACGCGCGCCACCAGCCAGGTACACACACACACACACACCACGCCGCCGCGCTGCAGCGAGACCTCACGCGCGCCACCAGCCAGGTACACACACACACACACACCACGCCGCCGCGCTGCAGCGAGACCTCACGCGCGCCACCAGCCAGGTACACACACACACACACACCACGCCGCCGCGCTGCAGCGAGACCTCACGCGCGCCACCAGCCAGGTACACACACACACACACACCACAACGCCGCGCTGCAGCGAGACCTCACGCGCGCCACCAGCCAGGTACACACACACACACACACCACGCCGCCGCGCTGCAGCGAGACCTCACGCGCGCCACCAGCCAGGTACACACACACACACACACCACAACGCCGCGCTGCAGCGAGACCTCACGCGCGCCACCAGCCAGGTACACACACACACACACCACAACGCCGCGCTGCAGCGAGACCTCACGCGCGCCACCAGCCAGGTACACACACACACACACACCACAACGCCGCGCTGCAGCGAGACCTCACGCGCGCCACCAGCCAGGTACACACACACACACACACCACAACGCCGCGCTGCAGCGAGACCTCACGCGCGCCACCAGCCAGGTACACACACACACACACACACCACAACGCCGCGCTGCAGCGAGACCTCACCTACACGCGCACACGCGCGCACACCCACACGCACACACAGCCCAGGTACAGTCACACACACAGGTTACCACAATCTTTGAGGTTTTAAAAGTGTTATTTTACGGTTGACCGTGCTCCGCCGGCATTGTTCATGTCTATGAGCGGCAGTTACCATTTTTCGCAATAAAAAAAATCTGTCAAATTTGTTCAATGAGCCCTCATTGAGCAAATTTGACAGATTTTTATCGCCTGGGAAATTATCTCTAGATGGCGTGCCTGCGAACCGAAATCCAATGTCAACATCATTGGCTGATTGATTTATTCGTAAATTGACAATTTGACATATCACGTCTAAAAATACCCAATAACCTTGTAGATGGACCACCTCAGGCCTATAGTACGCCATCTTGCGGATTTTTCAGTCGCGATAGTCGCCATTGATATCGAACGAAACGTGTTTGACAATAAGGTGAGAATCAAATGAAGAAATTTGACAGATTTGCACATTGTCAGAGTAGTGATGTTCTAAATGATATGTAGGTTCGGCCAGGACCTTATATAGTTGACCAAAAAGGCCAATTCCTACAACACTGGCATAATCCAGTTTATTCTTAAGTAAATAACACACTTAAAAATTTCATCTCGTGTTCAGGTGGGACTGGAACCCACACCTTCCACAATCCGGGTGAATGTTCTACAAATAAGTAAGTGCTTGATTCGATATGAGCTGTCGATAGTCTCATCAATATTGTAGTTATATTTACAATATCCAGTGGAAATATTATTACAGATATTTGTTCGAGTCCCGCCTGAACACGAGATGACATTTTTTAGTGTGTTATTTACTTAAGAATAAATTGCAAAAGATTGCTATAAAAATATCAACTAATAATCCAGTTTCTTTACAATCCAGTGGCGGCTGTACCTTAATTGCGCTCGTGCGCTGAACCACTTATCTATTTTGTACTAGAAGCGAGGTTCGTCAAACACGTTCCAATACCTAAACACATCGTCTTACCGCAGGTGCGAACCCTAGAAGCCCGGCAAGAGGAGTCCAGTACTAACGGCAGCGCGTCCGCCGCGCGCCTGCACTCCGCCTGCGCCGCGCTACAGGAGAGGGCAGCTCTGCTGGAGCGGGCGCTCTCTGCTGAGACCAGGGTCAAACTGGACTTACTGTCCGCCCTTGGGGACGCTAAACGACACATGCACATACAGGAGGGTAAGCAACCGTACTATCATCATCATATCAGCCCCCTATCCACCCACTACAGAGTATAGGCCTCTTCTTTATCGCGCCACTCCCTTCTGTCCCCTGCCAGCCTTATCCATTCTTTCCCCACTGCCATTAAAATATCGTCGGACCATCGGGCAGCAACCATATATGAGTTGTCCATTCGTGAAAATAAATGATGTGGGTGACCGCTAGCTACGCCACTGGGTATACTGTGGAAACAAGAAGAACGACCTGCTCCCCATTCTGAAAACATAAAGACATAAGCACGCACTGGAAGGTATGTAGCTCATAGTTATATCTCACACACTCAAAGAGACCATAAAGCTACAGTAGAGAGAGTTCAAAGGGTACTTCACTAGCACTGAAATATTGACATCTGTCAAAAAGGACTTCGTATTTGGAACAGACCATAATCTAGATACACGATTGGAAATAAGCATTATACGTTTTGTGGAATTAGCTATAGATGCACATACAGAAGGGTGTGTATGTAGCTCCATAGAATTATTACAAGACTAGAAACCGAGTTTGTGCCCACAATTTGAAGCAACTCAACGGAACCGTACGTCCCCAACGCCCGGACCGCTCCGTAGTCGTAAATGTCAATGCATCTCGCGAAAATTAATTAAGTATGACGATTTGTGCGGTAAAATTCTGAAAAACATAAGTAGTGTAATATCATCACTTTTCACATGAAAGTGTGTTTTAAATGCTTGTGTAACGATTTATTAAAGTGCCCAGTATTTCCCGATAGTGAAAAAAAAATATTTTCCCATTTTAAGTTTACTGCTTTATTGGTTCGATTTAAGTACTACTAAAACAGTACAATTACTACAATAATCATTTCCTATATTTTTAGGGATATATGATTTGACTGGTAACATTAATTAGGATTTTTATGTTGATACTACGTACGTAGTACCAACTTAAAACACCGAATTTGAGGTGACAGCAGTAGGAAACTATCATTTTAGTCTTGAAATAATTCTATGTGTAGCTCATAATCGAGGACATACATCTTTAGGTTGCTTTGGTAATATGTTTTCGCTCATCCGCCAGGGCTAATATCCCGGCAAGAGAAGGAGATGGAGGAGCTCAAGGCACAACTCCTGGCCGTGATGCCGGGCGAGCTGGTGGCGTGCCTGCCGCCCAGCAACAGTCTCGACCCCAACGCCGCCGCCTACACGCCTAAGCAGCTTTGCTCCGACGCGTAGGCCACGCCTACACGCCCAAGCAGCTCTGCTCCGAAGCGTAGGCCACGCCCACACGCCCAAGCAGCTCTGCTCCGACGCGTAGGCCACGCCCACACACACACACACACACACCGTGAGGGGCGAGATGGGTGAGATTTTAGAGCATCTAATTATACTTACTACGCTAGCTCAGCGATCCATATTGAGGTTCGCCATTTTATCCGGTCCTGTGCTATTCAGGCTCCATGTCCATACCCTAATGACGGCAATGATAGTGGCGCCATCATTTATTTTCAAGACTTTTTTTCGCGTGAAAAATCTGCTAGATGGCATACTGTTAGAATATTGAACGTGAGATGTCAATTTTGACACACGACCAACATTACGCCATCTAATGAATTTTTACACGCGATAGTCCCCATTGGAAAAATATATTCTGAAATATCGTGCACGTGGCATAAAGAGTAATTTTGAGTATTGTACTCAGAAACGATCTAATTTTATGGCTCAATTATGTTTGAAATGCCAAACCTGCACTTTCAGTGAAGGTAATTTAATCAATAAATTTGAATTCCTTTGAAGAAATGCTCTAACTCTCAACCGACTCGCCACCCTCACCTCTCCACCGAGTAGCCGAGCCTGCCTCGTGTAGCGACCAGCGCAACCAACAATCATTTTATAAATAACCCGTACAAAGTAGACCACATTTAATATTGTGCCAACAGTGAGGGTTTCAGAAATTGATAAAGCCGTTATAATTCGTTATGTGAGCGTGAAGTCCAACGTCGTCGGTATTAGTTGTTTTGTACGTTGTAATTTTGACATGTCAAAATATTACCAATACCCTTGGAATGTGATTTTCATTTATCTGGACTAACCTGACAGATGCAAACGTCAATTTTCTATACATTTTGACATTTTGCATCTGTCAAAAGACTTCAAACATGTATGGGAACTTGACATTGACATCTGTTAAATTAGTTAACATTTAAAAATCAAAGTTTAGTTGGACTTGACGTCTACATTTCGCAACCTAACCAAAATTTTGTGAAAACCCTTATTGACCCGAACGTAGAAACTATTTTTATAGTTGTTAGCACAAATCGCATTTTTTCACATTCCCGAATCTAAGTTACGCTGGTCTCTATATGTTGGACTTCGATACTGGTATTTGTATGGGCGTTTATCTTGATCTCATATTGTATGTTTTGCGTTTAGTTCAACTACTTCGCAACACTTCTTTCTATGTTATTATGCACTCATTTACAAAGTGCACCATTATTTCTTTGTAATAGGAATGATGACAAATTGACTGATTTGTGTAATGAAAGAACATTAAAGATACAAAAATAAAATGGTATACAAAGTGATTACAGCAGTATCTAAAGTGTTGGTTGGCAAGTTATTTTTAAAGTATCTCATAACTGAAATAATAATAGACAACCCGTGTAAATTATGTTTTGAGTTCTGCCCATGTGTTGCGAGCTATTTGTATGGAGCTTTTTAGGGAAGTAAATTTTACGTGACTTTAAAGCTGTGATATCTCGGAGAGTTATCTACTACCCGAGTCATTGCACTGATATTTCAAAGATAGGGAGGGTCTTTTGATAACCAAATAATAGGCAAATTTGTCATCATGACTATTGATTCAAGTACAAGATATCGTACATCTAAGGCCTGGAGCCTATAGCTTGAGATTAATTCGATTTCATTACTTTAGGCGGTTCCCTGCAAATGTCCATACAAACATCGGTACAACACCATAATGGATTCCACAGATTAAGCGCGTTAGTTTTGTAACCGTGTACGTACTTCGATACAGAGCGTTTATTTTTTCATAAATGAAATATTTGGATTCAGAAGTCGTGGTACCTGTGACATGTTGATGTAAGCATTTCCAGCTCGCATTTCGCCCGCCACCAAGCCAAGGAGATTTACGTTCAGGATCACGGAGTATGCTTAAATTAACAAGTACCTGAAACTAATATAGAAGGAGTGTTTCTTATTTATCGGCAAGAGTGGGAGTAAAAAGCGTATATTTTTAATTGCAAATTTGAAGCTTTTTTGAGAATTTACATCTCCTTCGCTTCGGTAAACGGTAGGGCCAAGTCATGATCTCTAACGGCATAATTTACTCCGGCGGTGTACACTGTCCTTCCAGTCCATTGAAACGCTGCGTGTTCTTTTAAATTTATGTGATAAATTGTACAAAGTAAGATCTGAATTGAGTCTTCTTCCTTGTAATGTAGTTTTATTGGCGTTTTAGTCGATTTTCAAGTTTAAATTCGTCGTCGAGGCGATTGGTTTCGGCACAGTCTACGCAACACAGGTTCGTTACACGCAATATGTACTTTTTCACTACATCATTAGGATTCGAGCAACTGATCAATTGTTAAGATTGTAAGTACGAGAATAGTTTTAAACATGTATACAATGTTGTAATTTGACTACCATTACGAGTTTAGCTAAAACATGGTAAACTGGCCTATGACAGTGTTTTTGAATAAATTTTGTAATATTTTTTGTACATGTATAATACTAGAAATGTTAATGTGTCGATTTTTACAAGACCTAGAACAAACCTGTTAATATATTTAGCAAAGTTACAAATCGTTTCCTTTGATGGGAAATTTTATCTTTGGATACTTTTGAAGTGAACATTGTCGCATGTAATACAGCTTGATTATGTCTGGCAAATAGCAAGGGAAAAAAAATCAGACACTTTGTGTCTCTTTCACACACTCCTCATACTCTCAGCGTGTGATTCCCAGTTGCGTCCTAATCTGTCGCTTCGGAGCCAGGGGTACGCTTGGACCATAGACTGCTGTCTGATCTATGCAACCTTTAGACAGGGGAACCAGACCAACTTGATCACGGTGACACATTATCTCAAAAATCGTAGGTATCCACAATTTTTCAAGAAACTATTCGAGTCGTGCAGGTTTCCTCACGATGTTTTCCCCTACCACCGAGCTAATGGTAGAAAGTTGCACATCGATTTGAAAAATCCAGAGGAGTACATGCTCGGGTGCGAACCTGGATCCCCCACGTAGAAAGCGCGATCTTAACCACTGATCTACCTTCGACTGAGGAACGTCCCTTTTACACACCCTGTGTTATTTTTCCCTTACCGTTTGGCAAACAAAAGCAAGCGTGTGGATTGGGCATAAGATATAATAGTGAACAGTGCATAAATAAGTAGGCGTGTTCGAACGCGTGTGTTGCGAGCCTGTGCAATTCTAGGAGCCCAATTCTCGGGTTCGTGATATTTTGAAAACATGGCGGATATCACCCGAAAACCATACAAAAAAACTATGTTTTAGTGATATATGTCGTATGAAAATAAATGTCACGAGCCCGAGAATTGGGGTCCATGTTACTTGTGGCGCTACTCGTTGAAGTTTGTATGCCGGTCGGTTTGACTCGCAACTCTACAGTTGCCAGCACAGCACCATGACAGTAGTAGTTGTGATTTGTATGACTCCGGTTCGGCAAGAGTGCTACAACCAGTATTTAATTTTTTTTTAAACTTTCGCGTTGTATTATACAAATAATTAATGTACACGGGACAAAAGCCCGGCGTAGCACCTCCAGTCCGCTTGTGTTCACGACCGCTGTAACGCGGCCGAAACGTCAAGCTGTGAGTATATGCTACTACGAGTATGTATTTACATATAAAAATAACTGCGTTTTGTCACGTGTACATTAATTATTTGCATATTTATTTTCCTTCGACGTTGTGAGGATTTTTGTCGCTCTGGTGTTAAGAATTCTTTGTTACTTGTTTGTTTTGGCTTTAATGTTTTTCTTAATTATTTGACTGACAACTTTATACAATGATTATCTAATTATTCTTACTCCGAGTTTCAATGTTACAATTGGACATGTTAAATCGTTTTTTGTACAGTTTGAATTGAGCGACAAATATCTATTAAATTAATGGTATCTTATATTTTGAGTCTACGTAATTTACTGATCCCCTTTGCTACATCCCCATGTATTCATGGCTGTAACAATGAGTTTATTATCTTCAGTAAATTGTAAACAAACAAAAGCCACTGTAAGTTTATTTGTAAGTGTTTTTAAAATGGATCTTCCTTTGTCATCCGAACTCTTACTATAGTAATTTTGCATTTTTGAGCTCGTTACTATAGTTTACTTCACGTAAAGTCAAAATCGAAGTGTGTGAGTTAATATGTATTGAAGTAGTTCTTAATGTGTGCTAAGAAGGATACGAGATATTGATGGGGACTGGGTGTTTCTACTTCCGCGCTCTATAATAGACACTTAAAAACCGTGTTTCCTTTTATTAGCTTTACACGTTCTAAGTGGCTTGATAATAATATATTAAGTAAAGTCGTTTTTGAAAAATTATATAAATATCAACTTGAGTTTGGGTATGAATTGTTATGCTCCCAGATAAGCTTTTTTTTTCTATTTTACATTATAAGTGTATTGTGTTATTTAACATCCTAGTCATTCCAATTAATTTACTTGTAAATAATAACAAATGCTGTTATTTTTTACCTCACAAGAGTATGTAAACGTGTAAAAATACTATATTATGAATGTTGAAAATAGAAACACCCAGTTTGTTTAGGGTTATAGTACTTTGTCGCCTCACTCCAACTTGGTACTTGTTGATTATTGAATATCGTCGGTGTTGTGTCAAGTATTCGTAGTATTATGTCAATGTCCACAAGTGCCAACATGACTAGTTGACTACCCTACTGAAGCTCGGTATGAGCGGTGTGGGCTGAACTCAAATGCACCTCAGGAGAACTATGGACTCTCTCAGGTTGACCTAGACTAAATGGTTTCGACGAACATGTATTCCACTTCTATTATAGTTTTAAACACATTCAAGCCATGGAATATACAAAGGCCAATTAGTGTTCTTTTGCAAACGAAAACCGTTAGATGGCGATATGTAGATTGGTTTCGATCATAATACTATATGATCGTAGCACTCACTACTAGAAGGTGAATAATGCTCTACCGCCACGAAGTCGACCTTCCCATAGTTCGCAACGCAGGGGTGCTGAGTGCGCTCGACCAATCCAAAAAATATACATTCTGTTTGAGCCAATCAATCAGTCCAATATCAAACGTCGCCGTCACAGACCAATAAGAACGACGTTCGTAGCTTGAACCGTGCGTCTGCACGACCTCCAAAGAGTTTTGATTGGTCAAGCGCACTCCACCCCACTTCGTCCCGCGGACATGGGAAGGTCGGTTTTGTGGCGGTAAAGCTATAGTTATTTTATGTTGTAGTAACATGTCAAACTGAGAATGCTACGTTCAAAACAACTAATGGCGTTTATATGCGACCTCGTCTTCCATTCGCCATGTAACGGATTATTCATTCCTAGTACCCTCATTCTTTGAGGTGCATTTGTTTTGGGACTTGCTATAAATGCATATGTGACAGATTTGTTCTTCAATGACACATTAGTTGACCATCGTGTGTGAATACCAGGTTTATCAGTAAATCCGTTACATCCATTTAGTATAGGTACGCAGAGTTGGAACACCTATGGAATTTAGATGGTTAATTTAAATTAATATTTTTTTTGTAAAGTAAGTAAGCGAGAAGTTAACTAAGTATTACACCTTGTTTCCGCTCTTTCACTAAATGATCAGATAAAAACTTGTGAATGGAGAACAGCTCTGTCAGATGTGCATAAAGATCAATAAGGTTAGTGTAATGCACTACAGTGCTGAGCAAACCAACTACGCACATTGGATGAATACAGTCAAGTGAATAATGTATTATTTTTGAGATTGTGACACTGAATATTGTCGTCTATCTAGTCTTTCGTCTAGATCTGTTTACTACGGCGAGCCGTCTGCTATGACAGTTGATTACGTATTTGTGTTAAAATAACGCATTTTGTCAACAGTTTGTTGTAGTTTCGACTGTAAAATCTATCTCTTGAGATTGAAGTTCATTTTGCATAGCAGGAAATGAGTGAGATTAAGGCTCGTCGGGTTTAAATAAGTCTAGATATTTATAAACCTAAGTTTTAGACATTTAGTTTTAACATCAGACTGCGCACTGCCCTCGAAGTCAGACTTCCGTTCTATTTTATTTCGAAGGTTGAACCGGAAATGTGAAACTCAAAGTACTTAATTTAGCTTTAGATTTCGATGTGATTTACCGACTAATTATTTTTTTGGATACGAAGCTGTCGGCAGCACAGATACCGATGTATATTTTTTCATAAAACCTGTTCCGGGTCAAACGGAGAACATTGGTACAAGCAGAACGATCTGAATTTTCACTAGTGAAATGTAAGCGATAATGTTTGTTTGTATGATAAACAGATGCTGTAACAGCAATAAAATATCAGACTTGCATATGTTTCCTTTTATTTACTTCTCTCAACCATTATTGACGATTTTTAAAGCTAGAAGATGAAGTTTTGTTCAAAATGAAGCCATTTCATATGGGTCAACATATAATAAATATCAGACAAATGAAAATATGTCGTATGTGTACGTTGACTTTACCCTAAAGTAAGTACCTACAGTATGCATCAAACAATACATCCATTATGTTCAGAGTGGTAATCAAACTCTTGAAATGTGAGGCAACGTCACTAAGAAATGCGCCATCGGTAATAGTCTAATATTTTCATAATTGAATAAAAATGTAGACTATAAACAAAAATAACTTTATTTCTCATATTTATAACCATGTTACATCATACCCAATGTATAGATTTCATCATTTTCAATACCTTTAGGTTACAGTATTTTTTCTTAAGATAGCTACAGATACTACATTTAAAATGGAGTTCTTAAATTAACGAGCTATCACAGATTTTGCAATCAGGTCTTACAGACACAGCTCTCTGGTAAAGGATATATTTAATATCCCTATGTAGTGTGTATCATTAAACAGTTAGGTACATTTACAAGAAATGTATTTAATTATGAGTAATAATACATCTTAAACCTGAAACCATTCAAAACTATTTCAAATGAGTCGCTACGGTGGAATGCAGCCCTCTACGCAGTGCATGCATGCATGAAGAAACAGCCACTCATGTACTGTTAGAGTGCATAGGGGTAATGTAATGTAATGTAATGTGGACTCCCTTTTCCGCACTTAGACTCTCTTTCGGTCCATTGTACGTGATAGTGCATAGGGGTGGCCAGCAACCGGGCACACTACCTGGGAAACCCAGGCAGTCTCCAGGAAATTTTCAGCAACACCAAGGCGCTGATGGGTTTCTTTGAAGAACAGCTGCTGGTTGGAATGACACCGGCCAACTTCACCCTCCGCACACGAAATGGGCACAACTGCTGCCTGATTGCAGAAAAGCCCGCACAAGGAAGAAGAAGGTGATCAGAACTGATTATAATAGGGCCTAAATTCCTATTATGCGTTGGTTGTATCCATTCCTACCACTATTCTAGGAGGTTCTGTGCCCCACAACTCATTAAAAGTGTTAGCAACCCAACTGGGATCGAGGTATTCAGGCCTTGTATAAATTTTAGAAATACAGACAATAACTTATAGGCACAGGTTGTAGAATCTCGCTTGCTCGTTTGTCCGCCTCTAGCATAAAAAAAAATCTAGTTGAAATTAGTTTCCTGACAAACTTGACATCCTGGCTTGACTAACAATACTGTGTATTTCAAGTTGTACTCTCAATGCTCTTTGCAAGTCCATACTCCTCAGTTGGGACGCAATGTATTTGCCATAGATATCAAATTCATCCTCCTTCACAATATTCACTGTAGAATCTACTTTGAAATCGTCAGAACTAGAATTCCTGTGTTTGAATTTCTTCCGCTTTATCTTATATGAGCTGTGGTCTCGTTCAGGAGAGGGTTCATGGGTTTCGGTCTTGAAAGTGTGTGAATAATCGTCAGATTGCGTCACGAGAGGAGGTGATGGTATTTCACTAGGTTGGACCCACTGATTTTGATTGGTGTCATCACCTACTTCTTGTTGCTGAAAAATATAACTTATTTAGCTATTTGAATTGAGTATGATCGAAAATTCTTATGAAAACTGGGCTTACTTCAGAGCTGCTTATCTTTTCCTTGATATTATTGAAGCGTCTATGCCATTCGCCAAACCATTTTATACTTGGCGTATACACGTAGTTGGGACCTGATCGCTGCCTTATTTTCGCTATTTCTTGGGCGTAAGTCGATCTTAGGTTCTTTATTTTGATCCTCAGGTCGACTTCATCCATCAGGATGCCGGTAGCAGAGTGAAATTCGGCGATAATATTCCCATAAGCTTCCTGTCGTTTATTTCGGCACTTATAACCTGGATCATATGGATTCCACAAGTATTCATGTTTTAAGTATATATTTACGAATTTCAGGGTTTCTGATTCACTCCACCTCATCGTATGGAATCTAGTTGTATGTAAATAAATTAGATTTATATAAAAACAATGCGATATGATAAGCGAGCCGAGATTGTGAAATTGCGATTAATTTAACGTTCGGTTGATTGATTTGATATTTCGACAGATGTTATTTCAACGTTTCAAAGTACTACTGTCAAACTTACATCGCAATGAATTCTGTACTTGGCTAAACTCATTTTCATTCATAAGTCCAAAAAAATTGTTTTCCCTACATATGTATCAGCGTTGCCAGAATGTTACTTTTGTAACATTTTACGTTACTTTTGGTCGTCCAATGTTACTTCCATGTTACACCACACTCAATGTTACTTTTATGTTACTTTTGAGAATTTCGAACAAAATCCTGGTGGAATGACCAACCAATACGATTGTTTGTCAAATTTACTTATTCATTCACTCGTGTATATTTTTCAATCTGTTCAATACTCAATATCTTTATTGCATCTATAGGTTACATAATTAGTTGGTTCATAATAAATGTAGGTATCACTATAGACCCGGGAGGGCACTGCAATATGGGAGAGGACGCTCATTACTAAATTAGGATTAACTTTAAATAATATACCTTTATATAACTATAGTGAAATATAAAATGAAGTATGCAATTCTATATATATTATATATTATTTATGTATTATTAGTATTTTCCTTTAAATATATGTGTGTTATTTATCTATGTATTTTTATCATTGAGATATTCATTAACTGTATAATAGGCTTTAGTGAGTAGGAATTGTTTGAGTAATTTTGCAAACATTTTATCATTTATTAGTTGTTTGATTAATTCGGGTACCTTATTAAATATTTTTATAGACAATACGTAGGGGCTGTTTGAGTGTAAGGTCATTCGAGAGTTCGGTAGGTTAAGTTTATTATTATATCTGAATTGATAAGGGGCGGCGTTGTCTTTACGTTTGGTTTAAAAATTTGGGTGTTTACGAACAAATTTACATGTTCCAAAAATAAAATACATGGGAGTGTAAGAATTTGGTACTGTTCAAAATACGGTTTGCAGCTATCAGTTTGATCTATGTTTGCGATAATTCTTTTGAAGGACGAAGAGGGACATTTATCCCGCTTACGTGTTTTTTTACTTTTAATAAAAGAGTCAAGGAACGTATTTTATTTTAATCATTTAAATTAAATGCCATTATAACGTATTTTGCTTTTTTTGAGCTGTACTATGAGGCACTTACGGAATATAACCGGGAGCTAAGAAAGGCAAAACGACAATCTTGGAGGAAATTTTGTGAGGACATAAATAGCGCCACACAGACATCTAGGATTCACAAGATTATGTCAAAATCACCAACGACACACCTAGGGTTACTAAGGAACCCAGATGGGTCGTTCACGAACTCCAGGGAAGAAACACTCGCACTGCTAGCTAGCACACACTTCCCAGGATCCACTCCAATATCAGAAAGAGAGGAACCAGCACATCCTCAGGGCAAGCCTAGGCCCAGACCGGAGGACTGGCGCAAAGCCACTCTGATATTCAGACCCCACCAGGTCAAGTGGGCCATAAATAGCTTCAAACCATTCAAGTCTGGGGGGGAGGACGGCATTTTTCCTGCCCTCCTTCAAAAAGGGGCTAAAGGGCTCCTCCCATTTTTAGTAAAAATCTTTAGGGCAAGCTTTGCCTGGAGATCACTACCGGCTATATAGACAAAGGTAAGGGTGGTGTTTATACCCAAGGCCGGAGATAGAGACAAGTCACAGCCTAAATCCTACCGACCGATTAGCCTCACCTCCTTTCTATTGAAAACAATGGAAAAGGTACTAAATATGTACATCAGAGAGAACTTCATCAAATCGTGTCCCTTGCATGTACGTCAACATGCCTACCAAGGTGGCAAGTCTACCGAGACAGCCTTAATGGAGCTTACCGATAGACTAGAAAGGGCTGTAGAAGAGAAAGAAATTGCCCTATGCGCCTTCCTAGACGTGGAGGGAGCGTTTGACAACACCTCAGCGTCAGTCATCATAAGGTGCATGAGAAATAAGGGCGTAGATGAGACCACCCTAGGATGGATCGAATCCATGCTCTTATCCAGAGTAGCTAAACTAACACTTCTGGACACCACAGCAGAATTCAAAGTTGCGAGAGGATGCCCCCAGGGGGGAGTTCTGTCCCCACTGGAATGGTCCATCGTAGTTGACGAGCTGCTTCACAAACTAAACGGGGCTCACTTTACAACCCAGGGCTATGCGGACGATCTGGTGATTACGGTGGTTGGCAAATGCCAATACACAGTATCTGATCGGCTGCAGCAGGCTCTACGTATGGTTGAAAGATGGTGCAACGATGTTGGTCTCAACGTGAACGGGAATAAAACCATCATAGTCCCATTCACCAAAAAAAGGCTTCTGGATAAACTAAGAAAGCCTACCTTATCTGGGAAAACCATAGAGTTTTCTAGAGAAGTCAAATACCTAGGGGTGATGCTAGATCAAAAGTTGACCTGGAATTCACACCTCAACTACGTTACCAAGAAGGCCAAGATGGCACTTGGAACCTGCTACAGGATGGTGGGACCCAAATGGGGCCTAAAACCAAGGTACTTGCTTTGGTTATACACGGCAGTGGCACGTCCCATGATTGCCTATGCCTGTGTAGTGTGGCACAACAAGACCCGCCAATCCACAAGCAGCATGGCACTCACGAAAGTACAGCGCTATGCATGCTCGCTAATCACAGGTGCCATGTCATCCACCCCAACGGCCGCTCTGGAGGCTCTGCTATCTCTCTGCCCCCTGCCTACATTTATACAAAAAGAGGGCAAGAGCCGCTATGCTGAGAGCCTGGGAAAACGGGTCCAAGACATGGCACTCTTACGGCATGAGAACCCTTCTAAAAGAACTGCAAGTCATGCCGATCATGCTTATGCCAGGGGACAGCATGATCAAAGAATACCACCTCACAAAGTGGTATTCAATCGAGATACCGGACAGACAGGAGTGGACTGATGGTACGCTCGCTGAGTTCCGGTCTGGGGATATTGTGTGGTACACGGACGGCTCCAGACTCAACAATAGAGCTGGCTTCGGAGTATACGGCGAAAAACCCAAGGCCCAAATATCACAGGGCCTGGGGTTACACGCCACAGTCTTCCAAGCCGAAGTGGCTGCTATAATACGCTGCGTCCAGGAGAATCTGCGACGCGGCTATAAGGGTAAAGATATATATATATCCTATCAGACAGTCAAGCGGCTCTAAGGGCACTTGAATCTGCTGAGATTACCTCCAAACTAATAGCGGAGGGAGCACAGACCCTAAACTGTCTGGGCTCCAACAACAGAGTAACCCTTCGCTGGGTACCAGGACACTCCGAAATCGTGGGCAACGAAAAAGCCGACGAGCTTGCAAGGGAGGGGGCCTTATGCCCGGTACAAACCCCGGAACCAGTACTGGGCATACCCAAGTGCACCACCCGGCGCAATCTTAAAGAGTGGTCGATCGAACAAAGTAAACAACTATGGCTCAGGTCGACAGGTCAGGCTCACGCCAAGACCTTAATGACAGGATTCTCCAACAAATACACGCAAGAGGTATTAGCGCTATCTCGCGGACAGTTGAGTATCCTCACAAGAACCATTACTGGTCACTGCAGGCTAAACAAGCACGGTACCAGAACCGGGCTGGCCGGAGATCCCACCTGCAGATTCTGTAAAGCAGAGGACGAAACACCGATGCACGTCCTCTGTCAATGCGATGCCCTCGGGCACCCAAGAAGCCGCACCCTGGGCAGTTACCACATCTGCCCGGAGGATGTTAAGGCTATCGCTCCCAAGGCCATTATACGGTTTATGCAAGCCGTGGGCCTCGGAGACGATCTGTAAGGGGGAGCGGAGGTCACAATAGATCAAATTTGGTCGCAGTGACCACTCGGCAACGAACGCTCCCCAGAACTTCGAATAATAATAACGTATTTTGCCAGTTTCCAAAAAAAAGGGCAATGTTACTTTTTCTGACAAAATGTTACTTTTTGATCTGTCTCGTGTAACTTTTGACTATCGGCCACTGGCAACACTGATATGTATGAAAATATTTAATTTCATAAAAAGCAACAAGGAACAAGCGCTGGAATAATTATGGGCTACTATCGTCTTTTCGCAATTTTTCTAATTAGGAGCTGGAATCCATCACCCTAGAATTGAATTAAAATAACATTAAAAAAAATTATAATAACATTCTATTTTACAAATAATAATAAATTTAACATACGCATGTGAAGTTCGTCAGCAGCTGCTGAATATCTGCCAAAGGTTGAACTTAACAGTTGCGAGTTGCGGGACTGCCATAGATCAGCTGCTGAAATGTCTCCTAAGCGGTTTGTTCACGAACTGCGCGTGGGCTCGCGGGTGCGGTGGGGGCGGCGGGGCGGGGCGGTACGTGACGGGCGGCGGCGGCGCTACACCTGGGCGGAGCCCTGCACGCCGCGCGCCCGCCGTGCTCTACTCCGAGCTGCTGCACACGCGCCGCGCCTACCTCGTTACCGTGTCCGCCATCCAGCCGCAGTGGCTGCACCAGGTCGCGCCCGACTACGCCCGCCGCTGTCGCGCGCTCCGGTGACATTCGCACACACGCCGAGCTCGTCTTCTAAGGTTATGCCTCAATAGTTTCGTTAGCAGACTGACGCACTCAGTCACGTCAAATTAACTTAAATATAAAGAATATCTATAATTGTGCCGTGTGGTCCCGGCAGAGTAGAATAGGCCACCCTCACTCTTACCGAGGTGTCGTAAAAGGCGACTAAGGTAAAGCTGCTGGCATGATCATCAGCAACTAGAGAAGGAAAACTCTGCATTTATATCAAAACCCTCGCCAACCTGTCTGCCAAGCGTGGTGAGTATGGCAATTACCCCTCATGTGATTGAGGGAGGCCCGTGCCCCAGCAGTGGGGACTTCAATGGGCTGATGATGATGATGATGATGAACATTTGAAAGATTGCTCACATATTTGAATAATTTATTTTAAAATATCTTACATAATAGTTAAAGCATAGGAGATAAGTAGGTATTGTAAATAAGACTTGAAATTATGTAGATCTTTGGTTAAACATTTTTGGAGAATAAAGAACTCAACAATAAATAGTCAATAAAAATATTGCACTCGTGGACACTATATTAATCACTGGTTATGTCAGAGATGCGAGCTTCGCTAACCAGATTTTGTATTTCAAGCTGGAGCCTCAAAGCTTTGTACAGGTCCATTTTCCTTAGCTGAGATGCTATATATTTTCCATAGATATCAAATTCATCTTCCTTCAGAATAGTCTCTGAATTAGAATCTGTAGAGTAGTCTCGGATTGGTATTTTGTGTTTGAACTTTTTCTTCTTATTTTTCTTGTGGATGGGGGAATGTGAGAGATGTTTTTCTTTCTTCACTCTTGGGGTGCATTCTGTCTTTACTTTATCATAATCTTCTTCCACTTGTGGAACTAAGGGATCAGGGTTTGGCTCACCTATGTTTCCATTTTGTAGTTCTTGGTCCACCCAAATTTGACATGATGAGTCCACTTCTGGGTTTTCCTGTGCCTGTGACAATAAAATGGAAATGAGCAACAGTCATCAAATTATAAGCTTTAAATTATATTTTTTATTATGACAAAAAATAACAGTAAAATTGATCAAGGTTATTTCAAAGGTAAATCCTGGGGTAGGGTTGAATATTTTATTAAATCAATCATTAACATTACTATTAGCGTAGTCAGATGGATCCTGGTGGACTTTTAGCATTTTTATAGATCAAGTATGTAGCATTTTCAGACTAGAATTTAATTATTGGAATGACTTGATCACTCCAGAGTTTTGTTGTGTAAGCTAAACAAACTCGATGATGAAGCTATTCAGAAGATAGTGCAGGTACTTACGACGTTAAAAGAGGTAGTGTGGCGGTTATTAGGGACGTGTTTGAGGCATCTGTCCATTTCATGGAACCAAACCAAAGAAGGTTCGTACATCGCATCAGGGTGAGACTTTTGCAGTATTTTGTGCACTTGTTGGACGTAAGTAGTCCTCAGGTTCTTTATCTTCATTTTCACTTCAGATACCGATAAAGTTTTTGATGTAGAAGCTTTAAATTCGGAAATAATGTCCACGTAAGATTTTTCTCTGTGGTGTTTCAATTTATAGTTAGGGTGAGATGGGTTCCAGAGACATTCGTTCTTTAAATATATTTTCACGAATTCTAACGTCACTGCTTCACTCCACCGCATTTTCGTTTGTTTATTTATTTCATTTAAATTCACGAGAAAAACAATGTTTTGCAATGCGATCGATCAATTTGACATGACATATTGACCACAGACCAAGAAAAAAATGACATACAACAAATTGGCAAGTTTTTTTTAATTTATGGGATTGGATTTTTTTTCTCTTCCTGGCACAGCACGGTTTGTGCATAGGCCACAGACTTGGGTTTTGGGAATTGGGGCGGTAGGTGTAAAAGGTAGGGAAACGGATGAATACCTATTTAATCAGATTTATAGAAAGGGCAAAAGGAAAAACAAGGATCAGATAAGGTTAAACATATAAGTATTTTGTTTATAATTTTATATCATTTAGTCATATAGTTACATAATATGTTGTAAATATTATTATTATTTGATGATAGCAAAGTAGAGATAGATGTAGGAAAAGGGACACGGAGAGATGTAAGTTATGATAGGAAGGAAGAAGTGTTATGAAGAGGGCAGGAGAAAAAAATATGATTTACGTCTCCAACAGCACCGCATTCGCACAAATCATCATTTGTTATTTTAATCTGAAGAGATGAGCAGGAGTACAGGTATGACCCAGTCTCATGCGGGTTATATTGGTGGTTGAGACTTTACCAAGCCGCATTTTAAAAAACCATGGATTCGATGGAATGGCAGGTTGAATTAATTGTAGTTTACCTACCCTTTTCTAAATTATCATTCTGCCACTCTTGTTGCCAAGAATTATGTTGATAAACTACAGTTTACTTCCTACAGGAAGAGAGAGCAAATCATATGGGAAATTTTTGTAGGGATAAAGGTCTCCAGAGGTTACAGCTTCATTAGCAAGTTGATCAGATTTTTCGTTGCCTTGAATATTATGATGACTAGGAATCCATACAAAGTGAACAATCAAGCCCTGCTGTGAAATTTTGTGAAGCAAATTTCTACACTCTAAAATAACAACGCTATTTGAATTTTTGATACAGGGAAATTTACTCAACGCTTGTAAAGCACTTTTTGCCTCAGAAAATATGACGCTTTGATTAAGCTTCATAAGTAAAATATATTCTAGTGATTTGAAAACGCCGTAGCATTCTCCGGTGAAAATAGATGTTTCTGGAGGAAGTTTTACTTTCTGAACTATTTTATATTGATGATGATATATACCCACGCCATCATGACCCGAGGAGGACTGTTTAGAGGCATCGCTATAAATATCCACTCCACTACCCGCGACCGCGAAAGTCCACTCCACACCACTCTAGATTTTATAGTCTTCACTAACAACATTTATAATGCGATCTGTTAACATATTGATTATAAAATTTAATAACATTTTAGGAACCTGTTATTTTATTAGTTTTTCTGTGTCTACAAATGCTGCTAGCAAAGATTCATTATATGTAAAGGCTAAACGTACATCAGTAGCAAAAATTCCTAAGCTATCTGAAGTGCCTTTCCTAAATCCGAACTGATTATTACTTAGAAGTCCTTTACTTTCAACAAACCATTCCAATCTATTTTTTACTAAATGTTCAATTACTTTGGCAAGAACTGAAGAAAGTGCAATGGGCCTGTATGAGGAGGCTTCTGAAGAAGGCTTATTGGGTTTCTAAATTGGTATTGTCTCTTGTGACTTCCATGCAAGAGGGATAGAGTTAGATTGTATTATATAATTAATAACAGATAAATAATAAGACAAGCTAGAGTCATTTAAATGTGACAGAAAGGAATAAGGGATTCCATCCATACCAGGTGCAGAATCTTTAACATATCTAAGAACACCTTTAAGTTCAGACATAATAAAAGGAGATTCTAATTCCGTTTGAACAGTAGAGGATGCTCTGTATGACCAATCAGCATTATTTAGCTGATGTTTAAAGCGAGGTGCACGTGTTCTAGATGGACTATTATGATGAGGAATAGGGATGTGAGAAAAATTAAAATAATGTTTAATTAGTAATGCAACACCTGCATAACTATCCTGCCTGTCTTCCCTAATACAAGAGAAGCCAGGAATTGGGCCGAAGCCATGTTTCCTGCAATGCTATAATAAAAGGGTCAAATTTATATATTATATAAATTATATCTGTTTTTTTAGTGCCGATACTACGGCAATTCCACTGAACCGCCATCGGCACTATAGCTGGTTGTAGCTGTTTCGTTTTGTCCGCTACTTATAATTATATCATGGTCACAAATATTTTGGGCAACGTTGGTCGGTGAAGATAATAAATTACTTTAAGAAAGAGAGTTTATAAGTTGAATTATTAATTATTTTACTGACATACTAGTAATAGGAGTATTTAAATGCGCTGCGCTGTTTACAAGTATACTTTTGCTTGGAGATATAGGTGTATTGTAACCCTTAGCTAGAGCCTCATGACTAGTTCGGTCATAACCCTTACCAGGCGATGAGGGTACTTTGGGTTTTAAAAAGATTTTTTATCCGAATTATTTGTTTGTATATAATTAGGGATTGGACGATGATTTCTAGTATTAGTGTTAGTGCTACAATTATTCTGAGACTGATGCTAGTACATCAGCATATGGTTTTGATACTGAAGGATGCAACTTCTGTACAAATACAAATAATTTATTCAGTATCAGGTTTTTACGTTTCTGTTTTATGATCGAGGATCTCTTTTAAGTAAATTAATACTTGTGTTAGAGAAAAAGTCTGTGCTTCAGCATAGGTCATACAGCTTTTGGCCATGGTTTCTTTGATTGCTTTTTGTCTTTAAAATTCTGGACAGTTTTTGCTAGTAGCCACATGCGAACCAGAGCACAAGATACATGTAGCATCCTCCTCATCAACTGAGCAGCCGTCACCAGAGTGACCAAGACCGCATTTAAAGCAAATAGGTAGTGACCTACACTGGCCTTTGATGTGTCCGTCCGTACCGGCAACATTGGAAGCATTGGATAGTTGGATAGATATATAATTGGACCGGTAATGCATTATAACATAAGTAAACTCTTGTAGGTAGAGATGTTCCGTCAAAGGTTAATACAACAGTTTCACTTGGAACAAAATTAACTTTATCATTAGTAATATTTTTGCGTTTGAGGCGACAAACTTTAAGAATTTTGCCAACACCAATTGGTACTGTTATATTTTCCATAACTTCTTCATCACTCCATTCTACCGGAACTCCTTTGATGACACCCATCCGAGTGACATTAAAAGCAGGTATACAGGCTCTATAAAGATTAAGAGGAAGTTTCTTATCTAGGAGGAAAGAATTGGCATCTTCAAATTTGGAGAATGCTACAGAAATTCGGTTTCTACCAATTCATTTTAGACTGCCATTAATAATATTTTTGAAGCCATTCTTTTTTAACAAATGTCCAAATGAACTAACATTCTCATTAGGAGTAATTTGTTCCTTTTGTATATGGATGGTGAAAGGAGCCAAATCCGAAGCCAAATAGTATGGTCTTCCTGTACTGGGACGTGAGGTGTCTGCTGTTTGAGGCTGAGGTGAATGCGGAATAGTAAAATCTGAAATTGTTTTGTCTTTAGATTCGGTAATTTTATCCAGCCATATAATTTTATTAAGCAATAGAAGAATTCATTAGGAGTGATATCAACAATTGATGATTTTGTGATTTTTCCTTTTTTTTTTGTTGCAATGCTTACATATTTTTCGCGCAGATGTACGCTTGCGTTTGATATTATGTTCAGATCCGAACCATCCAACCGGTTAAATGAACCATCAGTATCCATGTCAGATTTACCATGAGAAATAGAAGTCGTGACAAAGTTCGACGCCGGGGGGATAGTCCCACTCGGGTCTTCTGGCTCGTTCATGAGAAAATATGAATATGGCTTACCAGAAGAGTATCCGTATAAATAACACTATTATAATAATATATACACAATTAATACTCAATTTTATACACTTATACTACTTATCTGATCCAAGAAATAATAAAATTATAAAAAACTCGAAAATCACGTCAATTTCACCCGACGTTTCCCGCGCTTTTCAAGGATTGGATTTTGTAGAATGTTATTTTGGCTTCGTTCCGAGATACGCTCTGAGCACTCTCAGCCACAAACTATATAGGGATACTACGTATCTCTCAGCACTCACACACAACGCCAACAGCTAGCCCAAAGAGTAGTATAGCTAGCCGTTCCGATTGTTTTCGTGATCAGCACATCAAAAAAGTGGTTTTAGTTCATTTCGACCAAGTGCTAGCGTCGCCTTATTATCTGTGGTTACAAGAGTACCTACCTACTAGTGATATTACATGACCAACTTATACTTTGATTTATTGGAAAAAAAATAAAACAACAGTTAAGAAAGAACATAAAATGTCTGAATATTAAAAATATTTTTTTTTTATTTTGGATCTCCTATTTTTTATGTTTATTTTCTAGCTGCGATACACCCTATTTTGTAACATTTTTGTTCTATCATGTTGAGACATTTTTTGACACTTAACTGAATTTCCTGTCATAACTAGAAAGATGGCGGCACTAGACAAAATGGCACAAGAAACATCGACAGTGCCGCCTGGCGGCAAGATGAGGAAAAAGCTGTAAGGGGCCTGCAGCACAGTAATATTGCCTCTGAGCCTGAGCACTGTAATTGCAAGATGGCGCCGATAATGACGTCAATAATTCGTTTCTGGACGCGCTCACGTCAAAACGGAACGACCGTTAGCGCGCTCAGAGGGTATCTCGGAACGCGGCCTTTGATTTCAGCTATCTATGGCACAATGACTATTGGCATGAAAAAGACCCGCAGCTAGGATTGGCTAGGACTAGGATCACCATAATTATCTTACTATATGAGCGGGACTGCCTGGAAGGAAACGATTTTGTGTTCATTTTAGGATTTCTTTCAACATTTCACTCAAATATTGCAGAATAATAATATGCCGGAGTTATAGATTGTTTGAGGCTTGGTGGTTTTCACCTTCGTTGTCAGGCATAGGTACTTAGTGTTCGGCTTGTAAGGCTATTGGCGGAGTGGGATAACATCATAAGGAAACTTGCACGTGTAGTTTCTAAAACGTTTAGGTAACCATGATAGCGAAGGGTTGATATGCTATGAGCACATAATCACCTTTCGTAAATTTGTCAGAGTATTAGGTATCTACCTACCCCTTGCACAGAAAATATTATTTAAATAGTATAAGTGTTTGGCGGGTTGTAATCCCGAAATTGTTTAAAATAGATCCGGTTTAGTAGCTAAAAATTAAAATCGATTGGCGTCGCTAGTGTGCCCTATCCGTCACCTTAACTCAGCATCAGAACCTCAGCTGGGATCAGAAAGTTTTGATTAGCTTGAAGCAACATTGATTCCTTTTGATGTAAAGAAAATTTAAAGAAGGTTGGCAGATCTTTTTAACTGATTCTTGCCGTGCATGCGAAATTGACTTTGTTATTAACAGACTACGATCGATGTTCTTACCTAGGGCCCTAGGCCAAGCAGGGTCTAGGGTTCAATTACTTAAATATAAGTAACTAAAACACAAAAGTAATTCTATAAACTTTAATCGGACAAGCAAAACTTAAAAAACAACCGTGCATAACTTCCTTACAAAAATAAAAAAAAAAACGATGGGCAAATGTAATATGCCTAAGGAGGCCTCATTGCTTAACGAATTATTACTTAAAATACTACGTCCTACTTATGTAATTAATTTATGTACCTACTTATTTCATAATCACTATAAGAAAAAGTCTACATCTCATAATCATACTTTAAAAAGGTTTATCAAAATCACAAGTTCATGATTAAAACAATTATATTTTTGATTGTAAAATGAACCAAAATATAATTTAGGTAAACGAATTGATACATAAATACTGCGGTTATGTAGTTACCAAAGATAAGTTTAGATGAAGATCAACGCATACCATTATGTACCAAAACTTCACCTTGGTGGATATAACACATACAAAACACTAGAATCTAGAACAAAACGCATTCATATTAAAATGTTAATAAGGTTAAAATCAAAAATGCACATATAGTAAAAAACCTAAAAATTCATAATTACAAAAACATAATGATTGGTGATAAATATTAAAATGTTAACTGATTAAAATACTTCAGCTGCCAATCGTGACAAGGTGGGCGTGTCACCGCGGTGTTAGTAAAAAGCTGAATAGTTACAATGTGTCCTATTTAAAATCAAGTCAAATTATCATTTCTGCTGTCCAAAGTTTACACTTACTACTTGATATAACTGATTTTTTTTTTGGAAATATTGTCAATCGCCATTAAAGATACCCTTTATAATCATATTATTTAAAATATGTTATCAAAAGGAGTTTGTATATTAGCAGAGTTAGATTCATTGGAAATAGATTGACTTTCCATAGTAAAATAATCAAAGGTTAAAAGACGGCCAATATCATGATAAATCAAATACATAAGTCCGGAATATATGGTTAAATCTACATAAAAATGCGGGGGTTAAAATCAAAAAATAAAACATGCTCTCCTTACAAACTATGATTAAAATTCCGTATCATTAACTTACAATAACAAGGCTTCCTGCCAGTTTACTTCAACAAATTGTCTATGATGGAGATCAAATCGTCGTAATGCTTTAAGCTACGTATCATAAAAATTTATATAAAAACAACTTAAAATTATAAAAATCTCATAAATTTAACGATTTACCCGTGTAAGCTCATTATAACATGTCAGTCGCTGCTTTCAACAGACGCTCTTTCGTATACGGAAACAATTAATGGCCTGAAAGAGCGTGGGTTAAAGAAAACGCCTGCGTTAATCAGTACTTCTCTAAACTAATTTATCAGTCTCACTGAGCAATTTTATTTATTAGAAGTAATTAATTTCGTACTTTCGATTCAATCGGTACTCTGTCGAGTCAGCTACGAATCAGTCTTATGTTATGAGCGTGATTAGTTTTTACTTTGTGCGTAGCTCGCCGCCCCGGAACAAATAGGAGAATATAGCTGATTGAAAAAAAAATCTAGCAGTACTAACATAGGTACATGAATTCATTGCTCGACAAGTCATTTTATTTCTAAATCAAGTAAATTAATTCCATGTTTGCCCTTAATAATTCCATTTCGAAAATACACGATGCCCGTCCAAAAAATACGCGTAAAGGAGAAGTTAACTCCTGAAAATTAAAGTTATCGCGACTGCTAAAGCTGTAATTTTTTCAACCACCACCATTCAATACAGTCATATCCATGGGAAATATAAATCAGCTTAATTTTTTTTTGTCATTGAACATGGCAAGATACGTCGTCGTGGCGAGTAGGCCAGCCTAGTTCGCCAGTCAGGTCCGAGGAAGCAGATTCATATTGCCATAGACAATTTTCAAACACTAACCCCTATAAAACATATCGCTGTGTTCTCTATCTTTGAATGTACTTGATTCAAAACATGATACCTACATTCAAAATAGAGGGAAAAGCACCCTTTAAAGTGAGCTTTTACTATTATTAATTTGGGTGTTCGTAAGTTAAAAGTTCGATAAATAGTCTAATGTAAATACAAGGTTTAATTTTAAAAGACAAATAGCTCTTTATTTCGATTGAGATTCACTGTAATTTAAAGGTGTCCGTTCAGCTAGACCATGAGTCCACAACTGGACTCCATTTATCGGTCTTCAACTCTCGAAGCTCCTCATTATTTTTGCTCCTAATATACTATCAAGAGTTTGAAATGTTTTAGTATGGGGTTAGTGTATACCGGGGCGGGGTAGGCACGGCGGCGTCAGTCTACCACTTCTCGCTGGGCAGCGCTGCGGGGTTGTAGGGCGGCGAGTTGACCAGCTTGCCTTCGCCGCTGGGGGCGGGGCCCTTGAAGCCGCTCTGCTGTTTTTGCAACTCTGAAAAGCACATTTTATTAGTCATCGTCATTTCAACCAACAGACGTCCACTGCTGGACAATGTTCTCCACACAGATCGATCCTGTGTCACCCGCATCCAATGTATTCCCGCGACCTTCACCAGATCGTCCTTCTGCCATGTGGGGGGCGCCACGGCTCCGACTTCCTGTACGTGGCCTCCTCTCCAGGACCTTTCCACCCCAACGGCCGTCTGTTCTCCTCGCTATGTGCCCTGCCCAATGCCACTTGAGGCATACAATCCTTTGGGCTATGTCTGTGACCTTAGTTCTCCTGCGGATCTCAACATTTCTGACACGATCAAGCAAGGAGACTCCGAGCATAGCTCTCTCCGACATAGACATACATTTTATTAGTATATTTATGTCTTATTTTATTTTTTAAACCAGTGTGACATTTGAGGTGCGACAGTAAGGGTGTGGGTAATGGCAAAACAGTTACAGGTTATTACAGACAGCAAAAAAAAAGCATGCAAATGCAGAACATTTCCAATACTACACCCTTAATTAGGCAGGTAAATGTCATGCATCCGCTAAAAAAAGTCACACTTGGGGACATTTTAGGTATTAATAAGTACATTGAGACTTTTTCGCAGTGTGGTCCCCGGCAGAGTAGAATAGGCCACTCTCACTCTTACCGAGGTGTCGTAAAAGGCGACTAAGGTAAAGCTGCTGGCATGATCATCAGCACCCAGAGAAGGAAAACTCTGCATTTATATCAAAACCCTCGCCAACCCGTCAGCTAAGCGTGGTGAGTATGGCAATTACCCCTCATGTGATTGAGGGAGGCCCGTGAGACTTTTTGCAGCGATACAATCGCGGTTTTATTATCGCGAGACTGTATTTTTTTACATTATAGCGGACAAATGAGCAGACGGTAGACTTTTATTAGACTACCTAGATGTTAGTTGCGAGATGATGTTGCATCGAGAGCGAGACCGAATCGCGTACCTATGTATCGCTCACAATTTTAAAATATCCCCTACTTATGGTGGCAGACTCACCATTGATGACCAGCAGCATCTTCCTGCGAGCGCCAAAGGCCGAAACCCCGATTTCAGTCAGGTCCGCTTCGTTTAGCGATGCGAATGTTGATAGGTCTAACTCGTGCTTCTTAAACAAATCTGGAAATAATATATCTTCATTATAAACAGCGCCTGCGCTGTGTTTCGCCGTGTGAGTGAGGTTACCGGAGGCCCAATGGGGAGGAAGGGGAAAAGGTTGGCAGCGTACTTGTGACTCCACTGGTGTTGCGGGTGTCCATGGGCGGCGGAATTGCTTACCATCAGGTAATCCGTCTGCTCGTTTGCCACCACTCATATAAAATAAAAAAAACACTAATCCATTTATCTTTTAATCTCGATAGTCTTGGTGTGACTGCAATGGATATTCGTCGTTAGTGTCTTGCATTGCAGTACCTAATAAAATCACAGTATGTAGTACAATGAACACGTGGTCTAAGTATAGGCTTTGGATGGCCGCATTGGTCTATGCAGAGACTGGTAGATCGTACCCAAGGGGGTGGGAGTGACAACAGACTACAAGGAGCTCTTAGACAAAGCGAAAGGATACGCAAATTACCTTACGATGTCAAGCCACAACTTTTTAGGTCTACTCCTCCTGCCGTGACCCGGCGGTGTGGTGCCGAGGCCAGACATATGTTTCCCACGGAGCTGTCCGGTTTCCGCAGATCATGCTATTTACATAAGTTAAAATTTAAATTGAGTCCGCGCCTACGAAGAAATGTCCCGCGGAAAACCACGGAACTTCAATTTGAGATTCCTTGTGTGTGTGAGCTTAAGGTGACGGGTAGGGCACACTAGCAACGCCAATAGAATGAAATTTTTAGCTACTAAACCGGATCTATTTTAAACAATTTCGGGGTTACAACCTCTCGGCAAACACTTATACTATTTATTAAATAATCATGCACAAATGTTGGGTCCGTTTTTGTACTCAATAAATTGAAAATTTAAAAAACCCTCGACACAACTAAAGCTCTTTCATTTGATACCTATATTGAGGCAGTTGGAACAACAAATAGGTTATTCGTCATTTTCTGACGGCGGCCATCTTGGATTTGAAATTTTTCACAATTAATATATTCTGCTACTCAAGCCCTTTTATATGATACCCATATTGTGGGAGTTGTGTTAAAACATAAAATCCAAATCTTTGTGACGGCGGCCATCTTGGATCGATTTTTATCCAACATAGCTAAGAACACTCCCTCCTTATTCATCTTTCAAACAAAAAAAAACAAAATCAAAATCGGTTCATTTGTTCGGGAGCTACGATGCCATAGATAGACACACACACACAGACACGTCAAACTTATAACACCCCGTCGCTTTTGCGTCGGGGGTTAAAAAATTGATTCACGCCAAAAGTGGCTGCTTTTGGCGTGAATCAAATTTTCGCGTACGCGTTGGACCCAACATTTGTGCATGACTATTTAATAAATAGTATAAGTGTTAAAGCGGCGGTGTGTGTATAAGCGGCAGAGTAGAATAGGCCACCCTCACTCTTACCGAGGTGTCGTAAAAGGCGACTAAGGTAAAGCTGCTGGCATGATCATCAGCACCCAGAGAAGGAAAACTCTGCATTTATATCAAAACCCTCGCCAACCCGTCTGCCAAGCGTGGTGAGTATGGCAATTACCCCTCATCTGATTGAGGGAGGTCCGTGCCCAGCAGTGGGGACTTAAATGGGCTGATGATGATGATAAGTGTTTGCCGAGAGATTGTAGCCCCGAAATTGTTTAAAATAGATCCGGTTTAGTAGCTGAAAATTAAAATCGATTGGCGTTGCTAGTGTGCCCTACCCGTCACCTTAAAGCAAAAATGGTGTCTCAAGCGCTTTTCATGGGAGTTCGGTGGCGCGGAGTGTATTTAGTGGTTACCTATGTACTTCTGCAGGCCGATGTCCTTGAGCAGGTCGTAGAGCTGCAGGTAGCGGCACGGGCGCGCGGGCGCGCCGGGCGACGCGGGCGGCGACGCGATGTTGGGCCGCGACAGCGCCGCGCGGCTCCAGCCTTTCTCGGGCTGACCAATACGACATATGTACGTTATACGTTGTATAGTACAAACATTGACTGCCTCGGTGGCGCAGTGGTTAGTGGGTCGCACTTTAAAGCGACGGCTGTGCAAGCGGTCCCGGGTTCGATCCCCGGGTCCAAAAATTTGTACCTAAGTTTTCGGTAAAAAATTCTTAGTGGCAGCCCGGAGTCTGGAAGTTGGCGGTCTTGTAACCCCGTGCCTCGAAAAGCACGTTAAGCCGTTGGTCCTGCGCCCAATCCCTCTCTGGTCGTGTCACAGTAGTGTCCCATCGGAATATGAGGGTAAGGGAATAGAGAGTGCACTTGTGTTTGCGCACACACTTGAGCACTATAATATATCCTGCGTACGTGGCTGATCGTTGAGATTGGCCGCCGTAGCCGTAATCGGTTGGAGGATATTAGTACAAACATTTGTGTGCATTAACGTGTGTGTTTGTATTGATCTGGGTGTTTTCTATATAAATAAACAAATATTTCATAACATCACATACATTGATCTGACTTCGAGATAAATAGCTTAAGCACCTGTATTACGGATGTCAGAACCAACAGCGGAATTACAAATATATACACATAATACTTTTCTTTTTGTAATACTTACATACTTATAATACATAGGAAACGCCCAGACCAATACAAACAAACATGTTCATGCTCACAAATGTTAGTACTGTGCGGGGATCGAACCCGCAACCACCAGAGGCAGCGTTCAGTACCACTGATCCAAACGGGTCATCTAAATAAGTATGTATTTACAAAAGAAAAGTATATATTTGTAATCCCACTGTTGATTCTGATATACGTAACACAGGTGCTCGAGCTACCTATCTCGGAATCAGATCAATGTATGTGATGTTGTGAAATATTTATATAGGTATGTATGAGACTATTGCAAATTTTTCTATGTTTATGATAGTGAAATTCCTTAATCATCGTATCTCACACTAACGTTAACCACACTTTGGGTTCCTTGATCTGTCAAATCCTCGATTAAAGGCTGGCAACGCATCGCGACTCCTCTGATCTAGCGGATGTTCATGATGGTGATTAGAATACTTCGCGGACCAGTAAGGCGGTGCCAACGGAGGTGATGCCTTGAAATCGCTTCCGTTGTAATTGCAACTTGGGCTTCTTCTCCTACGTACCATCAGACTGAGGAGAGCCAATATACTGTACCACTATAAAAAAATATAATCAGGTGAAGTCAACTGTACACGAGTAAGTACTCGTTTATCGTTTCTAGCATAGAAAAATGGTTGGTAGAGACGGATGATAGAGACCGATTAATTCTATGTTTTCTTTACCGAAGCTTACCAACTTAAAAACTCTACTTAACTTCGATCACGGGATCATCAATGGTGCATTCGAATGAACATATTCTACACCATCCTCTTAGTCTACTCTCCACAAGAATTACTTTCCCACACGGTTAAAATCCTGGAAAGACTATATTCCTTAATTTAAAAGGGTTACATTATATTATCTAATCAGCTACCAAGATTATTATGAAAATTAAGTACATAGAGTAAAAACGAGGTTACAGAATTTGCCTGATTGTAAATCAGAGACTGGCATTGATCCTTCATTTAAAAAAATGTCACGAATCAGATCGGCTTGTTGTAAAAGTTTTAAAGAACCTTCTTTTCATCACGTATTGACCTTCATTTAAATTTTGTGTGTTATTGACACAACGCCAATTCTTGGCAATAATAAATATGGTAGTACGGATATTGCCAATCTCCTAAAGTATTCAGTACCTACTCGCGCTCATATAAGACCTACGCACCCTAAACACAGGTTTAAATACAGATTGGCCCTACCCTTTTCTCGTACGAACTCTGGTATCCGATCTCCATCAAATCGTGTAGTCAATACTTACAATACATTTGACATCTTTGCCTGTACCGCAAGGACATTTAAACGACAAATAGTGGACCTACTTTTAAATTCTTAAAAATATCTACCTACATACATATTTAAATTTTTCATTCTTGACCATAACTTAATAATAACCCTTGAACACAATAAATAATATACTCATACTTATACACATACTTAGTCTTATACACACACACTTACTCATAAAAACACACAAACACATACGCACACCCACACGCCCTTTGTATGTACATGCACATGATTACACACTTCACTTAAATAGATCTATTACACCTAAATAATAAGTATATTATTCTGTTTAAAGGTATGCATACTCTATGTAACCATATTATACAGGGTGTTTCGGAGAGCAGTTGTATCCTTTGAGTCGCCTCTTCAACTAACCATTCTAGGAAAAATGTTCTACAACTTTTGGAAATTAGCATTAATAAAAAATCTACTTTTCATATCAACTCGGCCACGTGACTTCGTCATTTTGTATGGGAAGACGAAACACTTTTCGAATAACATTTCAACGCATTTCCTAAAGGTTTTAAGACGGGAGTTGTTCGAAATGTGGTACATTATGCGGATAGAAGGAGGGGACTGTTTACCGACGCACCCTGTTTTAATATAAGTTTAGGCTTTTTATTTAAGCATCAACAATGTATTTATAAATTGCATAGTTGCTGGAGTCTCTGTTAAAATTACTTTGTTATAAATATGTAGCCGGCAATGTTGAGTTTTCAATAATTTACAATGTACAACCTTATACTTTTGTAATTTAATCACATTGGAAACTTGTTTGTGGTTTGTTAAATAAATAAAAAAAATAAGCTGTCGATAAGAAGCCTATCTTAAAAAACTTTACACGTTAAGTTCCTCTTGGCTTTAATGCCTACCACTTCCAAAGGGTGGCATTATTTATTAGTTGTCATTATATTATTAACCCTCACTCTTACCGAGGTGTCGTAAAAGGCGACTAAGGTAAAGCTGCTGGCATGATCATCAGCACCCAGAGAAGGAAAACTCTGCATTTATATCTAAACCCTCGCCAACCCGTCTGCCAAGCGTGGTGAGTATGGCAATTACCCCTCATGTGATTGAGGGAGGCTCGTGCCCCAGCAGTGGGGACTTAAATGGGCTGATGATGATGATGATGATGATATTATTAACAAGTGTGTATTTTAACTGCTTTCGCAATCGTTATTAATCGGATTTAACTCGCTCTTCTGCGTAGACGCATTTTGCCGATGTAACTTATAAACGTGGTACAGCTGTAAGTAGGCAGATCTTCCTTGCTTCTATCCCCATCCCATCCCTTGTCTATTAGTGGACGCGTGAGTAAACTTACCGTTTTCATTCCATCGCCGTTATTATCGTTGAGGTTTATAGGCCCCGGGGAAGTCCGGCTGAAGTAGTACCCGGCCCAGCGCGGTGTCGGCACGCGGAACCCGCTGCCCACCTCCGCGCGCATCAACTGACAAACAGACAATGAAGCTTTTGTACCCGGTGATGCGTTTAGGTAGACTTTGTGGCGGGGAGGGCAGATCAGGGAAAAGGTAACCTCATGGTTAAGTTTGGAAGAGTGCTCAGGTGTCATCATAATAAATGAATAGGTGATGGAATGGTATGTAATGAATGAACGAGCGTCGATACAGACCATTGCGATATCCGAACGGTGCCCGTTGCAGATTTCCGCAGGTATCGACTGACAAACATATTTACTAGGTAAGGTAGGTATCAGCCTATATACTGTCCCACTGCAGGGCAAAGGCCTGTATCATAGAAATCAAGTTATCGCTACTATGATGTAAATAGGCTTAATCACCACGCTTGCCTAATGCGGATTAGTGATCACTAATATCGAAAAATTCGAAATATACTTTTTGCTCGACTCTGGAATCGAACCCAGGACCCTGTGATCACGGCCCGGTACTTAAACCACTAGACCAACAGGGCGTTCTTTGTATAATTACAAGTAAATTAATATTATAGTTATGAACAGGTTCAAAGATTTTAATGAGTGACCATTTGTGAGTGCTGTGTACAAGCCTATGCGCGAATAAGGAATCTTTTGAGTTTGAACAGAAAATGATGCATGGATACTGGATAAGGCGTTTAGGAAGAGTTTGTGGTGAGGGGGGAGGTCATGGAAGTTTGGTAGAGTGCCAGAGTGCCAGTGCAGAATCCACTTCCCATAATGACACCTGCATCATAGGAAATGGATAGGTGATGGAATGGTAGGTAATGAATGCGCGTCGTTCATGTAATTAGAGGTGTGGTGTCAGTGTATGTTAGGTGATGGAATGGTAGGAAATGAATGAGCGTCGTTCATATAATTAGAGGTGTAGTGTCAGTGTATGTTAGGTGATGGAATGGTAGGAAATGAATGAGCGTCGTTCATATAATTAGAGATGTAGTGTCAGTGTATGTTAGGTGATGGAATGGTAGGAAATGAATGAACGTCGTTCATATAATTACATGTGTGGTGTCAGTGTATGTTAGGTGATGGAATGGTAGGAAATGAATGAGCATCGTTTATGTAATAAGAAGTGTGGTGTCAGTGTATGTTAGGTGATGGCATGGTAGGAAATGAATGAGCGTCGTTCATATAATTAGAGGTGTGGTGTCAGTGTATGTTAGGTGATGGAATGGTAGGAAATGAATGAGCGTCGATCATGTAATTAGAGGTGTGGTGTCAGTGTATGTTAGGTGATGGAATGGTAGGAAATGAATGAGCGTCGTTCATGTAATTAGAGGTGTGGTGTCAGTGTATGTTAGGTGATGGAATGGTAGGAAATGAATGAGCGTCGTTCATGTAATTAGAGGTGTGGTGTCAGTGTATGTTAGGTGATGGAATGGTAGGAAATGAATGAGCGTCGTTCATGTAATTAGAGGTGTGGTGTCAGTGTATGTTAGGTGATCGAATGGTAGGAAATGAATGAGCATCGTTCATGTAATTAGAGGTGTGGTGTCAGTGTATGTTAGGTGATCGAATGGTAGGAAATCAAAGAGCATCGTTCATGTAATTAGAGGTGTGGTGTCAGTGTATGTTAGGTGAAGGAATGGTAGGAAATGAATGAGCGTCGTTCATGTAATTAGAGGTGTGGTGACAGTGTATGTTAGGTGATGGAATGGTAGGAAATTAATGAGCGTCGTTCATATAATTAGAGGTGTGGTGTCAGTGTATGTTAGGTGATGGAATGGTAGGAACTGAAGGAGCATCGTTTATGTAATAAGAAGTGTGGTGTCAGTGTATATTAGGTGATGGAATGGTAGGAAATGAATGAGCGTCGTTCATGTAATTAGAGGTTTGGTGTCAGTGTATGTTAGGTGATGGAATCATCATTTCAGCCAATAGACGTCCACTGCTGGACATAGGCCTCCCCCAATGTTCTCCACACAGATCGGTCCTGTGCCGCCCGCATCCAATGGATTCCCGCGATCTTCACCAGATCGTCGGTCCACCTTGTGGGGGGCCTGCCACGGCTGCGACTTCCTGTACGTGGCCTCCACTCCAGGACCTTTCTGCCCCAACGGCCGTCTGTTCTCCTCGCTATGTGCCCTGCCCATTGCCACTTGAGGTGAGGTGATGGAATGGTAGGTACTGAATGAGCGTCGTCCACGTAATTAGAGGTGTGGTGTGAGCACGTGCATACCTTGCCTGCCTCGCACTTCATCTTGCGGTACTCGGAGAGCGGGCTGAGCTTGGTGAGCGTTTCGAGCGTCTTCTTCTCGCAGCCCACGGCGCGTCGCTCCGACAGCGGCATCTCTTGTATTATGTTCGCCAGCTCGCTTATTTCTGGACAACAGATTTTGTTATTTTGCTTATTGAACTCTAGCACGCTGCAGTTGCCATCGTATAAACTGTATTAAGTAACAAAGTAGCCAGACATAACTAGTTATTAAAAAAAAACTACACAGAGGGTGTTAACGAAGAAATTGAGAAACATCCAATTAAAATAGCGACGTTTATTTATTTTACTGTGGACAGAACTTTCTAGATACATCAGTTTTGTGGAACGGATTGCTTGCATCAATATTTCCTGACGGTTACGATTTAGAGACCTACAAGAAAAGAGCGCGAGCGTCTAAAAAGCTAGCCGAATCAGCGCACTCTCTGATCTCACAGATGTTCATGGGCGCTGGTGATCGTCACTTAACATTAGTTGTCCAGCTTGTCGCCTCTGTATAAACAAAATAAAATATCATCATCAGCAACTCACACTCGTCCACTGCTTGACATAGGTCTCTCCTAATGCACGCCACTGCTCCCGATTTTCGGCCACTCTCATCCAGCCCAGCCAGCCTTCGAATGTCATCATCCCATCTTGTCGCAGGGCGTCCTACACTACGCTTACCGAGTCGCGGTCTCCACTCAAGGACTTAACGGCTCCAACGGCTGTCAGTTCTGCGGCTAATATGACCAGCCCACTGCCACTTCAGTTTGCTAATGCGGTGGGCTATGTCGGTGACTCTGGTTCTCTGTCGGATTACATCATTTCTGATGCGGTCCTTCAGAGATACTCCGAGCATAGCCCTTTCCATAGCTCTTTGAGCGACTTTGAACCGCAAAATAAAATATACAAATATAACATTCAGTTTTTGGTCATAAACCTTAAAAATGGGATATCTCTGTAACTATGTCTGTTGATTTATAGATTTTTTTGAGTAGGTAAGAATACCAATATGTTTTTAGGGCTATTACCTTGTTGTGAGCGATCAGTGTCATTAGACGGAGCTGGGCTGTGAGTCTTGCTGATCGGAGACACCGATGGAGAAACCACGTTACTTTCGCCGCCTGTTAATGCAAAAAAAAATTAAGCTGTCGGTCCCGTCACTTCTTAGCTGTGTGATACGCACAGCTCTGGCATCTCTACCACAAGGGGAAAGAAACTTATATCAAGGCTAATGTACAAAGCCTCGTCATAACATTATTCTATAAAATTAACTTTGGAAAACGTGTGAAGGACATCTAAGGCGAAGGAGCCAAGTTCCGACGGCCCCATTCCACTATAGGGAAAACTAAGGAAAGATTGGGTTACCACGGGCGTACCTACATGATTGAAGTTCCAACCATCTGATACATGAAATCTTTTTAGATGCAAAGAATCGAGGAGTGGAACTCGTTACCCGTCTTGCTTACACCACTATTTTCCCCCAATACTCATTTGAGTGTGATGGATGATATCGAAAATCCATTACGATTGTACTTAATTCCAATTTATTTTAATAATGACTGTTTTAATTATAATTTAATTACACGTGGTTTTGTATACGCAATTGGCATCTAAATAGGGAGTATGCATAAAGATGAGGTCGAATACGGAATACCTGGTGAATCAAAGGACCGAACAAAAAAAATAGTACCTAGATAGGCGCGACTCCGGAAAGTGCAATGACCTTAGGTAGGTATGTAAAACTATCACAACGATTCAAGAATAGGGCTTCGTTTAAGCATTGCATTGGTTCATCATTTCAGCCAATAGACCATTGCATTGGTTAAATTACTAAAAATAATTAGATAATTTAAAGTGTGTAAGTACCCTAACTTTGGTGATTCTGTGCCTCCTATCCTCTAGCTAGTGGTTTATATTGTAATCTTCTAAACTATTAATAAAAAGGTGAATTAAATACCGACAAGTATAGATAATCCATTAGGACGAAACACTTGCGTGATGTAATCGACATGCAGCTCAATCTATTGGTAAAGTTTGAAACTTATAGCAAAGATTAAGCCTCGAAAGGGAGGGCGGGCTACTATTTAATGAAGCGGTTGCAACCATCTTACCTAAACATTAAGCACCTTGTGGTTTAATTGGAAGCCGTCCCGTATCGAACGAGAATAGGTATACCTGTCGCATCCAAACAAAGGTGACACACAGCAGCGTGTGTGAACGAGAGAGAGAAACTCCGATTCGGTCGTAACGTGTGCTTTAAATTGGGCCCTCTTATCAAACAGAATATATATACAGAACGCGATCTAAAATAATGCAATTCCGCTCCAAAATACAACGTTAAGGTGACGGGTACGGCACACTAGCGACGCCAATTGATTTAAATTGTTAGGAACTAAAGCGGATATCTTTTTAACAATTTCTGCAAGGCTTGCAGCCTCTCGGAAAACACTTATACTATTTATTTAATACTTATACTTAACTTTTGGGTCTGCTTTTGTACTCGAAATTTGAATTACCACCAAAAACGGCCACTTACGGCGTTAATCCAAATTTCGAGTGCAAAACAGAAAAAGTAGTGCACAATTATTAAATAAATAGTACCTATAAATGTTTGATTGTTAGAGACTGCCGTTCCGAAATTGTTTAAAATAGATCCGATTTAGTGGCAATTTAAATCGATTGGTGTCGCTAGTTAGGCCTACCCGTCGCCTTAACGAAAGATTTTTAGATCCCGTTTCTTAATAAAGGGGTAACTATTAGAGGTGGGACCAAACTATGATGTACAGTGTACACTGACCGGATATATTCTGCGTGTCGAGCGACACCGAGCTGCCGGTGAAGTTGCTCTGGTAGCCGCTGCTGGCCGCCGAGCTGGAGTTCAGCAGCGCCGAGAGGGACGTCTGCACAACACACAATATTATCCTTAAGCTTCACAAACTACTTCAAAAAGCTAGTATACAACGTGTCAAAAAATAGCAATAATACTTCTGAGAGGAAAACCCCAAATGCGTTGGTGCGTCGACATCAAAAACGCGTCGACAACCATTGTAAAAAAGTTGGCGATTAAAAAGAGTAACTGGCGAGTTTCTTGCCGGATCTTCTCGACCAGAAACAACTTTTCGAGCCGGTGGTAGAATCGCATTATGTTTATTTACTTTTTTTAGTATATTTTATGTATCAAGATATATATGTATTAACATGTAAATTATTGCATAAGTACTTATAAATAGTTTTAAATCATTCAAATGTATGACGATTTGTAAGTGCTGTGTACAAGCCTATGCAAATAAAGAATTATTTGATTTTGATTGATTTTGAAAAGGCTGGCAGGAACAAAGTGGATAGAAACCGCCCAAGATCAATAAACTGGAGGAGGTTGAAAATGGCTACAGAAGAATACTTAAGGGTGTGAACATATGGGGACTACGGTGCGGCGGCCTCCTCGTGTGGCCCCTTCGGTAGTATTTTTGCTCTGTTTGGAGCTGCTACCGAAGGGGTCCTGGCGTCCCTGGGCAACGGCGGATAGTAATTTGGCGCGCTCGCCATATTGCTATCCGACGGCCGACGGCTGCACACATGGAGGGGGGGTTATGATTCATAACCCCCCCTACGGACCTAGGCCGGTCTCGGTCTGGGTCTTTGAGTGGACCGCTCTGTTCTGGAGCGAGGAGTTTGGTGGGGGGTTTTCTAATACCCTGGAGTTTTGGTTGGTTGTGCGCGGACCTGGGTCTCTCACCGGCGGTTATCCGGCATGCCGTCTCTGACCGGTGGAGGCCCTCGGCACTCGCCACGAAAGTGGTTGTGCCCAATTCGTCCGCGCACTTAAGGCGGTGCAGGACCAGTGGCAGTTGGGGGGATGTCGGACGACTGAGGGCTTCAGTGCCCAGTCCAGCCCTCCCACTCTGGTCACGCTTTGTCTTGTGCCACCCCTTCCTGGGTGGAGAGCCCGCGGGCTCGGTGGCCGTAGGGCCGTGTGTTTTGGAGGTTCTGCGTCGGGTTTTTCAGCCAGAGCGGCTCGGCGGCAGTCCGGTGTTGCCAATCTTCCTGGCTCCGCATCCAGCGGAGTTGGGACTTGCGGCGGCTTCGTTTTTGAAGCCTGCAGGTTTTGTTTCCCCAACCCACTCTGCACTGCAGCCAGCAGTGTACGGGTGGGGAGGGGTACCTGCAGTCCTCCTCCCGGTGGTATTCTGCACTGCAGCCAGCAGTGTGGATGCCACTCGGGGGGCGGAGTTGGTGGGCCGTGGGAGAGGCCCTGGGTCCAATGGACCAGCGTTTTGGAAGGAGGCCGTGCTGGCGAGCCTCTTCGCCCAGGACGGTTCGCGGTGGCAGCCTGGTGGTAATCCCGCGTTCCGTCCCGACTTAGCGGGTGTGGAATGGAAAAAGCCCCGGTGGTTTTAGTGGGTATGCCCTTGAACGGCCTCTGATTAGCAGAGGCCTAATCCAGGGGAGAGCCCCACACTACCCGGCCGACTCCCAGCGGCCGGGTGTGCATAAGGCGGCGCCGACCACCCGGCGCCGACGTCGGCTCCTATCAGTGGGCCGGCGGCATTTCCACCGGGTCAACAAAAAAAAAAAAAAAAGGGTGTGAACATATACGTGTAAAGACTTCACTGCCAAAATATGAGCATCATCTAAGCGAAAAAAATCATCTGTTCCATACTTAGAATAACCTAGTTCCATACATTATTGGTGCGCAGATATTCTATTTAGTATGGAACAGTTATTTTTTTTGCTCAGATGATAGATACCTACTCATATTTTGGCAGTGAAGTTTTTACACGGTATATGTTCACACTAAGTATATTTTTTTTAATTATATAGAGTTGGTCACATGTTTAATATCATCCAACCGTTTACGGCTACGGCGGCCAATCTCTACGATCAGCCACGTACGCAGGATTTATTATAGTGCTCAAACACAAGTGCACTATCTATCTGCCCTTACAGTTACATTCATATTCCGATGGAACACCAGCACTGGAGGCATGAAGCAACGCTGCGCCGTGTTTCGCCGAGTGTCGCCGACCAGAGGTATCAGAACACAGCGTACTCGGTGTGGCCTGGGCGGCAGCAATCGCTTACCTATGGTCGTCTGCCAAACTTTTCGGCAAAGAAACAGAAAGACACATTGAACGCGTACTTAGCATGAAAGAGGCTTATTTCCACCTTGTTCATCCTTCACCTGTTAATGTTATTTATCGGCTAAAAAATACATTTTACAGGTTTTTAAATTTTTTATTTATTTTTCAAGTTTCGTTTTTTAAAGAGACTCAAATATTTATTTTACTTGAGTACAAATCAGTTTCCGCTTTCAATAGGCACCCCACTCAAGTATATATTTAAGATTTCGCCATATTTTAATTTATTATATCGCCATTTTAAGGTGGTCGCATCTTGGATTTGAAATTCTTCATAGTGATTGTATTATACTACTCAAACCCTTTTATTTGGGGGGGTTGTCATACAATATGTTAATCAGACATTTTGTGGCGGCGGCCATCGTTTTTTTTTTTTATAGAAAGGCCAATCAGGATGACCTCACTCCGCCTGGGTAAGTACCATCCACCCCGGTGGGTCTGTCCCGTTAACGGGACAGTTGGGAAAAAGTGTTGCAACAACCCCGGTAGCCCCGATCCCGTCGTTTACCGGGGTGGATGGCACAGATTAAGTATCATCTACCCCGGCGAGTTTTTCAGCAGGGCGGTTAAGTAGCACATATACCTAGATGAGTAGCATACGCCGCATATGTTAACCGTGGGAGAGTCACGATTTGGCATGAATGGGCCGGCTGGGCCGGAGTATCATCTACTCCGGAGAGTTTTTCAACAGGGCGGTTAACATAGATGTGAGTAGCATGAGAAGTATATTAGGTAGGTATATAGATACATTTTCTAGGAAATGTTCCGGAGCAATTTACGAAATGTTCTAATGTTTTACCAACATAATCTTTTGCCATTATTTCTTAGGTCTTCTGGCGCTCTTGTCTACAAACAATTCCTCCGATTTTAGTAAATTTCCGATTGCTAGTTAGAAAATGTATACATTGCCTAGGAAATGTGTTAAATATAAATGATTTCACATTTTCGTGCGATTTTGGGAATTGTATACGGATTTCACATACATTTACTTTGACATATACATAAAGTATAAAGAACAAAATAAAAAACGGTTGCAATTTAATAACATATTATAAACATTACTTAAAAATAATACGTACATACAGGTTGGAAAAAAAATGGACCCTGGAAGTTATTATATCCATAATAAGGAAAAATAATTGCAACTAAGTACTAATCTTATACGACAGACCTGTGTCTTGAAGAAAATTTACTTTTATTACATATTGACATTTTTTTTTCACATTTTCATTTTTTGGATATCTTACGCGACAGAAGATTCTTAGAGACCAAGGGTTTCTTAGATAATATATTTCTTAAACAATGACAAGATCGTTTGGGGGAATAAAAAGGCTAATCTTAATTTTTTTTTAAATTATTTTTTTTTAATGCAGTTTTATTTCTTTTAAAAATAAATAAACGTTACCTTTAAGTAAAACATGCTAACTCAAAGATTAATTGTAGTTTCCCTCCAAGGCCCGATGTTTTAGATCAAAATAATATTTAATGATATCTATCCAAGGAAAGTAGGTACAAGAAAACTATAATAACTCTTGATTTTGTCGTATGAATAAGTCATGAAATATGCCCAATGTTTAATAAGGCTACCGGTGCGTATTTTATTTATGTGATAGGTGGCAGACGAGCAGACGGATCACCTAATGACACACCAGTGTAGTCTCAAGATGACGATTGCCGCCGATCATGGACACCCGCGACACACCAGTGGAGTCACAAGTGCGCTGCCAACCTTTGAACCCCTCTTTCCCCCGGATCGGGCTTTCGGTACGCACTCACTCACACGCAGTGAAACACAGCACAATGCTGCTTCACGCCGGTTTTCTGCGAGGTCGTGGTATCACTCCGGTCCAGCCGGCCCATTCATGCCAAAGCGTGACTCTCCCGGCGTATGCTACTCATCTAGGTATATGTGCTACTTAACCTCCCTGCTGAAAAACTCGCCGGGGTAGATGATACTTAATCTGTGCCATCCACCCCGGTAAACGACGGGATCGGGGCTACCGGGGTTGTTGCAACACTTTTTCCCAACTGTCCCGTTAACGGGACAGACCCACCGGGGTGGATGGTACTTACCCCTCCGCCTGGCCATGGTAAGCGGCCGTGAAATCCAAAAATGAGGCTGACAGGCACAGAAGAACTAACAAAGTACCCATTGTGTCTGCCATCCTCACCCTAATGGCCTGCTGAGATGCCGTTTCACGCCCCGCCTAAAAGACCCCGGATTGTATGAAGGAGGAAACACATGAGCTGGGAGGGCATTCCATGCCTTGATGGCTCGGGGCAGGAACGAGGAGCCAAACCTCTTGGTGCGCGCCGCCATTGTCTGGATGGTATGCGGATGGCAACGCTGTCCAGCACGTGTTGTTCAGAAGTGGAAAGGGGAGGATGGGATAAGTTGAAATAACTTATTAGAGCATTCCCCGTTATAGAGGCGGTAGAGAACACTTAGACTGGCAATGTCTCTACGTAGCTGAAGAGGTGAGATCTTGGATCAATTTTCATCTAACATAGCTAAGAACACTCCCGATCTTCACCTTTCAAACAAAAAAACAAAATAAAATTCGGTTCATCCGTTCGGGAGCTACGATGCTACGGACAGACACACACACACACACGTCACACTTATAACACCCCGTCGATTTTTCGTCAGGGGTTAAAAACAGGATACAGTGATGGTTTGAGTACTGACGTGTCTGGGCTCCGGCGGCGGCGGCGGCTGGTACTGCGGCTGCATCATCATGGGCTGCTGCATGCCCATCTCCGGCGGGTTGTTCATCGCTACAACATTACAACAAACATGTAGGTACTTCACAAGCGAATAAATAGATACAAGGATGATGATATCGAAGGGTTTCTTGAGCTACGCGCTAGTCAGTCTGTTGTTTGTAACGGTCTCTATCGCAAACGTTACATATCTCGCACCCCCAGTGGAAATAAGCATAAGTGATCTTACTTCGAACCATCGATATTATCATATATTAAAAGTAGGTATGTTTAAAGATACATATGTTGAATTTCTTCCATTACCTACTGCGCAAAATTAAAGAAGAAAAATATGAAAAAAGTTCCACGTATTTATCATTCAACGTTCTTATCAAATAAGTATGATAAATTAATCAATGGTTCGAAGTAAGGTCACTTAAGTATGCTTATTTGACACAATGGGTGCGTCTCTGTCCAAGGTTAGGTACAATAAATAAATCAGACAACATCACATAGTATTTATTACATGTATTACATTGTCCTGGACCCAGCCTAAGGTTATGTCTATGGAAACCAGGAATAACAACGGTACCACAAACACCCAGCCCCAACAGAAACATCTGTTTCATCAACAAACATTTGTGTTTATGCAGGTATCGACCCGCGAGGCATGTGTGCGTGTTTAGCACGTGATATTAGGCAGTGTGTCTATTTGTTTGTACCCTCGGGCTATGGAGGTTACGAGATTCTTTATGGTACGCTATAATGCTTGCATTATGAAAAACGAAAGTCAATGATGTATTTCAAAACCAACAATGTAATAAAAATGCATGCATAATAACGCCCACAAGGCTTCAGTAGATGCCATAACCTTTATTCTGATAACTTCTTCTTATCCGATTTGCATCAATCAGCTATGGGCATGGACTAATACATTATAGTCAATGGTATGGGAAGATTTTTTCAGATCAGACCCTTTTCTTTGGGCAAAAATGTACATCAGTGATAATCATCATCATCATCATCAGCCTATCGCAGTCCACTACTGGACGTAGGCCTCTCCAATTGTTCGCCACTGTGATCTATCCATGGCTTCTCGCATCCAGCTCTTGCCAGCCATCCTGCGCAGATCATCCCCCCAGCTAATGGGATGGACTAATACAGTATAGTCAATGGTATTGGAAGATTTTTTCAGATCAGACCCTTTTCTTTGGACAAAAATGTACATCAGTGATAATCATACTTCATCATAATTCATCAGTGCCCTCGAGAAGTTTTTGAAGACGGTTCAAAACCACGTTAGGTACCTAACCTACCTACTTACAAAGGTTTTGAAAGTAGACAATGGTAGTGAGCGATCAAGGTCACCTTGTGCAGAAACATTTGATACTGCCTGTCCGTCTCAATCAGTGCAAATTGGACTAATATAGAAACTTTCAGTAGGTAATTGAAAGTAGGTATTTTAATACATTGATTTTATTAGCGTCGGCGAATACGCAGTTAATAAATCTTGATTAGGCATCATTACAACAGAGGAATGACTTACCAATATTATTACTACTGAAGAAATATAACTGTTTATAACAGGATTTTTGACCAGAGTACAATTATGAATCGAGCCTACAACCTTTGGCGTAGTAGGGACACTACCAAAATGTACCATCGGTTCTGTCTTTTTACCTTGTAATCACCAATCACTCGGATTCAGATCAATGTATGTGATGTTGTGAAATATTTTTTTATTTAGGTATTTATCCCAAAGTATAAATAAATATTTCACAATATCACATAACATTGATCTGACTCCGAGATAGTATAGGTAGCTCAAACCCCTGTGTTACGGATATCAGAACCTTTCTTTTGTAAATACATGCTATTAGTACATAGATAGAAACCATCCAGGCCAATACAAACAGACATGTCCATGAATACAAATGTTTGTACTGTCAAACCTTTGGACCAAAGGCAGCAGTTCACTACCATTGATTCAAACGGGTCGTCATTCAAAGTAGTCCGATATGTGTTTGTATGGACCTACCTTCTAATTGCCAAAAAAAACTACGCAGTAGGTAAGTACTTAATATAGTTTTTAAATTAGGCCCGATTCAACCAATCTTTATCCGTGTATAAATCTATGGTATAACGTCAGATTTGTATACAATGACAGAGGATTTGTCGAATCCAGTAAGTTATTACTTGGATTCGGCGGGTAGGGCTAAAACAAGCCGCTGGGCTGATGCAATTCAAAGGTTTTAAATTAGTGTCTAGTGGTTTTTAGTGTACAAATTTGGTGTCCATTTGTGTAAAGTGCCGAAAAGTGATCCTAATAATAAGAACCGTTGGTGTGTATCGGTTTTAACACTGCTTTTGTGTGTCGAGTGAGTTGTTTAGTTACAACTTTCTTGGACCTAAAAAAGTCTTAAAACCCACGATCGCTTTTAGAGTGATATCCGCTAAATCCGTAGGTCGATATAAACGTAAAAACACCGGCTGTTTTATTGAATGACTGTGACTTTGACTGACATTGACTGTGGACTACCTACTTATTCTCAATAAGTTACTTGAGCATTGGAAAATTATCTTCGGGTAGAGCCATATTAAAGAAAACCGGCCAAGTGCGAGTCGGACTCGCCCATGAAGGGTTCCGTAGCAGCAAGTAAGATATATGGAAGGTAAATTGCGGTTTACGGTTTATAACGTATTTAAAAAAACCTACTCACTATATCTAGTTCAAACCAATTTTCGTTGTTAGTTTTCATGATTATGTAAATCATATATTTTTAGTTTTATAGTTAATTTGTTATAGAAGTTAGAGAGCGTTGAGAGTTTGAGTGAATTTACAACTTTGGGAGCGTCTCTTGCTCAAAGTATTGTGTTTAGTAAAAAAACGATGTTATCATCATTTTTGAAAACCTATCCATAGATATCCCACACGTATAGGTTTGATGAAAAAAAAATTGAGTTTCAGCTTCAAGTATGGAGACCCCAACAATTAATTTTTTCCAATTTTTGTGTAAAAATACATCTATTTACCAAGTTTCAATAGTATAGTTCTTATAGATTCGGAGAAAAGTGGCTATGACATACGGACGGACGGACAGACGGACAGGCATGACGAATCTATAAGGGTTCCGTTTTTTGCCATCTGGCTACGGAACCCTAAAAAAATAGTTATTACATACTTAATAGTCCAATGGTCGAATCGGGCCTTACATTACATAGATTGTCTAATCAAAGATGGGTAACTAGACCAATATTATTAGGTACAACCCTTGCGGATAAAGTATGGGATAAGAAATGGCGGCGCATCTATTCACTTCTCGCTCGCACACTATTTGCGTCTATATTCGCACTTGTGGGTGTGCGAGCGAGAAGTGAATAGATGCGCCGCCATTTCTGATCCCATACTTTATCCGCTTGTTCCTAATAATATTGGTCTAGTTACCCATCTTTGATCACCATCAACCTGTGCGGATAAAGAATGGGATCAGCCCATTCTTTATCCGCACAGGTTGTAACTGTTGAATGAGTAGGTACTCACGATTCCAGGCCGGGTTCTTATACAGCACGTTGGGGTTGGGGTTGGGTTGAGGTTGTGGTTGGGGTTGGGGTTGGGCGCGGGCATGGGCGGGTACTGGAACTGTGTGGCGCGCGGCTGCGGCGACAGCAGCCAGCCCGCGCACGCCGGCGACAGCGGGCTCGCGTAGCCGCTCGGCGTCGCCGGGTTGTGCCCGAACATGGGACTGGTCAAGTTCGCGTAGTTGTTCAACTCCATTTGAAGGTTGTAAGGGGAGCAGGGGAGTTGGCGAGGGCGTTGGCGTGGGTGGGCGAGAACGGGTTGAAGACGCCGAAGTTTGGCATGGAGTTGGATATGGCGGGGATGTTGTAGGATTCGGGGACTTCCGCTGTGATCGTGGACTCTTTTCCGCCGAGCAGTTCGCGGCGCGCCTCGTAGATGTCGCCTGGGGATGGACAACGATTGCTAAAGCGGGCTGCAGACTCATTTTTTGTCGCGGGGGAGTGCCGGCCAGGCAAAAGCGGATATCTACACTCACGCAGCGAAACACAGCATTAAGTAAATATATCAAATTGATCAAATACTCTAAGTATGTACTACCATGGACTAATATCGATCGCCGAAGCTGTCGCATCAAAGTTGATGGCGACATAAGCGCGTTTTTCACGGGACTTCATTGGTGGCGATGACTCCACATTTCGACTCAAACAGCCTTTCGCAATACGTTAAAAATTAACAATTTACGCAAAACTCACCCGCACAGCGTTCAATGCCCTTAATGACGACCGACGCGATCCCCTGCTTGGGCTTGCGGCGCACATTGATGTAAACATTGTACTTCTGCATCAGCTTGGCGACGGCTTCGTTCTCCACGCGACACGCGTCCTCCGACACGTCGAATATCACCACGAGAGGGAGGCTTCCCTGAACAAAGATTGCAACATCATCAGACACAATCACATGCGTCGACTAGAGGGCAAACACGAATATTCAAGGAATGCGTAGCGAATTTTCACCTTTTAGGTAAGTACAAGTGAGAGAGTTAGGGGGTTGCTACACTGGTGGATCGAGCGATTCGCCGCGGAGATAAGTCTGAACGCCATTGTTTTTTTGTGGCAGTAACGCATAAAAACATCGGCGAATCCGTTGCGCATCCGCGGCGTGAACGTTGCTCAGCCGCGACGTGTTCGCTGCGTCGTCGCAAAAGGTAGTTATGCGTACGTAAAATAGAAAGCGATACGCATAAGATACGATTCTTCGAAAAGTTCCTGCTAGACGTGCAGGCCTCAAGGCTTGTGGCCTGAGCCAACAAAGTTCCTCGATGGCGCAGTGGTTAAGGCGTTGGCGGAAGGTCCTGGGTTCGATTCCATAGGGTTATTTTAGAAATAGACATAGCTTAAAAGATTGCATACCTCAACTGCCAATGACAGGGCACAAAGCGAGGAGAACAGATCAACAGACAGCCGTTGGGGTGGAAAGGTCCTCGAGAGGAGGCCACGTACAAAAAAGTCGCAGCCGTGGCGCCCCCCTCAAGATGGACCGACGATCTGGTGAAGTTTGCGGGAATCCATTGGATGCGGGAGGCACATGGCCGATGTGGGAACATTGGGGGAGGCCTATTTCCAGCAGTGGGAGTCTATTGGCATAAATGATGCTGATGAATGAAGAACTTAGAAATATATACATTTCTAAACTGTCTGGCTTCCGTGTGTGCTGGCTCTCTAAACTGTTCGCCTACACCCATGATACTGTACTTAAAAAAATTTGGTGATTAAAAAGAGTAACTGGCGAGTTCCTTGCCGGATCTTCTCGTCAGAATCAACTTTCCGATTCCGGTGGTAGAATCACATTATATTTATTCATTTCTTAGTATATTTTTTGTATCGACATATATGTTTAATAACATGTATAATATACATAGCTATAATTTATATTTTTCATGTATGACGATTTGTAACAGCTGTATAAGCCTATGCAAATAAAGTTCTTTTGAATTTTGAATTTTTTTTTTTAATTTCAGCTATCGGTATCTAGAGGTATTTTAGCGTACAACGAATGTTTGACTGAGTTTGAGACTACCGAGATGATCGGTGGGAATTATCTGGCCCAATGATGTAAAAACTATAGCTGCACTCACCACAAGCATCCTTGATCTGTCCAGTAAGAGTGACGCAGCTCTTCTTGATGGAGGGGATGTTGGGGTCAATGGCGTCAGGGAACATGATCTGCGTGTCTCACCCTTAATGGTGACCATAAGTTGCTATTCCTTAGCTAACAACTTAAGTATTACTCGCCACAAGCTGCTGCCTCGGCGCGTAAACCTTCTTGATCTGTCCAGTGATGTTGACGCAGCTTTCCTTTGGGAACATGATCTGCGTGTTCCCTTAATGATGACCTTGAGCTGCTATTGCTTAGCTTAGAACTTAAGTATTACTCACCACAAGCTGCTGTCTCGCTGCCTATACATCCTTGATCTGTCCAGTGATAGTGACGCAGCTCTTTTTTGGGGAACATGATCTGCGTGTTCCCTTAATGATGACCTTGAGCTGCTATTGCTTAGCTAAGAACTTAAGTTTACTCAGCACAAGCTGCTGCCTCGCCGCGTAGACTCTTTGATCTGTCCAGTCATGCAATGATGACGTAGCTTTTCTTTGGGGAATATAATCTGCGTGTACCCTTAAAGATGACCTTCAGCTGCTATTGCTGAGCTAAGAACTTCGATATCACTTACCACAAGCTGCTGCCTCGCCGCATATACATCCTTGATCTGTCCAGTAATAGTGACGCAGCTCTTCTTGATGGCGGGGATGTTGGGGTCGTCGGCGTCGGGGAACATGATCTGCGTGCCGGTTCCCTTCATGATGACCTTCAGCTGCTCGGCTGCTCGCCCTACTACCACGGCGTGGTGCATCGGGGAGATCTCCAGGGACATCTGCACTTGGGTCTGGCTCTGGAAGTTAGGAATTGTTTTATTACATTGTAGGTGTAAACTTTTGCTGTCTCGGTGGCGCATTGCCTTTGACCTTCCACTCGTAATTCCTAGTCGACCGCAGACACATTAGAAAGAAAATCTTTTTTTTTGCATTAATACAGTTGGTCGCACTTTAGGAGCTGCCCTAGGTTTGATTCCCGGGTCGGGTCAAGCAAGAACTAATTTAAAGCAGACGTTACGAACGACCGAATCGGGGTTTCCTTTTCTTTCACTTTCTTGTGTCTCCTTTGTTTGAATCATCATCAGCAACCCAAACTCGTCCACTTCTGGACATAGGTCTCCCCTAATGCACGCCACTACTCCCGATTTTCGGCCACTCTCATCCAGCCCACACCAGCCAGCCTTCGAATGTCATCATCTCATCTTGTCGCAGGGCGTCCTACACTACGCTTACTGAGTCGTGGTCTCCACTCAAGGACTTTACGGCTCCAACGGCTGTCAGTTCTGCAGCTAATATGACCCGCCCACTGCCACTTCAGTTTGCTAATTCGGTGGGCTATGTCGGTGACTCTGGTTCTCTGTCGGATTACATCATTTCTGATGCGGTCCTTCAGAGATACTCCGAGCATAGCCCTTTCCATAGCTCTTTGAGCGACTTTGAACCGGTGGACTAGTCCAGCCGTGAGTGTCCATGTCTCGGCACCGTAAGTCATGACCGGAAGGACGCACTGGTCGAAGACTTTCGACTTAAGACTTTGAGGGATCGGTGACGAGAAGACTTGACGAAGTTTACCAAATGCTGCCCAGCCTAGCTGAATTCTTCTATTGGCTTCTCTCTCGAAGTTGTTTCTGCCTAATTGGAGCGTTTGTCCTAATAGTTGTTTGAATGCGACAGGTATATTGTCGGTCGTAACGAGACGGCTTCAAATTAAACCACCTGGGGTCTTAGCGAAGACTTCTTGTAACAATTATTTTACCTTTATTCCCGTAACAATAAAGGAGAAGCAGAGCGCGTGTGAAAGGGAGAGGAACTCCGATTCGGTCTAAACGTTCGGCTCGCGCTAAGGCCCCTGAGCGGTAATTTCTCAGTGTCAGATTGGAGTCTGGAGGTTGGTGATCTATAACCCCCATCGGAATATGAAGATATCGCGGCATGAAAATGAGGTCTATACTCAGCAGTGGGTGGTTGTAGGCTTTTATGATGATGATGAATTTTACGTTTAGAACTTTCAATACTCACTGCAAGTGGGCCGCACATGTAGTTCATGAGCAGGCCGGTGGCTTCCATGGTGGCCTTCACCTCCCACTGCACGCCCTTCACCACCAGCAGGTTGGCGTGAAGCTTGGGCCGATTGCGGAGCATCACCTGGTGGAAACAATTTCGCTATAGTAAGTACTTGAGTAGTTCTTCATTGTGTATCGATAGAAAGCAAAATTATATTTTTGTATTAAATTATGATAACCACAGAAGTGAAAGCCCTCTTGGTCTAGTGGTTTAAGTACCGGGCCGCGATCTTGGTGTCCTGGGTTCGATTCCTGGGTCGAGCAAAAAGTATGTTTCGAATTTTACGAATATAACTCGGGTTTGTGATCACCAATCCGCATTAGCACTTATACTATTTATTAAATAACCATGCACAAATGTTGTGTCCGCTCTTGTACGCGAAAAATTTATTCACGCCCAAAGTGGCCGCTTTTGGCGTTAATCATTTTTTTTTAAAAAAAACGGACCTAACTTATTTGCATAGTTAATTAATAAATAGTATAAGTGTTTGCCGAGAGGTTGTAACCCCGAAATTGTTAAAAATAGATCCGGTTTAGTAACTACAAATTAAAATCGATTGGCGTCGGTAGTGTGCCCTACCCGTCACCATAACATAAAACAAGTTACCTGCACATTGTACTGTTCCTGCACTTGCTGTACGTACGGCGAGTTGATGTCGGGCAGCGGCTGCGACGGCGCCACGATGGGCAGCTCGAAGCAGAACACCAGCGGGGTGAGCGCCTGAAATACTCACTACTCTAATATTTGACACAACACCAAGAGGTTTGTACATAGTGGCCCGTCCAAACTACGTTTCGAGACATGAGAATGAGAATCTTAATCTTTATTGCTTGTAACTATAGGTAAGGTACAATTTGCGGGTGACACAATATACAGTTTACCCATATCCGGGTACCTATGCAATACGTCTTAATTACAACTTACAAAATATAAAATAGAAACTTGAAAATAAGAATAGATATGTTAGTGTTTACAGTTGAATGAAATATTTATTTAAATTATAAAATACATTTTCAGTTAAGGCGGGTCAATAGGTCGCAACTCGAGACGTATGAAACAATTGAAACACGTCTTTTTCGTTACTCCTTCGCTTAATCCGGGATAGCTCCACAACTACTGGCTCGATTTGAATGAATTTGGTATCAATTTAAAGTGGACAGTTGATGAACCTTTAAAATGATGTCATTTTTACTAAGCAAGATCGCGCGAAACCAATTTCAAGTGATTTCAAACTTTTGCTCGCGAGTGTATATAGTTATTAGGTTTGGGTATAAGTAGATTATTTTTATATCCAAGATACAATGTACAATTTAGGCGGTCTTTTCGCTGGGAGCGATTTCTACCAGAAAACCTTCAGGTAAAGGACATTAGATAGAAGAGGGGAGGGTGGTGCAATCCTGATGATTTTGAACATTAAGTTAATTTATATAGTATAAATACATATATCTAGATAATAAATAAACACGTTATCATACACATATGTAAATATACGAATGTTACCTAACTAAAATACAATATAACCTACACAAATCTATGTAAGTAGATTTGTTTTAGTCCCCCAACAGGCTATTTGAGTTTCAGCCGTATATTAAATACTTACTTGTCTCAGTTCAATATACCTATAAAGGGCCCTTTTACAGTCCTGTGGCTCCGCCAACAGATTTTTATTGATTGTAATGAAAGACTAGTAAATGAAAGATTGTGATTTTTCAAGCTTATTTTGCACACATCATTTATGTCATCAACATTAAAACAATAAGCACGATTTAAAGATAAAGTAACCACATAAGCGATGTCCCCCAAAAAGAAATGGTCATGGTCAGTTTCATCATACCCGTTACAAAAGGTTACAGAACACAAGCTCTCATTGTAATATGATCTCGCGGTCTCATAGTTTTTTCCAGACACCCTTTTTTTTTTTACGCTGAAGAATGCCTTTTTTTTGGTCAATAAGCCAACGCTTGACCACAATCGCACCTGATGGAAAGCGACGATGAGGTCTAGGATGATACGCGTTTGCCTAAAAGATGCCTGTTCACTCTTGCCTTAAAGATGCCCAGATTATAGTGGTCAGGAAAAACAGATCTCGGCAGAGAGTTCCATTCCTTAGCCGTCCGCATTATAAATGTGGAAGCAAATCGCTTCGTGCGGATAAGGGGTATTTCTACCACATAAGGATGAAAGCTCTCGCCGCGCCTTGTCGTCCGATGATGGAATGGGCTGGGGGGGATCAAATTATGTAGAACCTCCGCACACTCCCCGAAATGAATCCGGTAGAAGACCGAGAGGCATGCCACTCGTCGACGGTGGTCCAGGCTCTGCAGGCCAGCTTCGGAGAGTGTGTCATCATCGATGAGCTTCTTCGCACGTCGCTCTATTGAGTCCAGAGCGTCTAACTGATACCGGGCAGATCCGTCCGAGAGGTGACAGCAGTACTCCAAGCAGGAGCGAACCTGAGCTCGATATAGACTTAAAAGCTGCTTGGGCTTAAAGTACCGCTTGACTTTCCAAAGGATGCCTAGTTTTTTAGCTGCAGTTTTGGCTATGGACTCAATGTAACGACCAAAATTAAGGCTAGCCGACAGATCCAAGCCCAATAGCTCGAGATGGTCAGTCACTGGCACGGAAACATTTCGGAAAGTAGGAGTCTCCTTATGCATATCCTCTTGCTCCTTCGGAACCAGATGCCGGGGAGCAGGCGGGGCTTCTCCTAACGAGAAGCCAGCCAGAGGCATAGCGACTAAACGCCAACGACGCTCCCTCATCGCTAGAGTGGGGAGGGGACAGGAGTACGGGTTGAAGAACCTTACTTCAAGTCCCTCCCCAGGCGGAGGGCCCACTTACACTGCTAGCCCGACCATCTTCCAGACACCCTGGGCTGGGACATTTGATCACCCTTACGCGAGCCATTGTTACTCTGGTTGCCTGGTTACTCTTCTCTACGGTATTCGGCCGGTTCGAGTCCGGGAAGTGAATGTGGCACCCCGTCTCCTCTACGCGTTACATAGTCATTTCCCTCTTCATTCGAAAACCAGGTTGCCCTCCATAGGACTAGCTGTGCTCACATTTACGCGTGTTTTAGCAACCCTACAGATATATGACTTTTGTTCCCTCTAATACGAAACCGTAGCAAGTAGCAACCCTAACGATATGTATGCAACCTTACACGAATCCTAGCTACCCTACCGATATGTGACTAGTTTACTCACCCTTACGCGAGCCCTAGCGCGCTCCACACGCTCCATGTCGCCGGCGATGGACACCTGGTTACTCTTCTCTACGGTACTCGTGCGGTTCGAGTCCGGGAAGTGAATGTGGCACCCCGTCTCCTCCATCACGCGCTTTATGGTCAACCCGCCCTGGGAACAAAATGTATATAAAGTTAGACATTAGCAATATTAAGCAACAGGGGGGAGAGGTACTTTTTAGGGGGCGGCAAAATCTCGGCTTTATCCGAGGGCGGAACTAGCACAAGTAATTACCTTATTTTTGAGTTTCCGATATTTCGGTGACCATGGCGCTTGGATCTCTATTCCAACGTGTTGCCATGATCTATGGGTCTGGTTCTCCTGTCTGTCTACTCCCACTCCCGCCTGTCTTACCCCGGATCTCCGTAACGCCTAGACCCCATACCAATAGTGCTCTACTAATAGGTGTTCTATCCCTGCGTATATAGGACAACCACACCATCGTATTCTAAATCTATTATAATTTCTTCATTCGATTCACATCGTAATGACAACAGATTTGGTTCTGGCGTGAAGAAGCATTGTGCTGTGTTTCGCTGCCGTGAGTGAGGGTACCAGGGAGAAAGGGGGTGCGCACTTGTGACTCCACTGGTGTCGCGTGTGTCCATGGGCGGCGGCTATCGCTTACCAGTCAGGTGATCCGTCTGCTCGTCTGCCACCTATCACATGAAAACATGTATAATACCTACATAGTTATAATTTATATTTTTCATGTATGACGATTTGTAAGAGCTGTATATAAGACTATGCAAATAAAGTACTTTTGAATTTTGAATTTTACAAAAATGGATCTGATGTGTGTCTGTCTCTACCTACTCGCATGGAATAGAAAACTTAACTTGTAAGAAAATAGTAGTAAAAGTTACCTTTCCGATGATATGAGAGTGGTCCGTATAGCTAACATCGATCTTCATTGTAACTCGGTTACTCTGAAACAAGTGAAAATCATTATAGTTAAAAAAGTACACTAGTAACACTTTTCAACTACCCTACTTACCTAAGTGTCTTCATTCAAGCTTACCGTAACATTTTTTTACTTTAAAATCTATTAGATACTTGTAGTATAAAAATCACGCACGAGTCAACAATCGCTAAGACTCGATACAGGGCAGTGACCTTATAGAATAATTATAAGTTCTTTATATAGAAATAAAGCATGTTCTGCAGTGAGGGAAGACATGGTGAGGAATCCTGCACGTCTCGGGTAAACGAGATCCAGTTGGTCTGGTCTCTCTATCTACTGTCTAAAGATTGCGAAGGCAAGACGGTAGTCGCTTCATTCTAATTAGTCAAGGAGTAGGTAAGTACATAACATTAATAGCTTTACCTAAACATAAAAAGTCCTACAAAACAAGTTACACTGACTTACCCTTGTGTCCAGTAACTGCATTATCTTCTCCCGTGCTAGCTTTACATCATCAGGTCGACCAGCAACTCTTACATGGGGATCTAAATAAACATCCACAAATCACTTCAATACTTTCCTATACAACAACAAATCGAAATTACATCCCAATTAGAAAACTTACCAAAAAGCGATGTAAGGTTGCAAAATTTATTACTACGTATTTTTTTAATAACTTCATAAGCTAATTCATCGTTATAACATGTAAAAACCATAATTAATTCATTAAATATACAAATATGTTAAATAGAAAAGCAAAAGTTTTGCCTTGTGCAACGGACGCGCGAACTAAAATACAAATTTTGGAAAGAGCGCCTCACTGGCGCCGTTGCGCGGTAGTCTCCTTGGCGCCAGTCTGAGTTAGCCCGCCAAAATCCTAGTACGCGCGTGTTCCGTTTTATTTTAAATCTGTTCAAAGATGCACGTATATTTTTTGTAAATAATTTTGTAATAAATAACACAATAAGCTAAAAATATTTTAAGTTTTTTAAACTTATGTATGTCGGTTTTAAATTATTTTTTATTTGCTTTTATTTCGTATGTACATGATTTATGATGACACATTTTAGAATATTATAAGTATAATCATCAGGTATTTTGTAGAACACTGAATAATAAGTATTATTTACCTTTCACAATGCTGAATACCTTTGCCCTTAGATGAAATCAAATTATATTTATCTAAGCCTTTACTGCATGGGGTCTGGGGTCCCATATATGCACACTTTTACCGTGGGAGAGCTACGCTTGGCCATGAATGTGCCGGCTCGACCGGAGTGATACCACGGCCTTACAGAAAACCGACGTGAAGCATCATTGTGCTGTGTATCGCTGCGTGAGTGAGGATTAAAGGTTGGCAGCGCACTTGTGACTCCACTGGTGTCACGTCAAAAATAGTGAAACGGTTAAATAATTTGATGTTCAAAAACTTTGCCGTTTCTCCGCGTAGTAACTTGTCAAATGTGTCAAAATGAAAAAAAAATCAGTTTGAATTGGATGAATTTTGGACGAATTTGGATGGAAGCTAATTAACCCAAAAACACGTTTATGACAATACGAAATATGGCACATTATGCATTTATGCAAGTTTGGGTCCCCCATATATGGGACTATATTCAGAAGTAGTAAATATTACCTCCTTTCATATATGACTCACTATGCAGTTGTATTTTGTGACAAGATATCCATACCTGTGTCCATACTAATATTATACAGAGGAAATATTTGTATTTATGTAGGAATTGTCATCTTTAAATAAAAAATAAAATAAAATAAAATTTATTCAGAACTTTTACAGGGTGCAATAGCAGTAAGTGTTCAAAAACAGCCACATTAGTTTAATAACTGTGTCGCAGCTATTAACGCCCACTTCCGACTAGAGGTAGTCAACGTTCCGAAGTATTAACTTTGAAACATGTGATAGTGCAATAAAGAATTATGAATCATGAACTTAGGACGGATTGCGCTAGCGTAAAAGAACGGGACTCATTTTACCCAGTGTTGGTTATTTCCGGCCGGTTGATGATGTAGGTAAGGAATAAACTCGAAAATTGATGCGAAAAATTCTAAAAATACTACGTCACTCCTGATTTACATAAGCTATTACATATAACATGACCACCTGTGCAATGCTAGAGTTTCTTGCTAGTGTGACATTATGCCTTTTTCAATTATCCTTATTACAAATATCGAACTAAGGATAGTTCCGGACCAAAACTCGTGCCATTCCATTTTGACATTGCGTGTTGGAACGGGATGACATGAGCTTTAGTACGGTAACAACTTTATATCGCAACAAAATCAAATCTGAAGTGGTCACTAACGTCAGTTTTAGGTAAAGCTAAAATATTGATCTGTGAATTCAATGACCTTGCATCTTTCAATTATAATATTGCATAAAGTCCCATATTCGGTCAGACATATTTTGACATCATAAATGCATGTGGTGCCTACCATATATGCATCAATGATTAAAAATGTTTTTTTTTCTGGAAATATGGATCTCAATCTAATATTGTATTTTTTTCATGAGGATACGAAATTCCATGAAGTAAGGAGATAAAACACTATATCGTACAGTGCAGTAACAGCAATTTTAATGCACAATTTTGCTGCTGTTGTAAACTGTACTTACGTAGAATGTAAACATTTTATTTTAAAAACTTTTTAAAAAGCTAGGTACACCTTGCCCAACTAACTGTGTATTGTTGTTATTCTCACATATTTAGGTATTTAGAATATCTTTTTATATTAAATAAAAAACAATATTGCCAATATTACCAATATTACTTACCTTTTTTCGAACGAGCACCTATCTTGAGACGTGCAGGCCAGTTGATCAATGTATTTGTATCATTCATCACCTAAAATAATATATAGATAACTAGCTGACCCGGCAAACGTTGTTTTGCCATATAAATAAAAGGGTTGATCGTAGAAGGGTGAAAATTGAGGATTGTATGTATTTTTGTATGTTGTATCATAAAAAAAGAGAAATTAAAAATTTTGTCTAAAAAATAAAAATAAAAATTTAGGGGTGGACTACCCCTAACATTTAGGGGGATGAAAAATAGATGTTGGCCGATTCTCATGGATACCGGATAAGCACAAAAAATTTCATCAAAATCGGTCAAGCCGTTTCGGAGGAGTATGGCAACGAAAACTGTGACACGAGAATTTTATATATTAGATAAGTATTAAGTATGGCTTTAAAATTTTACTGATCTATTTTGTTTTTACTACAGCAGCTAATATTTTTTGTTTTTACTTCAAATAACATGTTACTGATGAGAAAAAATGTGCAGGTAAGATAGATATACTTTATTATACAAAATACACAACTTAAGAACCCCTATAACATAGGAAAAAGATCTTACCCGATGGAAAAATGCTTGAGCCGTTTGTGACTCTTCCAAATTTTCTGGAAAAAAGAATAAAAATTAAGTACTTAATAAAAAAACTTAATTTTCTAAAGTTAAGTTGGCAAGAAAGTCATCGTACCTGCAAGCATAGACTCCAATCGACGCCGATCCACGCGAAACCTTTCTTGATATACATCTTCAGCGCTATTGAGACCAAGTATTACAGCTAATTTCTGAAGATCTTCTGCTGATGTCACAGAATTACTAGTTCCACTCTCTGAGGCCTAAAATAATTGAACCACGTGTTATTATTTTTTTGCTTCTTTGTACGTCTGAAAGCACGTTACAGTACAAACGTAAAATGGCGGATGACTCCTTTCACCGTTTATATTGTTGTAATAAAAAATGCTTACCTCACTCAATGTATCCTTATCTGAATTACTTTTAAATTCTGATAAATGAACTAGTAAATGTGGTTTACGTTTAACTGATAAAAAATTGTTTGATGCCATACTAATTCAGATACTATATTGATGCAATGGTATGGTCGATATTATCATAAAGTTTAAAAATAACACTATTTTTTCTATAAATTCATAATTACGACGATATTATATTAAATTTTAATATGATTTACCAGAATTACTTCACGCACCAGAGCTCAACTGAACCCGTTTATTTAATTTTTCTATGCACGGCTATAAAAATAATTAAAATGTGGGTAGATTTAAAATGTTGTCTATGATCGTAATTTTTTAGTAAATAAAAAAAATATTGCAAGAAAAAAGCATAGAAAAATCAATGGCACTACATATTGTGAATAATATTATTTATTTAAAATCCGTAAATTATGTACAAATATGTAATTAAAAAATTTAACGAGGATTTGTGATGATTGATGAACATTGGTTGCCGTTAGCTAACAATGGAGGCTTGTCTCTTAACAGCCAATCAAAATGCGTCCCGCCAGCGGATGTTACGTACGAGATGGCGCCAACCAAACCTACTTTGCAACATTTATTAAAAAGGAAAAACATTTTTACTTTATTTTCAGCCAAAATTAATATTATAATATCATTACATTACCAGTCATGTTGAGTAAGTAGGTAGGTAGTAATGCGCTGATACTATTTAATTAAAACTATTATTTTGGTGTAATTGCAATTTATTGATATGATAATGCAAAAATTAAATTATAAACTTTGTTTTAGACTTACGAGAGAAGAGCGGATTACTTTTTAAAAAGGCCGGCAACGCATTAGCGATCTCTTTGATTTCGCAGATTATAATGGGCGGCGAAGCTTTCCATTAGGTGACTCGCTTACTCGTTTGTCGCGTCTAGCATAAATAAATATAGAAACTATCCTTAAAAATAATACTTACTCAACTTTTGAAAATGGACCAGGTAAAATACAAAAACTTTCTGCAAAAGTTTGAACCAAGTATTTGCAAAAGTTTGAACGAAGTATTTACCTGCCTTACTGTATTAATAGGTATTGAATTGCCTAGTTACTCATAACTCAAATAATTTATCTTAATAAAATATTTATAAGTATGTACACAAACAGATATTTAAATAAAAAACAGTTATAAAAAATATGAAACTGTTCCTTGTCTATTTATGAATGAAACCATCTACGCAATTGAAACGGAACGCTCCATTGAAATGTATTTGAGGAACGCCGCGTGAGGTCGCATCAGTCGGGTTTCTGCGCTTGCCGGTGTTGGGTGTGCGTCTTCTCGACATAAAAATTTTCGTATCTTAGTAACTTACTTTAGTATTTCTTAAATTAAAAGTAGCTAGTAGTCAAACGATAGGTTTAATAAGGCAGTGTAAACTTCAATATTCAGTGTGTTACTTGTATTTGTTAAGTGTGTTTTATAATTTTAGTGTTATAAATAAGACGGTGAGTAATAAAATAGTATTTCTTTTTCTATTTAACTACCCGTTTAAATCTCACAAGAATCTTTTTGTATTGGTGAGTGCAATATTTCAATAAATTGCAGTAAAAATATTTAAAAGTTAACAGCTGTTATATATAATTGAGTAACAAGAAAGAGCCGACCAATCTGGTTACATGACGAAATATTGTTTTAGGTTTCGTTTTTTTAAATACGTTTAATTTTTTATTTACTATGTTTTTTGTACTAAAATAACGTTACTTTAATGTTTGTATTTTGTGGAAATAAGTACATATTGTAACCAAGTTTCGAGGTTAGGTATTGATCGCGAATTCAACCGCCCACGCCACTGTTGCCAAGCATTTGTGCACTTGATTGAGGAGGGTTGGGATGGGAATCCGGGAATTCAGAGGGGACTTTGACCAACGGGAATTTGGCTCATAAATATGTCTAGTGCAAAATTAACAGATAACCATAAAGCCGGAACATACAGTATACCCAAGTACCATGCATAGAACTCAACACAAATGTCACAATCAACACAAATGCACGAAAACCCATTCATTAATATACTGATAAGATGGTATTTTGCGACGAAAATCGAGTTTATAATAGGCAATTACTTGAAGCTATATTATTGCTATTTTAACGCGGTAGCATAGAAACTTGAAGAAGTCAAGTTTCCTTTCCGAAATTACTGAAGAAAGGTACAGCCTATACCTACCTATAATTAAATGACAAAAATGAATGTTGGTACACCTACTATTACCTACCTACTTTTAGCTTTTCAAATACCTACCTTTTATAATAATATTTTGGTTGACCTGAGCAATAAATAAATAGGTACATAACCAGTAATTAACGTTTTACCTTTTGTTTTAACTATTTTTTACTTATGAAGCTTATAATAATATTAAACCTCTTTTTGATTTAATCTTAGTTAAGAAGACTTACCAAAGCAAGCTATTTTTCTCGTAGTTAGTAATCGACAGTATTCAACATGTTTCTATTAGTTACGTTTAGGTTAGGTAGGGTTCGATCCCCGGGTCGGGCCAAAGATTTGTAAGTAGGTAAGTACTTAAGTTTTCGGTAAGAAAGTTTTAGTGTCAGCCAGCCTGGAGTCGAGAAGTTGGCGATCTTGTACTCCCGTGCCTCGGAAAGCACGTTAAGCTGTTGGTCCTGCGAACGATCCCTCTCCGGTCGTGTCACAGTAGTGTCCCATCGGAATATGAGGGTAAGGGAATAGAGACAAAAAGAGGCGAGAGCCGCTATGCTGAGGGCCTGGGAAAACGGGTCCAAGACATGGCACTCCCACGGCATGAGAACCCTTCTAAAAGAACTGCAACTCATGCCGATCATGCTTATGCCAGGGGACAGCATGATTAAATAATACCACTATACAAAGTGGTATTGAATTGAGATACCGGATAGAAAGGTGTGGACTAATGGTGCGCTTGCTGAGTTCCGGCCTGGAGACATACATGGGTCCGGTAGTACACGGACGGCTCCAGAATAAACAATAGAGCTGGCTTTGGAGTGTACGGCGAAAAACCCAAGGGCCAAATCTCACAGGGCCTAGGGTTACACGCCACGGTCTTCCAAGCCGAAGTGGCCGCTATAATACGCTGCGTCCAGGAGAATCTGAGACGAGGCTATAAGGGTAAAGACATATCCTGTCAGACAGTCGAGCAGCTCTAAAGGCACTTGAATTTGCTGAGATTACCTCCAAACTAATAGCGGAGGGAGCCCAGATCCTAAACTGTCAGGGCTCCAACAACAGATGAACCTATCGCTGGGTACCAGGACACTCCAAAATCGTGGGCAACGAAAAAGCCGACGAGCTGGCAAGGGAGGGAGCCTCATGTCCGGTACAAACCCCGGAACCGGTACTGGGCATACCCAGGTGCACCACCCGACGCAAGCTTAAAGAATGGTTGATCGAACAGAGTAAACAGCTCTGGCTCAGATCAACAGGTCAGGCACATGCCAACACCTTAATTACAGGATTCTCCAGCCAGTACACGCTAGAGGCCTTAGCGCTATCTCGCGGACAGCTGAGCATCCTCACAAGAACCATTACTGGTCACTGCAGGCTGAAAAAACACGGCACCAGAACCGGGCTGGCCGGAGACCCCACCTGTAGATTCTGTAAAGCAGGGGACGAGACCCCGATGCACGTCATTTGTCAATGCGATGCCCTCGGGCTCCCAAGAAGCCGAACACTGGGCAGCTACCACATCTGCCCGGAGGATGTTAAGGCTATCGCTCCCAGGGCCATTATACGGTTTTGGCGGACCGTGGGCCTCGGAGACGATCTATAAGTGGGAGCGGAGGTCACAATAGATCAAATATGGTCGCAGTGACCAGTCGGCAACGAACACTCCCCAGAACTTCGAATAAAGGGAATAGAGAGTGCACTTGTGTTTGCGCACACACTTGAGCACTATTATATATCCTGCGTACTTGGCTAATCGTTGAGATTGGTTCGTGATCGTTAATCGGTTGGAGGATATTCTTAATTACTACTTGTGCACCCCACGAGTGCGAGTATAGACGCAAATAGTGCGCAAGCGAGAAGTGAATAGATGCGCCGCCATTTCTGATCCCATTCTTTATCCGCACAAGTTGTAGGTAATTCAAACAACACGAGGAAAAAGTAATATGCCTAGCTAGGTACTAACTACCACGTACTATATAGTACGTATACCTAGAGCATTTATTCTGTGCCTAGAGTAAAGTAATAATAGTCTGGTACATAGGTACTACCTACCTACATTAATCAGGTAGTTATAGGTACCTATTAAACTCACGTAACGTCGCAGGTCCTACTTATGTCATCATCATCCCAGCGTGTCCCAGTTGCGTCCAATGGTCGGAGCTTGAGGAACGCTTGTCCAATCTAGGTTTCGTTCGTGGAAGAGCCATGCTTCGGCATGAATGGGCCGGCTCGACCGCGGAGAGATACCACGGCCTCACAGAAAACCGGCGTGAAGCAGCACTGTGCTGTTTCGCTGCGTGAGTGAGGGTACCGGAGGCCCAATTCGGGGGAAAGGGGAGATTAAAGGTTGGCAGCGCACTTGTGACTTGTGTTGTGGTGACGCGGGTGTGCATGGGCGGCGGCAATCGCTTACCATCAAGTGATCCATCTGCTCGTCTGCCTACCTATCACATAAAAAAAAGCTGTCTCTAGAATGTATATACGTAGAAGGAAATGTAAGTAGTTTCAGAGCTTTGAAAATGGGTTTGCAACTGTCCTCTGGTTCGATATTGCAGACGGCTTCACGTCTGTACAATTCGTTGTAACTTGCGATCATCGCATATAGCTAAGTCGTGATGAACCTATTAGAACAACGTCAAAGTCTAAAACATAATTTGCGTTAGCAGTCTGGTAATCTACAACAAAACCGTCCAGTAACAAACGAGAATATCTGTCGCGTCCAAACAAAAGAGGCGCACAGCTTGTGTGAAAATGACAAAAATAAACGGTAGGGACGAAATTCTGTTTCGTTGTAGGCCTGTCTATGTTGTTCAAAAAAAAGGTCACGTTTGCGTTCAGGTAACTTTGATTGGGAAATCCCAGGAAATCGATTTACGTCACAACTTTTTACACGCCTATGAGTTTTCCATGAAATAATTAACTTCTTATACCATAAACAAAGTTCATTGACCCTTTCAGAAAAAGTTGGTAGGTCATACAAAGTTTTAATGAAAATATACGTCACTCCATCAATGTATGTGCATTCGAAATGGGGTTTTACTGTGAGAGAATACTGTAATCAGTTTCTATTGTATACAGGTTTACAGAGCATTTAATAAAATTCAGCACAATGTTAATTCAGGTAGGTATAATAGCTAATCTGCTCATCTGCTGTACTGTGGTACTTATTATGCCTGTTGCTGAAGCAGACTGAATTCACAAAATAATCCGTCCCTGCTTTTCTAATTTAACTCAAAAATAATTGTCTAAGATTGATAGAAATTCCGCTTTTAAAGTTTCGATCATCCGTTATAGGCTCAACCAACTAGGAACAAAAAAAAACAAAGTGTTTTATTTAAATAGTGAAATAATTAATACTCTTAGACATTCCATTTTGAAGTTTACACCCCAAAATTCATATCATCACTGATTTTATGAAAATAACATTTGATATCGGTTTGGAATCTACTCCCGCGAACGTTGTGATTGTGGAATGAGCTCCCTTCAGAGGTTTTCCCGAGGGACTACAGTACATAGGTACTCACTTATAGGTATGAGTGTCTTCTAAAAAATTAGTGTTAGTTAAGATTTTTAAGGGATCGGCAACACGTATGCAAATGGAGTCCACAGGCGAATCGTAGGCATTAGTCTAGTCGCTTTCCATCAGGCAAGTCGCACGTTGACCGACGTGGTATAAAATCGTGAAAAAAATATGTATGACAAACCCATTGGTATACGAACTCCGTTAGCTCGAACGTTAGTTTTTACGACTTTCTTGACACAATATAACTTGTGAGTCCCCAGCTCCAATCCTGGACACCTGCTCCTCCTGAAAGGCGACGAGCGATTGTGATTTAATAAAAAGCAGTTTGGTGAAGAAAAATATCGTTCATTTATTTAAACAAGATGGAGTACGACAGACCAAACAACCGACTGCCTAGCAACAGTGTGACTGACTATTGATGTCAAAACCTTAATCATAAACAAGCATTAGTGATGTTCTTTTAATTGTTATTTCCAACACCCCCTCTCAATTAAATAACATCACACCCATATTTAACTCACACACTAAACAGCTTTAACATCTCTGCATTAAACAAAACAATTCACACTGCTTACTAATAAAAAACTCATCCTGAAAAACTTTACTAACATTACAAACCAACTCTACACTCTTTTAAACAACTTTCAAACAATTCTCTATTTAAAGCTTTCGTGAAAATATCAGCTGGTTGTTCACTAGTTTTAACATACTTTACACAAATTTTATCATCCTGTATTAGGTCCTTTACAAAATGATACCGAATGTCAACATGCTTCAAGCGCTTAATTGATTCTGTACCTGCAGTAAGTATGGCGGACTGGTTGTCGCAAAATATGTTTACTGGACACACATGAAAACCAAAATCGTTTAATAAATTTATCAACCAACAAGCCTCACTTGCAGCCATACTCATTGCAATGTACTCAGACTCAGTTGATGACAAACTTACTGATGCCTGTTTCTTAGAGCACCACATGATCAAACAATTGCTGAATTTAAACATATATCCTGAAGTAGACTTCCTATCAGTTAAATCCCCTCCCCAGTCAGCATCACAATATCCTTCTAACACGCCATTATCATCACACTGGTAAGTCAGTTTATAGTCTAAAGTATTTTTAACATAACGTAGAACCCTTTTTAAAGCAACAAGTAATACTTCACTCGCACACTTCTGATATCTACTTAACATTGTGACAGCAAAACACAAATCAGGCCTTGTTCCTAATACAGCGTACATAAGGCTACCTATAATCTGTCTACACAACCTTTCAGTACCTTTGTCAGTTACAGTAGCGTTTTCAAATATTTTCGCATTAAAGTTAACATCCATTGGGGTCAACATAGGTTTGCAATTTTCCATGTTAAACCTTTTAAGTATATTTTCCAAGTACCTTTTCTGAGATAGCACAGCACAACCAGTTTCTAAATTTTGACTAACATTTATACCCAGGTATTCTGATATCTTTCCTAAATCTTTCATTTCAAATTCTTTATTTAGTACAGCCTTTAGTTTTGAAATTTCTTGTTCATCATTCCCAAAGAACAACAGATCATCAACATACAGCAATACAAAAGTCTTATTTTCACAGTTACACTTCGAATACAAACATGAATCACACTTCGACCTTTTATACCCTACCTTGGTAATTACAGAGTTAAACTTAACATTCCAACACTTAGGTGACATTTTCAAACCATACAATGCTTTATTCAATTTTACTACATTTTTATTTTGATCTGAGTAAGCTCCTTCTGGTAACTGAATGTAAACATCACCAATTATCTCCCCATACAAAAATGCTCCTGTCACATCCATTTGAAAAATTGGTAATCTCAATTTAGTAGCTATGACCACAAACAGTCTAAAGGTAGATAATTTAGCAACTGGAGCATAAATCTCATTTAAGTCATACACATCTTCTTGCTCAAAACCTCGAGCCACTAATCTAGCTTTATACTTAATCTCACCATTAGACCTCTTGATTCTAAAAACCCATTTACTACTTACAACCTCATGCCCCGCTGGCTTATCACATTCATACCATGTGTTAGCATTAGTGATGTTCTTTTAATTGTTATTTCCAACACCCCCTCTCAATTAAATAACATCACACCCATATTTAACTCACACACTAAAACTGCTTTAACATCTCTGCATTAAACAATTCACACTGCTTACTAGTAAAAATACTCATCCTGAAAAACTTTACTAACATTACAAACCAACTCTACACTCTTTTAAACAACTTTCAAACAATTCTCTATTTAAAGCTTTCGTGAAAATATCAGCTGGTTGTTCACTAGTTTTAACATACTTTACACAAATTTTATTATCCTGTATTAGGTCCTTTACAAAATGATACCGAATGTCAACATGCTTCAAGCGCTTAATTGATTCTGTACCTGCAGTAAGTATGGCGGACTGGTTGTCGCAAAATATGTTTACTGGACACACATGAAAACCAAAATCGTTCAATAAATGTATCAACCAACAAGCCTCACTTGCAGCCATACTCATTGCAATGTACTCAGACTCAGTTGATGACAAACTTACTGATGCCTGTTTCTTAGAGCACCACATGATCAAACAATTGCTGAATTTAAACATATATCCTGAAGTAGACTTCCTATCAGTTAAATCCCCTCCCCAGTCAGCATCACAATATCCTTCTAACACGCCATTATCATCACACTGGTAAGTCAGTTTATAGTCTAAAGTATTTTTAACATAACGTAGAACCCTTTTTAAAGCAACAAGTAATACTTCACTCGCACACTTCTGATATCTACTTAACATTGTGACAGCAAAACACAAATCAGGCCTTGTTCCTAAAATAGCGTACATAAGGCTACCTATAATCTGTCTTCAATTTATACTATATTTTTATTTTGTTCTGAGTAAACTCCTTCTTGTAACTGAATAAAACATCACCAATTATCTCCCCATACAAAAAGCTCCTGTCACATCCAAATACTGCTCACAACCTTATGATGTCCCACCGGTTTATCATATTCATACCACGCGTTATTTTGTTTTAAAGTCTCAAGCTCTCTTTTAATCGCACCTTCCCACTCGTTAGCATCTGGTCTCAACATTGCTTCTCTATATGTTTTAGGGATCATCCTCCAGCTGTCATCACATTTCGGCACTCATAAAACACTGTTTGTTTTCTATTCCGCTTACTTCTTCGTGGTGCTAACAACTGATCACTCTCTCTCACACATTCGCTTTCAGTTGTCATTGAATCCCCAATTTCATACACAATTCTCTCATCGTCCTCATTTACACCAACATCCTCACCTTCCATTGTACTTACATTTTTACCTCCACTACCTACATCCTTACATACAGTCTCACCTTCAGTACCAACCTTTTCACTCTTCGTACTTACACTTTCACTCTCCTTTTCATATCTAGCTCTACTTTCTGATATAATAGATTCTACAGACACAATGTTGTTTCTTTCTTTTCTTTCTTCTTGCTGAGTTTCCTCCTGCTGACCTTCTTGGTTTAAGAAAACAATATCCCTCTTTATTTCCACTGTGTTTTTCTGAGGAAAATAAATCCTATACCCTTTAGTATCCTCTCCATATCCAACCATCAATCCTCTTTCACTTTTCTTGTCCCATTTTCTCCGTTTTTCCTTAGGAACATGCACATACACTGGCATTCCAAAAGTTCTCAACTGATTAATGTCATATTTCTCATTAGTCCATGTCTCATATGGAGTATTTTCTGTCATACGACTCCTTCCCGTTCTGTTTAACACGTAGGCAGCAGTGTTAACTGCTTCCGCCCACAGCTTTTTCGGTAAGTCCTTCGAACATAACATAGTTCTTGCTGCCTCTACAAGAGTCCTATTTTCGCGTTCCGCCCTTCCGTTTTGCTCTGGTGTATACGAAACGGTAGTCTGGTGAGTAATGCCACGCCTCCCAAATAAGTCCTTCATTTCCTTATTGACAAATTCTGAACCATTGTCACTTCTAAAAATCTTCACTCTATTTCCAGTAACATTTTCCGCTTTATTCAAAAAATCTTCAACGCATCTTTTAACCTCATCCTTCCTCTTAATAAAGTAAACCACTCTATAGTTCGAGTAATCGTCTTTCAACAACAAATAGTACGTGTTAAGTCCGACCGACTGTACCTGCATCGGGCCGCATACGTCTGCATGAATTATCTCACAAGTTTTTGTCGTCTTGTTCTCACTTGCTCTGAACGTTTTCCGATGCATTTTCCCCTCTAGGCAACTCTGGCACATCTCAAAGCCTCCATCCTCCGCTGGTATGTTATGCTTCTCGAGAAAAGATTTTACATCTTGAATATTCTGATGAACGAGCCGTTCATGCCACTCCTGGATCGTAGATTTCTTAGCCACATAAGCTCTGTTTTTATTATTGTTTTTATAACGAAACTTTAAGTAATATCCATTTCCAATTCGTTTAGCAATAGCACAAACTCGATTGTTTTTATAAAGTTGACACGAATTGTCATTTGTCGACATGACATACCCTTTGTCTGACGCACGGACCACGGAGAACAAGTTTATTTTTAAGTCTGGAACAAATAGAACTTTGTCGATGGTCGTGTGAACCCAATCAGTCCCGTCAAACACCTCTACCGCCATCTGTCCATGTCCAAGAACACTAATCGCCTCGCCGTTGCCAACGATAACCGATTTATGTTCTGTGTGTTCTGTGAATGATGAGAACAGTTCCCGATCACAACACATATGCTCACTGGCTCCCGTGTCTACTAACCATTTACTTTCTCGATATTGTTCACAGCTCGAGCTCGACACAACAAACGCGTTACTACTTTTGTTGCACTGTTTACTGTCTTTGCTTTTCTTGAACCAACATTGAGCTTTTAAGTGTCCCGATTTACCGCAATAGAAACATTTATTCTTCACATCATCACTATTACTTTCTCTTTTATTATAGTTGCTTCTACACTGGCTCTGGAAATATCCGATTTTATTGCTTTTAAAACATCTCTGAATGTGTCTGCCCTTAACCGCAAACGCTGATGATGATGATGGAGTCTGTTCTTCACCCTTTTCTTTTATTCTTTCCTCCTCTCTCAACAACCTTGCCACCAAGTTGTCAAACGTTTGCTTCTCATCAGGTGTAGATTCCCAAGCTGACACGAAGTGCTTGTACTCGTCAGGCACCGACATCAGCACTTTAGTAATCACCAGTCTGTCTGAGACTTCTTCGCCCATCTGCTTGAGCTGGTTTTGCATCTCTTGAATTTTTGATAAAAACACAGACATCTCAATTCCTTTTGCATACTTATATTGGAAGAATCGCTGCTGCACTATATGTATGCTGGTCTCCGTCTTCTGCTCATACACGCTTTGAAGTTTTCTCCACATTTGAGCTGAAGTTGTGCATGTCAAAATATGTAACATGACCTGCTCTGTCATCCTCGTTACCAATAGAGTTTGCGCTTTGGCGTCTTTGTCTTCCCAGTCCACCTTTTTATCACCTTCCGGTTTCTGGTATTTACCTTCGACTATATCGAATAGATCTTTGCCCCTTAAAATAACCGTCGTTTGAAACTTCCATATGTTCCAATTTTTGGAACCCTCCAGCAGAATCACATTGCCGCTGTTACTACCTTCCATCTTTTAGCTAATCCGCCCTTGTTCAACACCCAAAACAAGTAAATTCCTTCTCGACGAAACTTCGCACGCACGCCTGCAGCAAAACTATATAGCTTTTTACGTTAGACCTCGCCGATAATTACACCGCTGTAACCTCCCTGCAATTTTATCAAATCATTACACAGGAATATGTGCCTGGGCCCATTGTCCAGGATTGGAGCTGGGGACTCACAAGTTATATTGTGTCAAGAAAGTCGTAAAAACTAACGTTCGAGCTAACGGAGTTCGTATACCAATGGGTTTGTCATACATATTTTTTTCACGATTTTATACCACGTCGGTCAACGTGCGACTTGCCTGATGGAAAGCGACTAGACTAATGCCTACGATTCGCCTGTGGACTCCATTTGCATACGTGTTGCCGATCCCTTAAAAATCTTAACTAACACTAATTTTTTAGAAGACACTCATACCTATAAGTGAGTACCTATGTACAAAGCGCAGACTCTATTGGTAACGAGGATGACAGAGCAGGTCATGTTACATATTTTGACATGCACAACTTCAGCTCAAATGTGGAGAAAACTTCAAAGCGTGTATGAGCAGAAGACGGAGACCAGCATACATATAGTGCAGCAGCGATTCTTCCAATACAAGTATGCAAAAGGAATTGAGATGTCTGTTTTTTTATCAAAAATCCAAAAGATGCAAAACCAGCTCAAGCAGATGGGCGAAGAAGTCTCAGACAGACTGGTGATTACTAAAGTGCTGATGTCGGTGCCTGACGAGTACAAGCACTTCGTGTCAGCTTGGGAATCGACACCTGATGAGAAGCAAACGTTTGACAACTTGGTGGCAAGGTTGTTGAGAGAGGAGGAAAGAATAAACGAAAAGGGTGAAGAACAGACTCCATCATCATCATCAGCGTTTGCGGTTAAGGGCAGACACATTCAGAGATGTTTTAAGTGTAATAAAATCGGACATTTCCAGAGCCAGTGTAGAAGCAACTATAATAAAAGAGAAAGTAATAGTGAAGATATGCAGAATAAATGTTTCTATTGCGGTAAATCGGGACACTTAAAAGCTCAGTGTTGGTTCAAGAAAAACAAAGACAGTAAACAGTACAACAAAAGTAGTAACGCGTTTGTTGTGTCGAGCTCGAGTTGTGAACAATATCGAGAAAGTAAATGGTTAGTAGACACGGGAGCCAGTGAGCATATGTGTTGTGATCGGGAACTGTTCTTATCATTCACAGAACACACAGAACATGAATCGGTTATCGTTGGCAACGGCGAGGCGATTAGTGTTCTTGGACATGGACAGATGGCGGTAGAGGTGTTTGACGGGACTGATTGGGTTCACACGACCATCGACAAAGTTCTGTTTGTTCCAGACTTAAAAATAAACTTGTTCTCCGTGGTCCGTGCGTCAGACAAAGGGTATGTCATGTCGACAAATGACAATTCGTGTCAACTTTATAAAAACAATCGAGTTTGTGCTATGGCGTCTTTGTCTTCCCAGTCCACCTTTTTGGCACCTTCGGGTTTCTGGTATTTACCTTCGACTATGTCTAACAGATCTTTGCCCCTTAAAATCACCGTCGTTTGAAACTTCCATATGTTCCAATTTTTGGAACCCTCCAGCAGAACCACGTTGCCGCTGTTACTACCTTCCATCTTTTAGCTAATCCGCCCTTGTTCAACACCCAAAACAAGTAAATTTCCTTCTCGACGAAACTTCGCACGCGCGCCTGCAGCAAAACTATTTTGCTTTTTACGTTAAACCTCGCCGATAATTACACCGCTGTAACCTCCCTGCAATTTTATCAAATCATTACACAGGAATATGTGCCTGGGCCCATAACCTATTGTGATTTAATAAAAAGCAGTTTGGTGAAGAAAAATATCGTACTCCATCTTGTTTAAATAAATGAACGATATTTTTCTTCACCAAACTGCTTTTTATTAAATCACAATAGCTCCCTTCAGAGGTTTTCCCGAGGGACTACAGTACATAGGTACTCACTTATAGGTATGAGTGTCTTCTAAAAAATTAGTGTTAGTTAAGATTTTTAAGGGATCGGCAACACGTATGCAAATGGAGTCCACAGGCGAATCGTAGGCATTAGTCTAGTCGCTTTCCATCAGGCAAGTCGCACGTTGACCGACGTGGTATAAAATCGTGAAAAAAATATGTATGACAAACCCATTGGTATACGAACTCCGTTAGCTCGAACGTTAGTTTTTACGACTTTCTTGACACAATATAACTTGTGAGTCCCCAGCTCCAATCCTGGACAACTGCTCCTCCTGAAAGGCGACGAGTGATACTCGATTCCTCTTTATCACTTACTATACAATAATAGCGTTTTGCGGAAGTTTTCTAAGGAAGTGCTTAAAAACTCGAATCCATTTACGTTTTCGGTTTGCTGCACTCGATGACAAAACGATTACAATAAGGTGAAAAATGGTAAAAAATTCGCTATGTTGTGCTTTCCGATCTCTAGTAACTATTATTGCCGCCTTATTACAAAATGCGATCTAAAGCTATTACCGTACTAAAGCTCATGCCATCTCGTTCAACACACAATTTTAAAAAGGGCTAGCACGAATTTAGTTCCAGAACTATTCTTAAATCTCATTTTATAATAAGGGGGTTGAGGTCTGATAGCAATTTACTCAGTAAAACAATGTTTCAATCAACAAGATCTTCATCTTTAGTGATGATTGGGTGTAAGTGATAAAATGCCCAATTATTTAGATTCTTTCTTATACCTTTTTTTAAACATTTTACATGAATAACATGATAAATCGTTCACGATTCGACCACATCCTGTAATACCTTGTTTTTATTTCATTCATTCATGACCCTGTCCTACCAGGAAAATTATTCTACGGATTTGTTCAAAAGTACAACTATTAAATGATGTATCTGCTAACTAACTTCAGCATATACATTAGGTACGCCTTGGATTCGGCTAATCGATTCGCACATCGTGACGCGGGCCGCGACCTTCAATATTCCCTGAAATAGATCTCGCGAAATCTGTTTGTGTTACCCATCTGTAGGCGTGGCAGACGGTTTTCCCTACAAAAACAAATAAAAAATTACTCGCTTACGTGCTGAAATAACTTTAATCTTTAATCAACGCCGCGTATGAAACAAGCCAAGATTTCGTAGGCAAAAACTGTTATAGACGTAAATTTTCGAAGACGCACACTCGCATTAAAATTGTGCCTATGCAACTTGTTACTGGTAAAAAGTACCCATTCCAGCGCCCCGTACAAGGCACCACGATCCGTTACAGCCCGGCGCCATACGATCGCAAATTGTCTCGACGCATTTAACGGTGTATTTTACAATGCTGACAACATAATTAATTTTATGCAAAAAAAAATGCAAGGTGCGCCAGGGCGACGGCGAGGCGCTCTCACCATAGAACAGTTACCGTTCCAAATATCTGCCTGCGGATTTGTTATTGGGACGTCTTCTTGACAAATATTGGCATGGCTCGATAAGCCAGATAAAATAACTTAGCGGCCTCTTTGCCAATCATGTGTAACTTTCTCGTCTACCTGTCACCGACTGCAACGATGTGTGAAATGCGACGGTTTTAAGGTTTAATACACCATCTGACAAGGTACAACTTCGCAGAGTGGCAAAAACTCTATTAGCATGCCTTTTGAAGGCTGTCCGTTTGACGAGTAGGCCAAATTGGTTGTCTCGCTATGCGTAATTAACACTTTGGGGTTACCGTGATAATGTGCTCGCATGCGCTTCGAAGAATTAATAGCAAGTTAATTGAATTGAAAAAAATAAATACATAATGCCTGATCATTATCTCTCAACTCATAAAATAAATTGCTATTGGTGTCCTGAATAAAAAAATAAAGATCATCGAGACCATTCCGATAAGCTCAATACATAAACTTAAGAAAACTCAGTAGATTGCAGTCGAGTTTTCAGTGTTACCAATATAATGTAATTAAAGACACATTATACATCTGATATCTCTCCAGTAGAAGTTGCTATTATTAATAGGATATAAGGAGGTAATTTTATCGGCAAGAATAATTACATCGCTTTCCATCAGGTGCGATTGTGCGTCAAGCGTTAGCCTATTGACTAAACAAAACCTTTTAAACAATGAAATATAATGAAATCGGTTTAGCCATTTAGAAGCTATACACGTTTATCTTATAAAAAGTCTCATTTGCTTTACGTTGTGAGATAAAAACTAAACTTCGTTTGTTTCTTTTCAGAAGCTAAAGTCATTCCAAAGGCGCGCACCATGGCGAAGACAGAGAAGTCATTTCCGAGAAACTTTACAGGTAAGTCAGACGGTCGTGACTTTTTAATGTAGGTATTTTGTTTGTGCGCGTCAATTCGTCTTACTTTGTTTTTGCATTTTTGACGAGATCAAAGAATATCTAGAGATGTGAACAACTTTCGATGGTTACTCGTTTTTTTTTTTCTCGGGTGTTTTTTTTTTATCCGGACTTAAAAGCCCGAATCGCTTATCATCTCATCACACCATCACATATTTGCTTAGGGACATTCTTGGTTTCAAAATTCTTTCATTTATTATCTATTTAATTAGGTTGTCTGGAAGAAATCGCTACAAGCGATAAGACCGCCTTATTGTACTGTCTGTTGCTGTTGTTGTATCATGCTTGTATTTTATTTTTGGATGAATGAATGAATGAATGAAAACTTAAATGAATGAATGATGATATTTTTGTGCAATAAAGAATATCTATCTATCTATCTAACATACAGTTTTTAAAAGATAAAAAAATTGATTGATCTAAACCATAATGAAGTGTTGATATGGACACTAATGTACATAAGTTCATCAAAGCTTTTTGCATTCATTTCGTGAATAAAAGTTGAAGTATATAACTTACCAAATTATGTTTATGACAAAAAGCTATTATTACAAATAGTGTTTAGCGATTTTAAGTGACTTTTCTAGCTTATCTTTGAGTTTCAGTTAAAATCGGTAAATCATTATCATCTTCAGCGAGTCGCTCAATCTAGGACATTAGGCCTCTGGCCTCATCCAACATTTTTTTTTGCTAAAATTCCCAGACGAGCAAGCAGCCCATCAGATGGTAACCGCGCCGGTCATACTCGTAGACATAAACAATGGACAACATTTCAAAATTGCTAAGCTCTGAAACAAAAAATACCAATTCTTTATTTACTTTTCCGCTGCTCGAATATATATTTATTCATTTTTTATGTTTCTTATTTACTGAGAAAAAAATTAAAAACTAAAAATCGTAAGATGACGTCATCGGACGGCAGAATGTAAAATATTTCTTTGCTTAGCACATTATAGTTTAAAATTTACGAAATGCCAAACCCATGACATGCAACTGTCAAAAAAAAGACAACTTGTCAACGTTGAATGAATTAATGACATTGACAATGTTGACACTAGTATTATTTACCTTTGACAGTAGTACCTTTTTTTTATTAAAACAATGATAAGCAAAGAAATATCGCTGTATTCAGCCGTCCGATGACGTCATTTGGCGCTTACGTCTATTTAGAATATTAAAAATTTCAATAATTATTTTATGCATGAAAATGGACAAATTTTGAAAAAAGAAAAAATACGGGTCTGTTCATTTTATGTCTATTTTCATATAAAATAACAATATGGACATGTTAAAAATATGAAATGTTGTCCATTCCGGGCATAGTCATCTCAGAAACTGCAGAGAACTCTTTATCAAACCTCGTTTAAAAGAGGACATATCCTAGCGTCGTCTTCTCTGATAAAAGGACTGGGAGCTCATTCCAGAGTTTGCATGAGCGTGGAAGAAATGAGCACTGGAAGTAGCGTAGTGGAAGAGAGATAGTATGGATGGAACTGACCGTGGCGTCAGCTCGTTCTTTTTATCCATGCTCTATCTATGCGGGGGATCTTGTGCCTCTCTCTCAACATAACTTAACCCAACCTCCCTGTAGTCTTATGTCGTCCACCCATCCTTTAGGTGGACGGCCCCCGTCAGTTACCAAGTAAAAACCGATTTTTCATAACAATAAAACATCTAAATAAAGAGCGGATTTATTAGGCACGCGTCCGAAGATATTGTACAGTTTTTGTTGGTATGTCTAGACGGTCATTGCCAGCCCAGGGTTTTACCAGACGTCCAATTATAATTAATTAAATTTAAGACTATGGCTATTCTCCATGGTGCCTTTTTGCACTAGTGCTTAGTCATTGTTTTTAACGAACTTCATTGTAAAAAATGGTTCATTGATTAAAAAAAATGTTTGAACAACGTAAATATAATCTAGATCTTATGAATTACAGTGTAATACCGATAAACTGTTAAGTCTTTATAAATTACTTTTAATGATCGGCCTGAATAATTTTTATGTCTTTACAAAAATATGATTATGATTGGGACATATTTTAAGGTTTCCCTACATATTGGATGTTTGACGATGACTTTCTAAAAGTTCTATATCAAAACATAGCAGAACCTCCTGCTATTCTTTTGTATGGAGCGTTTTGTGAAAGGAAGGTATTTCAGGAATAAGAACGCACCTCCCATACGGGAGATCGGCCCTCTGGATTTTTCAAATCTATTTGCATATTTCTACCATTAGCTCGGCGTGAGTGAAAACATTTTTAGAAAACCTGCACGTCTCGAATAGTTTCTCAAAATTGTGTTTAACTATATATTTGAGATACTGTTATCAGTAATAATCATCTTCAGCGGCAAGTTATTATATTTTATATTTTGAAATAATTTAGAAGTGCAAAAAATGTGTAGTATAACTACTTAAAATTCATTATACGATAGTAATATCAAATCTCTTGGGCTTCATCTTTATATAATTGTAACTGTTTTAAGTGTATTGTACCTCCTACATTTTATTTGAATAATTTTATGCATAGTGCCTCTGTCATCCCACCGTAGGTGCCCCTGAAAACCAGCGCCTCGGCATTATTATGTCTTGGCATTATGCTGAGGGTCACCTTTTCAGCACAAAAGTTTCTTTTAGTTCTAAGATTAATGTAACTAGTTTTAAGTTGTTGCTGAATAAATATTCTTACAATGACAATTTCATAATTTAAATTGTAACCGTGATCCAGTTGGTCTGGTCGCTTCATTGTAATTACCAGTCATCCCGAATCCAAGCGTACCCCGGTCTCCGAAGCGTCAGCTCTGGACGCACCTGGGAATTATACTCAAAGATGATGGATGACAATGATGTCTATGAAAATTTTCTGCGATACACTTTGAACAAAATTCTCAAGAACTGATGGTTAGTAATAGAATCAAATGAGATAATCTGTATGCAAGCATGCCGCAGCCTGGTCTGGGAGGAGAGTGACGTCACGCCTGCGCGTGCGCTTTGGCACGCCGCCATTGTGAAAATAAACGCGCGATTCTGCGCGCAATCGTGTTTCCGGCCTCTTCTGTGTTAAATGATGATATAATGGACTGCAGCGGCCTTAGTGATGAAAAACGATAGACTTAAGCCCAGCGATGGGACAGTCTTGACCGTGGTAGAGACAAGCTTCGGCATAAATAGGCCGGCGTGATCTGTGTTGAGAACCAGCTTAATGCAGTGCCTGTGCCTTATTTCGCCGAGTGGGTTAGAGGACTGGAGGCCCAATCTAGGCAATAGGGAGTTTAAAAGTTAGAGTTTGAAACTGGTGTTAGTCTATGGGCGGCGGCCATCGCTTACCATCATTCGTCTGCTCATCTGCCATCTATCGCATAAAATACGTCTAATTTACTAAAGTAAAAATAAAAAAAACTAGTGATCAAAGGGATATTAATGTATTAAAATGAATTCATCGTATTAAAAAACCAGTCATTTCTAGTTAATTTATCTTTAAGTGACTATAATGCATGTTGATAAATTAACATAACCTATTAATTGCTACAAAGGAACAGATAAAGAATGAATCCTCTTTACTTATATCAAAACATTTTGCAAAAGTGTTAAAGTTTGTTTGATCGTCTTTCCGTTCTTTAGTAAACTCAACCTAGATAGGTACTGAAATGAAGAACATTTTTATTTTACATATTTCATCTCGCAGACAGATAAGAAATGGTATGGAAATCTCTCATTCGACTGTAGAGTGACCAAGAATAAAATGTAAACTCGGCATGAGAAATTAATAACGCTTTTGCTCACGTTGATTTAAAAAAAAGATACTCCAAAAACACCAAACGTCAAACAATGACATGACCAGTCGCCTAAACTTATTTTATTGTACATATAGCACCGACATCATAATACGTTGAGCCTCAGGACTACGTGGCTTCTGGCATATTAATTAATATTTGAAAAAAATATATATCAGTAAGAACAAAGGTAACATAATTTTATTGAAAATTAAAATATATGGGTCATTTTTTTTCTTACTTTATTCGAAAAGCGTTTAAAAATGGAATTCGTTTTTTTGTCGCGTTGTCCATTGCGCGTGGTGTAAATCTTACGCACAAACTAAGTAGAAGATACGGATATCACTGTCGTGTGACAGTTTCATTTGATTTTTAAATTGGTTTTGCTCTAGATGAAGGTCTATCGATGTGTATGCTTTGAAAAGAAGTTGGTTCGTTTTTCACTTGACATTTATATCGATTGTTCTTGATGGACATTTCTTATTCGACTTCTATGTAGGCTAGGCCCGCTTCCATCTGCCTGCCACTTATGGTACAAAAATCGATCTCGCGAGCAAATCCGCGGTAGACATTTAGTAGGTAATAAAGATATAATAATATTGTTATGCTATACGCTAGTGGAAAGTCCTTAGCTTCAGCAATCATATAGTACTATATCTCAGTATATTTTGCATTCGAGTGTTCGCAGGGACGGCCTGCTTAAAGTGATTATTACTTAGTGTTTCGGTTCATTATTAGTTAATTAAAGTTCATTTGTGTAATTTTAAACAAAAGAGTGTTGTTGATACATGCATTAACGAGATAACCATGCGTAATTATTTTATTGGTTTAACTATGTAATTAAAATTTCAATTTTATAGCATATCAGTATTAGCTGCATTTGTTCGATTTTTCAATCTAGCCGAACGCTTATTGCCGTACTATACTCGTACCACCTTATTACAAAACGATTTTGAGTTATTACCGTACTAATTGCGCTGTCATGAATTGACATGAATGGGGCGGCTTGACCGGAGTAATACCACGGCCTCACAGAAAACCGGCACGAAGCAGCACTGTACACATGCACCCTTATTTTTTTAATCATTTAAAAGAAATGTGGTGAGCATATTGCGTCTCATAGCCACTGCGACCAGAAGATGATATATTCTCGCAGCCCCCGAACTTATTACAGCACCTCATGTAGCTCCAGCTCCAGGATAAATCCGAGAATGGAGCTGATGGGGGAGCTTTTTATCTCGTCTGGCGAGATAAAAAGCGGTGCAGCGCTATGCACTCGCCAAGAACGTGGATAATCGTTTCCTCGTTCTCGCGACAGAACCCGCAGATTTTAGTATCTGAAAGGCCCATGTTGTGCTAGTGTTTGTTTAATTTGCAGTGCCCCGTGAGGGTCCGAGTGAGGGCCCTAACATGTCCTCTACTCAGTTTTATTATTTCTACAGCTCGTTTCTGGTCGAACGCCTGTATCAACGCCTTGGACTGTTCTAGTCGAGGTAGTCTTTTCCAAAATTCAGTGCTTTGCTTATGCTCCCATTCTTTTAGCTCGAACAAGACCAGCTTGCACCCTTAACCAAGTGCCTTAATTTAAAGCGACTTATTTTAAAAACGACAATATACCTGTCGCATTCAAACAAAGGAGTTAAAAGAGAGGGAAACTCCGATTAGGTCGTAACATCTGTTTTAAATTATGCCCTCAGAATTCAGAAAGTCTGGTACGTAATTACATTGAAGCGACTGCCGTGTTCCCTTCGCAATTCAACACAGGGGAACCAGACCTACTACTTTTAATTTTGAGAGTTCATCGTCAGCCCATTTAAGTCCCCACTGCTGGGGCACGGGCCTCCCTCAATCACATGAGGGGTAATTGCCATACTCACCACGCTTGGCAGACGGATTGGCGAGGTTTTAGATATAAATGCAGAGTTTTCCTTCCCTGGGTGCTGATGATCATGCCAGCAGCTTTTACCTTAGTCGCCTTTTACGACACCTTGGTAAGAGTGAGGGTGACCTATTCTACTCTGCCGGGGACCACACGGGGTTTTGAGAGTTGATATAGCTTAATAATTTTCTTGTTTAACAAAATCAATTCGGAAGAATTAAGATTGTCAGTTGAAATAGGAAATGCGGAAAATGCATTGCAATTGCAAGCTGTGGTTTTACCGACACACCTGCGTCATTTGAGAAGTTTATTTCATACATTCCTGTGATACTTTGTATTTATTTATTGACTTATAACTACGAGTACTATCTTCTTATATTCTGTTAGTGGTCATTTTCTGGGGCACGTCGACCCTAAGGGATCATTTGTACCTTCCCTATCCTTTGCACTCTTACTCACGAAAGATTCGCTTCATCAGCGTCACGATGTCTTTCGAGTACTAAGTTACACAGCATTGAGCAGCAAGATAAATTCCGCAGTAAAAAAAAAACCGGTCAAGTGCGAGTCGGACTCGTCCATGAAGGGTTCCGTAGCAGCAAGTAAGATATATGGAAGGTAAAAACCTCAATATCATTTTTAAAGACCTATTCATAGGTACCACACACGTATAGGTTTGATAAAAAAAAATTTAGTTTCAGTTTCAAGTACAGAGACCCCCCATTTTTTTTATTTTTTCCAATTTTTGTGAAAAAATCGTAATGCGGTTAACAAAATACATCTATTAACCAAGTTTCAATAGTATTGTTCTTAGTTTCGGAGAAAAGTGGCTGTGACATGCGAACGGACGGACAGACATGACGAATAAGGGTTCCGTTTTTTGCCATTTGGCTACGGAACCCTAAAAAGAACTATTTTATCCAGGGTATTTTTTTAAGTGTTTGGTGGCAGACGAACAGATGGATCACCATGTGGTAAGCGATTGTCGCCGCCGATGCACACCCGCGATACTAGTCAAAGTCAAATAATTCTTTATTTGCATAGGCTTGTACACAGCACTTACAAATAGTCATACATTTGAATGACTTAAAACTATTTTTAAGTACTTATGTATAATTTACATGTTAATACATAAATATGTTGATACATAAAATATACTAAAGAAATAAATAAACATAGTGGAGTCACAAGTGCGCTGCCAACCCTTAACCTCTTTCTCCGGGTTTGGGCTTCCGGTACCCTCACTCACGCAACAAAACACAGTACAGTACCCTTGGCCTTAACATAAGTTTGAAAATCTGTTCTCGCTGTCGTAAACTATCGCTTTGTCCCTTTCATTGTGGTGCATGTGAAAGAGATAGAGCAATAGTTTCGGATAATGAGGATAGTATTTCAAACCCATGGCAAGGTATCTGTGCTGTTAAACGCCGGTTTTCTGTGAGGCCGTGGTATGACTCCGGTCTAGCCAGCCCATTTATGCCGAAGCGTGGGTCTCCCATGGTAAATATGCGTTAAAAATAACAAATTCGTTAAAAAGGTTTATTTTAAGTAACAGATCCGTTAAAAATAACTAATAAGTTGAAAATAACAACTGTGCCGAAAATAACATCTTTGTTAAAAAAACAATTCGTTAAAAATAACAAATGTTAAAAATAACAACATACTTTTAACTTTGTTATAACTGTGTTAATAGTTTTTTTTGACCCGTTAATTTAATGGTTATAACTTTTAACACCCACCACTACTATGTACCATGAGTCAGGATTTGGGGAGTCTGGTAATTAATTACCTATAATTATTTCTAATCAAAAGAACGTAAGGTAAAATAAGTTGGTTTATCAACAGCGCATGTTGACAACAAGCAACAAAATTATTAAGTAGATACAATGAGATTAAGAACGCTTCATCTGATCTCTTAATCTAGTTATGACCGTAGATATTAAATGAATGGCTAAGTACAGTTTATTAGCATAGTTAACTCTGTTATAGTCACTTATCATAAATTATTAAGACTATGTTTTTACGTTCTTAACATTAAATTCTAACAATAGGCTTCAATATTTTAAATTAAATCAGGTAATCTATATATCTTAACGATATTATAAATTCATATTATCTATTATTTACTTATTTTATTATTACTATATATTCTTTATTTATTTTTGATATTGATATTTATATATAAAACAGTAAAACTTGTTAATATTTACACGATAGTTCTCTTGTATGATTGTTATGTTGTGTACACATATTTCGGTGTTGCAACCTACCATTTTTTTCTATGTTTTGTTTTGAGTAATCATGTTTTGTTGTTACTCTTTTCTGTGTACCAAATAAAGAAAATAAAATAAAAATAAAATATATGAACATATTGAAGATAAATCGTGATTCATGACAGATTCTACTTAAATGACCGAAATAAGCAATTTGTTTTTATATTAAAGCAAGTAAACAAAGAAACCGCAGAGGAAAAAATACACTAATATCCTCTGACTTGATTATTGTTCAAGTTTACTGTAGTAAAAACAGTTTTTTTTTGGGTTTTATACCATTATTATTTACCACAATATTGACCACAAATAGGTGACTTAAACAAGCAAGCGTGTTTGTTTAAATCCCTTTTGCATAAAAAAGATACGAAATACCTATTGTAATACCTGCTCGTATAGATTGTAAGTGATGATTTTATTGTGCACTAAAGGTATTCAATAATTCTATATAAAAGTTACGGTTTGATGCTCAATAAAATTTAACATTGATCAAAATATGAATCCACATACGGACTTATAAACGTGATGTCCAATGATTGTTTACTTAAGACTAGCAATCGCCCGCAGCTTCGCTCGCGTGGAATTCGGTTTGCCATATACTCGTAGTAGATTAAGTCACTCACCATCTCTTCAACTACTTCCACTTGAAAATCACGTTTCTCTGTTTTGCCATGAAAGACGTACAAACAATCAGACAGACACATACACATTCCCATTTAGAATATTAGTACGGATATAATCCATACAATCAAATCAAATCCAGACAATCTAAAAAATTACATTCTAACTGCCACACTCAGAGTCGATGATTAACTTAGTTGGCTACTTAAGAAAAAATATTAACACTTATTTTGATACGCAAAAAGACTACCGATACTAAAAGTAATGGACATAATTAGCTTAAATGACGTCTGTGAGTGCGGCCGTAAAACATTTAAGGCGACGGATAACTATCGATTTAAATTGTAAAATACTAAACCGGATATATTTTCAACAATTTCGGAGCTCCAAGTCTCTAAGCAAACATTTGTACTATTTATTTAAAAATTGTACACAGCTTTTTGATCTGTTTTTGCACTCGAAATTTGGATTAACGCCATAAGTGGCCGTCTGTGGTGGTAATTAAATGTTCTAGTACAAAAGCAGACGTAAATTTAAGTAGAAGTAAAAGTATTAAATAAATAGTGTAAGTCCTTTCCAAGAGACTGAACCTTCGAAATCGTTAAAAAGATATCCGGTTTAGTTGCTAACATTTTGAATCAATTGGCTTCGCAAGTGTGCCATATCCGTTACCTTAATAAATTGATTACGATAAAAAAAAATGCAGATTGTGATTGATTGGGAACGGAAACCGCTTCTTACACATGACTACTTCATTCATTAGCAGACAAGGTGTTAGACTTTAACTGGGTTAGTGTAGCAGATCCTCACACTTCGTGATCCGCTTGCAAATTGATAAAAAATGGCAGTCGTTACAGAACCTGTTCGATTATTAATATTCATTTCAATTTCGTTTAAAAATTTATTACTGATCAATTTTGACTGACAATTTCTAGGACACTACTCGCCTTAATTACATGTGACTGGTACGAATAAGTAAGGTGTGTGTAGCAACTGACATAGCTCAAAGAATTTCATGCCTCAATATGCAATGGGCAGGGCACATTGCGAGGAGATCAGACGGCTGATGGGGTAGAAAGCACTTCGATTGGAGGCCGCGTATAGAAGGCCGAAGCCGTGACAGGCCCCCACAAGGTGGAACGACCTTAATAAACCTCGATAGGTACGCCATAAAGTGGTAAATCCTTCGTAAGGTTTATATAGTTACATTATATACACCACAGGGGAAGTAACTAAAACAATCAAATATTTATTCAAGTATCTGGAACTGGCCACTAAAATAATATTTATCTACACTCATGTTATAATCATGAATTTATGCCGATAGTTACAATTGTCAGGCTTTATCATATTGACAGCTTTAAAGAAAATTAAAAAGTTAGGGTGTTGCATAATGGTTTTATTGCACTTTATGCAACAGCTGCCACTTTATGCAACCGCCGTTTTTCTTATACGAGTATGACAATATTAGGACAAAGTTAATAATATTTATACTGCCAAAAAAGTCAAAATAGTTTTCGTCTGATTTCTCACTTTGAAGATTAAACATGAATGTAGATTAAGTAGTGTATGAGTACATAGCTCGGTTTTAAAACACAACGCAAATACTATTAAAAAAATTACACACACCACACATGTAATTTTATGTTTTGTACCAATATGTTGTAAATGTATATGAATAAATGATTATGATTAAAACTCGGCAAGGCTCATTTTTTTAAATCTCGCTCGTGTTTCAATAACCCTCATTAATTATGGAACTCTTTGGTTGTAGAGTGAAGTTTGTTTTAACAGACTGTCCGCTTAGATTAAATCAAATTAATGTAAGACTGTCTGTAAATGGCTTGTCGATATTGCCTTGGATTTAACGCACGAACATTTTCTTGCTATGACCTTTTACTTTTGGATATGAAGCACCATCAAATACCGCCGTGTATAATGGTTTAAGGAGTAGAATCGTGGACGTCGCAAATTACAAAATAAGTACAAATAATTAATTCGCGGCCGTCAGCTAATTCATAATGTAAAGCGTGCTCGTACAACGGGAATACATATCCCCCACAAGGATGACTAACCAGGCTTGTCAAGTTGTCAATACAGTTCCCACGCACCCTTTGTCGCACTAATTCATAGTAACCCGAGAGAAAGTACCCCAACACCCACATTGGAAGTATTATTGATTATAAGGTTTAACTCTCCTGCCAATTAACTATGCCCTGTGACTTCGCCCACATCTTGTCTCTGATGTCTACACAAAGAGCTGAGTCATTCTGTGCTGGAGTTAACTCATTGGTTAGGTTGTGATTTGGTGTTTTCTCGCAATATTTCGTAGAGGGTAGAAGATTGAGGCCGCACGTTCTTATACTATCAACGAGTAGATAAGAACGAGCGCATTCCTTACGGGAGATCTTAGATTCGAGCCCGATCATGCACTTTCGAATTTTTCAAATCTATGTGGGTATTCTTTAAATCGTCGTCGGTGAGGGAAAACATTTTGAGGAAACTTGCACGTTTCGGATAGTTTCTGAAACGTGTAAAACTGAACTGATTCAATTAGTCTGCTTCCCCTATCTAAAGGTTGCGATGGTCAGACGGCAGTTGCTTTATTGTAATTATCAGACTCCAGGAGACCCTGGGCTTCTTAAACCACGGCTTTTGATGCTAGGAGTAACACGTAGAAACGATGATTATTTTTTTAAATCTATTCAAAATGTCTGGGCATAAAACCATTGTCACACTTTGTGAAGATAAGTAAAAGAAAATGTCTTAGTAAAGATATTTATTTAACAATCTCAGGGCATGAGTTCTATTTGTGGGCCGAGAACTTTTCACTTATAACAGTAAATAATAGGAATACCACTGCCCTTAAGTAGCGGCGAGGGCTTCAGTCAGCTTCTGTGATCCTCCTGGATGAGCAGTCACCCGTCAGGAATATTTATGTAATGATTTCCACTCCGGAACTGGAACCCCAGTCCGGGGAATAAATAGCACTTAAATAAGAAAACAGAACGCCAGATTAGTACACTTATATTGATGATAGTGATTTTGGGCAGATCTGAGCAACACAATATTACTGCGCAACTGCAGCGTTAGGTATTTCGCATAGAAAATTAGCACGGCGACTTGACCGTCACAGCACACGTAGCAATCGAAAAATGACCACTCATCTCTTATGGCCGGCCGGACACCGGGCAGCGCGTAGTGACGTAGTCCATTGTATTCTATTTACCTGCTCCCGTGCATCGGTGACTCGAGTACCTACTCCGTATACGTGAATAGTAATCGATTGTTATTTACATTAGCGTAATTTTTTAGTTTATAGTTTTGTATATAATTAAATTTAGTTTTTTTTTGTATATACTTATTTTAGTTCTAGTACCTAGGTTAAGTTAATATTATATATTTTTGTATTAGTTTAGGATCTTTAGCGATCGATTGTTACATATCCCCCTTTTTAGGATAGGATTTTTACTAGATTAAATCCTCTCAGATTAAAGGATATGAATGAAACTAGAAATTTAACATTTATAGTTTGTTAATTTTATGTCTTTTATGTGCCAGGAACCCAGGCGATTTCCCGACATGTCCTCCAACTCATAAACTAATGGCGATTTTTTTTCAATTATCCGACATTTAATGAATTTGGGAGCGAGTTTCTTAGCAAATCTTTGGTCTTTATCACTTTGGAAGTATGTCCGTTTCCAGACGACATCTCCAACATTAAACTCGGAGTTTTTTCGTCGTAGGTTGTAGTGACTAGAATTCCTAGAGTGAGCTTTTATCAGAGCCGCTTGTACCTTATCGAAAATTTTCCTCAAATTGCCCAAATTCTCTGCGTATTCGTCTCTCGGTGAAAATATTACATCATTTTGGATATCGGAGTCAATGTAATGCGAACCACAAGTAATTGGCTCCCGACCGAAAACTAGAAAAGCAGGAGTGTACCCAGTAACTTCGCTAACAGAGGAATTTAGAGCAAATTGTATTTTTGATAGATTTGCGTCCCACGATCGGTGGTCTTCTTGGACAAAAGAAGAAACCGCCGTCATTATTGTTTTATTATAGCGCTCAACCGTATTCACCTGGGGAGTGTATTTTGGTGTATATTGGACGTTGGGGACTTTATATTTGGTAAACATATCTTTCATCAGGTTGCTCGTAAACTGTCTGCCGTTATCCATAAGGATGGTGCTTGGTACACCATGTACTAGAAAAACTTGTTCTTCGAGAATACGGACCATGATTTCAGCAGAAGCTCGTCTAATAGGGAACAACATACAGTATTTCGAAAAGCAGCAAGTTATAACGAAAAGAAAGGTATTTTGTTTTTTGGAAAACGGCAAGGGTCCAACCAAATCTATACTGATCATCTGAAAAGGTCTACAGCAATTTTTAGGACGGCCCATAGTTCCCAAAGTTGTATGATTAGAGTGCTTGTAAGAAATGCAGGTGTCACAGTTGGAAATAAAATCGGTAACATCTCGGTGCATGTCGGGCCAAAAATATTTTAACGATAGTCGTTTTAAGGTTTTAAAGACGCCGAAATGTCCTGCGGTAGGAGTGGAATGATTGCATCGGATAATATCTAACCTATCTTCTTGAGGTATAACTAATTTCCACTCAAACTCACTAGCTAAAGGGTTAAGACTTTTCTTAAACCGATACAATTTATGGTTATTGACCTGATAATCTTTAAACGATGTTGGAGAATTTTGGCAACCATGGTAGATATTTAAGTACCATGAATCCCTTGTTTGGATAGACGTAATAGGATAGGAATCGATAGCCCAAACTGGAACAGCGCGAGATAGGCTATCTGGTACAACATTGTCTTGACCTCTGCGGTGTTTAATTTCAAAATTGTACGCTGAAAGTCTTACACCCCAACGAGCCAAACGGCCTGTTGGGTTATTTAAATTCAAAAACCACTTTAACGCTGCGTGATCAGTATAGACGATAAATGTCCTGCCATTCTCCAAATAACATCGCCAATGTTCAATGGCGGTAAGAACGGCTAGTGCCTCCCGTTCAGTAGCGCTGTAGTTCTGTTCTTGCTTCGACAGAGACTTACTCATATATGCTATAACTCTTTCCTCGTCACCAATAATTTGTGTAAGTACAGCACCAATACCTACGTCACTCGCATCAGTACTAACTTGGAAGGGTTTAGAGTAGTCTGGACAACTGAGAACTGGGGTGGACACTAGACATTCCTTGAGACACTTGAATGCGATTTCAGCTTCGTCCGACCATTTAAATGGGGTGCTTTTTTCCCTTGGGATGTTAGTTTGTTCAGGGGAGAGGTTATGGAACTGAAATTTGGGATAAAGCGTCGATACCAAGAAGCAGTGCCAAGGAATCTTCTCACCTCTTTGCGATTAGTAGGCCTAGGGTAGCTGACGATAGCGTCCACTTTCTCGGGATCAGCGTGAAGACCGTAGGAATCGACGACATAACCCAAATATTTAAGCTTATTCCTGAAGAACTGACTTTTTTCGAAGTTTATTGTTAAGTTAGCCGCCTTCAGTTTATCGTACACCCGTTCTAATAAAGAAATATGTTGAGCGTAGGTATTTGTTACAATTATTATATCATCTATAAATACAAAGACCCTATGCTCAAATTCCGGCCCATAAAATAAAATATCGACAAGTCTTTGCTGTGTGGCCGGGGCATTGGTTAAGCCAAAGGGCATGGATTTGAATTGGTAAGTTCCTCTAGATGGAACGTAAAAAGCCGTTTTACAGCGATCCTGTTCCCTAATAAGTATTTGCCAAAAACTTTTAGACAAATCTAGGCTTGACAGGTATTTGGCATCTCTCAGATTATCAAGGATCTCTGATATATAAGGCAAACTGTACGCATCCTTTTTGGTCACCGAGTTAAGTTTCCTACTATCTAAACAAAACCTAAGCTCACCATTTTTCTTGGGAGTGAGGAGAACGGGCGATGACCATGGACTCTCACATGGTTCAACTATGTCTTCCTTAATCATTTCATCTAATTGTTCCACCACAACCCTTTGTTTTTCTGGTGACATTCTATAGTACCTTTGACGAATGGGGGCAGCATCCCCAGTGTCAATAGAGTGTGTTATTAGGTTAGTACGACCAAGTCCACGTTGTTCGTAAGATATTTCGTGAAAACGGGATATTATGTCATCAGCAGTAGTTTTTTGATCAGCTGTTAAGTGGTCATAGCTTTGCAGATGTGTGTCACTGTTTCCGATTGTACTAACATTAGGTAGAACCGCATCAAAATAGGACTCCGTGCGTAGTACTACGGAATGGAGCCAACACCGATGATAACTAACTACTGCCCAGAATAAATGAAAAATTAACTCAACCCATCAAATTACCTACAGAGGGCGCCACTGTCACACTTTGTGAAGATAAGTAAAAGAAAATGTCTTAGTAAAGATATTTATTTAACAATCTCAGGGCATGAGTTCTATTTGTGGGCCGAGAACTTTTCACTTATAACAGTAAATAATAGGAATACCACTGCCCTTAAGTAGCGGCGAGGGCTTCAGTCAGCTTCTGTGATCCTCCTGGATGAGCAGTCACCCGTCAGGAATATTTATGTAATGATTTCCACTCCGGAACTGGAACCCCAGTCCGGGGAATAAATAGCACTTAAATAAGAAAACAGAACGCCAGATTAGTACACTTATATTGATGATAGTGATTTTGGGCAGATCTGAGCAACACAATATTACTGCGCAACTGCAGCGTTAGGTATTTCGCATAGAAAATTAGCACGGCGACTTGACCGTCACAGCACACGTAGCAATCGAAAAATGACCACTCATCTCTTATGGCCGGCCGGACACCGGGCAGCGCGTAGTGACGTAGTCCATTGTATTCTATTTACCTGCTCCCGTGCATCGGTGACTCGAGTACCTACTCCGTATACGTGAATAGTAATCGATTGTTATTTACATTAGCGTAATTTTTTAGTTTATAGTTTTGTATATAATTAAATTTAGTTTTTTTTTGTATATACTTATTTTAGTTCTAGTACCTAGGTTAAGTTAATATTATATATTTTTGTATTAGTTTAGGATCTTTAGCGATCGATTGTTACACCATCTCTACCTGAGACAGACATCTGTAACGCAACAAGAAGCTTAGATTTGTCGCCGATCCGAAGCGCAATGGGCCCACGTCGTCGTCACCTTATGGTGGTACCCTTCTGCTGCTTATGTCGGGTTCTACTCTGGCGTCGACTTCTCTTGTGAGAAGCCGGCCAGAGGCATACTGACTAAACCCCAGCGATTCTCCCACTTCGCCCTTAAATGGGGATGGGTCATCTGTTCACAGGAAGAACCCTAGCTTCATAACCCTCTCCGTACATGAAGGAAGACTAGGATGCATTCAGGCTGTTAAATTTCTGCAATTGAGCATTGGTTGATGAGTGTTAGTTTAGAATTTTGATTGCCTTTTGTTGATTACCCAGAGGATTATAGTTTCCAGTGTTAACAGATACCAGACTATCACGACCCCACTCTAAGACAGATAGGTACCTAGTCCAAAAGGGAACTCTAAGCGGGAGTAATATCTTCTTCTTCGACTTTTTCAACCACATGGGTCTCCTTCAGCGTAAGAAGCCATCTTTATGCAATGTTTGACGACCCGTTTGGAACAGTGGTAGTGAACTTTGCCTTTGGTCCAAGGGTTGCGGGTTCGATCCCCGCACAGTACAAACATCTGTGTGCATGAACATGTCTGTTTGTATTTAGAAAAGAAAAGTATTATATGTATATATTTGTAATCCCACTGTTGATTCTGATATCCGTAACACAGGTGCTTGAGCTACCTATCTCGGAGTCAGATCATCGTATGTGACGTTATGAAATATTTATTATTTATTAATGAAATGAACAGTTCACAACATCCGTAGTGTTTGCCCGGCCGTTTGCTCAACCATTGTGAATGAAGCGGCGCCTTACAACCGCGTTGTTTGCATACCATTAGACTGGTGGCTAGCTAGCTGGGAACATTGGTTAGACCGACAGTGAGGTTATGGTTGAGAGATGGCTCGGCTCGTGAAATAAATAGCTGAAAAGAGCTGGTGATGTTTTACAGTATTTAAATAAAACTTAGCTGCTATATTCAGAGGAAAATCACAAAATAGTTAATTTTAAAAAACCACAATTATATATCTAAGTACACTAAATGATACGAAAACGTAAAGACTTATTTGACTGTAATGTGTTATTATTATTATTTTTTCCTTCAAACACATCTTTACGCTTTTTGACGAATTAAATAAATTGAAATATGATAATCTCACCGTTACTTACGTAATATATTCTTCTGTTTCATAATAAATAAAATGTTTTATGTCGACGATAAAGATTCAGTCGAAAACATTCATTTTTATGAATATTTGAACGAGTATAATATACTTGTACAACCATGCATATTATTATGTAGAGTATGTATAGTTATATGTATGGTGAACATATATATACATGTAAGATTATATGTAAGTAACATTGTACATTGATTTTACTTACAACATGGGCGGATAAAGAATGGGATCAGAAATGGCGGCGCATCTATTCACTTCTCGCTCGCACACTATTTGCGTCTATACTCGCACCCCACGAGTGCGTGCGTACTCCTCTGAGCCGCCATTTCTGATCCCATTCTCTATCCGCACAGGTGGTACATTTAATCCGTTTGCGGACTGCATTCGCTAGAAGAATCGATTGTTATTTTAAAACATTGTATTTACAATCTATTTAGTCGCCCACTCATATGTACTCGCGTGCTATTACATTCCCGCAGCATGTGATGTTTTAGATCTACCGTTGGCACGCGATGAACGCAGTCTCAAGGCAAAGACCTGTAACTACTTTGCAAAGGCGACAGTCAACTTTATTACAATATAGCTGTACGTCTAGCCGTGTGTACGCCATGTCGTCCCGGCAGAGTAGAATAGGCCACCCTCACTCTTACCGAGGTGTCGTAAAAGGCGACTAAGGTAAAGCTGCTGGCATGATCATCAGCACCCAGAGAAGGAAAACTCTGCATTTACATCAAAATCCTCGCCAACCCGTCTGCCAAGCGTGGTGAGTATGGCAATTACCCCTCATGTGATTGAGGGAGGCCCGTGCCCCAGCAGTGGGGACTTAAATGGGCTGATGATGATGATGTACGTCTAGCCAGTTTATTTATTTATTTATTGGCACACAAAACAGAATAACATCAAAATAGCATTAAAATTAACAAAGTTTTAACATAATTGCATAAAAAGTAAATATGATGTCCTCATAGCATTAGGATAGGTAAGTTTGGTAAGCTCTGCAATGAGTTTCTAACTGCAGTGTTCCCTGGTCGCCATGTCCATGGTCCTATGACATGTCTTTTTTAGAACGAGGTTTGAACAGAGTTCTTTTCCACGGTAGGCCGCATGGGAGCGCACATGTCTGTACCCGGGGATTGTCAATGTTAATTAGCGTTGGTTACCATTAACCATCACATGGGCCGCAGGCTCCCTTACCTATTTTAAGTAATAAGGAATATACGTGTAGATGCCTCGCTGTCATTGGCGTTTCGTGCCCCGAACAGTTAGAGAAGAGTCCGCTAATACATCAGCTAATTGCCGACGAGGACTAACGGGATGCATGCACTCTTCCTTGTACAGACAGCCACACGTCCGTTTTTGATCGTGGGATACGCTTCGGCTCGACCGGAGTGATACCGCAGAAAACCGGCGTGAACAAGCAATGTGCTGTTTCACTGCGTGAGTGAGGGTACCGGAGGCCCAATCAGGGGAGAGGGGGATTTAAAACTTGACAGCGCACTTGTGACTCCACTGGTGTCGCGGGTGTCCATGGGCGGCGGCAATCGCTTACCATCAGGTGATCTGCTCGTCTGCCACCTATAACATAAAAAAATCGCTTACCTTATTAGTTGATACGTCTGTTCGTCTGCCACCTATCACATAATTGCCTTACACGGAACATAAACGACATTCCTTACAATCAGATTTTCCAGTGACATACAATATTATGATCTAATACCTCGCAATCGATACGTAATACAAGGAGATAATACTCTAATTCTTGGAAACCCATTAATGAATCGTAATCAATTAGCATATTATTTAAGGCAGCTATTCAGACAGATTTGTACTATGTTGTTTGTACGTTGTACAAAAGAGGTGATTCCCAGAATCGATTACACGTGGGGGAAATAGGATGGAAATCACTTGTCGGAAATTGTTGTGTTTTTAATACTGTAAATGATAAAGGGTTTGCAAAGAGTTTCATTATTATTATGCGTTTCCTGTTCGGAACGTATAATAAAGTATCAGCCTATTTATTGTCCTACTGCATAGCACAGGACCCCATCCTAGAAATCAAGTCATACTATGATGGGTACGCTTGGGAAAGTTCTTTTATTTTCTTGGTAAACATAGTTTCTGTACGATTTTTTACTTTAAAAAAATATTAACATGAGTGTAGATAAAGTAGTGTATGAATCTACATATAACTTTGTTTTTTTTAATTCTATTTTTAGTTTAGGGACTTTAACCTTGTGTTATGTCAGTCCCATCGTAACCTAAACATTATTATTACAATTTAAAAGATATAATTAACTACGTTACATTTTATATTTATATTAAATAGACACTATATACGTACATAGTTCAATCATCGATGAAGAATCATCTCACACACTAGTTTAGCCGCGTCTGATGCAGGTTCAGCCAAAATAGATTGGAATACCCCTAAATCAAAGTGTTTAAGATGCAAGTTGTTCATCAGTGATCGACGCTGTGTTTCATTTTTGACTACATATAACTTGTTATTAAACACTCGCGAATGCTATTAAAAAACTCGCCAAGGCTTTTTTTTCAAAATCTCGCTCGTGTTTTAATAACCCTCATTATGTGACAGTCACATAAACTACTATTGTAGGTTTGAAATTGGTATTTTTATTTATTACAAAAAATATGAGTAGATGCATAATACAGTCATGTGAGAAGTATTTACTTATCAGTAGGTACCTTTGCGATTTATTGTGAGTAAAACTCATGCGGTTTTACATTATACTGCTGCAGCTTGACATGTCACGAGTAGTTAAACAATATAAGAACAATGAAAACTTGATTTATTTATTAAAAGCTTAACTTCAAAATTATGTTCTTTATTGACAATACAATAGGAGCTGTCATTAAACTATCAATCTTCTTCAGTAGCTTGTCGTCAGCATTTAGGTAATTTTCCTCCCATATTTACATAAATAGGTAATTATTTTTATGATTTTCTTAAGAACATTTGAAAAGGTTTTTACATATTTAAGCCAAAGCGAGAATAACGTACAATTTAGCGAATGGCGAAAATGGAACGAATCTTGTGAAGGAGTAACCGGCACTGTTTTTGACATTTCCCCAAAGAAATTATCCAGTACAATGTCCCCAGACCGATTAAATTCATCGGTATCATTTATCACTAACACTATTTATCTGTTTAATTGGCACACAAAAGTGTAATGAAGTGTCAGTGTTCAGAGCTGATCATTTAAAAGTGAAATCGGTCTGCTCTTTTTTGCGCCAATCGGTTCACTTTTTCGTGTTATTATTACGTTTGTTTTTAAATAGGTTCATGTCTGCATAGGTAGTCTTAAGACTTTTAGATGTTGACGATCTATTTATAAAAAAATCGTATGTTATTGACCGTGACCTGATTGTTGTTTTGTGTTTTATTAGACACAATCTTTGGTCTTCATCTCATTTTAAGAAGTCCGACGAAGGTGAGCGGTGCGGTTTTACGCGGATTATTTTTAACTTTGCATTATTTATACCAACTTTTATCTTTATCGAATTTTCGAGTCCACACTAATTGGGTCATGTAGTATGGCTATATGGATACGTTTTCTTACTCGACTTATGGGATGTAGGCATGTGAGATTTTTACCAAGCCTATATTATGCCACTCCTGTGCAAAGGCCTGCCCGGAGTTCCTCCATTTCATTTTATGAAATACAGGCCAAACAAGCAGACATGATGGAAGTGATTACCAAAAGAGTCATAAGTGCGCCGCCGGCCTTTTAAAAAGGAATACGCTCTTTTCTTGAAGGTTTGCAGGTCCTATCGGTCTGAGGGGCAATTCTTGTACAATCGACATTCAAGCCAAATTTGGAGATTTCATACATTCGTCCATACAAATAGGCCACAGAATAGGCCCTTTGAAAACACCGCAGATAGTTCATTCCATAGTTGCATTGATCGCTATTGAGTATTTTTACGTAAGTTTCGCGTATTATTTTAGCCTTAAGAGTAATCGGTTTACTATGTTAGTGTGTTGCATATGAAAGCAAATGAGCAAAACTAATTAGTTCGCAGTATCGCTAAGAAATCTGAGAACAGTGAAGGACAGGCAGCCATAAAAGTGCCGCTTAACTTACCTTCCAGTCAAGGGCAGGCTTTGTTTATCTGTGACGCGTAAGCTGGGATACCTTTGTAGGTATCACATTTAGTGAAGATTGTATTAGTTGGTCTTAAGTACTAAACGTTGGGAAAATCGTGAAAAGATTTTTTTCAGTCGTATGGATTTTTAATATTTTAGAAGATAGGTATACTTTTGGGTAGTAAATTACATCTTTGTAAACACGTATTTGTTTCTGCTTCTAGGGCGGTATGAAATACACAACATTATCATGTATGCCTCACTACCTGGCAGTCTTCCATTATTTTAATCAAATCTGTCGCTATAACAAAACAACACTGTTAAATATTATTTTGGTTGAAGACTTACGACGTCTGGGTTAACTGCGCTTCTATCAAGGAGTATTCATTATTCAGATTGACTGCCTTGGTAAGCCAATGGTTAGTGGGTCGCACTTTAAAACGACGGCTGCGCATGAGATCCTGGGTTCGATCCCCGGGTCGGGCTAAAAAATTGACCCAAGTTTTCGGTAAAAAAGTCTTTGTGTCAGCCCGGAGTCTGGAAGTTGTATTCCCGGTTTTGTACCCCCGTGAATCGGATGGTCCTGCGCCCGATCCCTCTCCGGGCGTGTCACAGTAGTGTCCCATCGGAATATGTGGATAAGGGAGTAGAGAGTGCACTTGAATTTGCGCACACACTTGAGCACTATAATATGTATATCCTGCGTACGTGGCTGATCGTTGAGATTGGCCGCCGTAGCCGTAATCGGTTGGAGGATATTATTCATCATTATTACTATCACTTAGCATAAGTGCCTCTCATATGCGGTCAAATCCCACGGGACATCCACTTTGTGTATCTAAGTAGCCCCAGTTTAGGGCATTGCAGGATTTGAAACTCTGACATCACTCCAGAGCTTAACAATCCACGCCTTAAACGTGCTAATAGTTTTTAAGTTTTCGACTTCAAAACACACTCTTAGTTATATTTACTTACAATCAATAATTTCCACCTGAGCTATCACGTAGGTGTTACACGTGAGCTCCGCATAGTACTTGAAGTAAATCACAGGAAGTGCTCTTGCATATAAAACTAATTAAGTGTAGCACAATACACCCAGATTATGGTCTATTCCTAGCTTCCTCTAAAGTCGGAACTGTTCATTGCGCGTGGTTGTAATCTTACGGAAATGGATCTATCGCTCTCGTGTGACAGTTTAATCTGATTCTTAAATTGGTTCTGCTGTAGAAGATGGTTGTCTGTCGATGTGTATGATTCGAAAAGAAGTTAATTCGTTTTTTACTTGCCATTTTCGATAGATCTTGTCACAGGATCTTGCCATCTAGAAAGGCTCATAAGGCCATGTACAACATAAACACACTTATAATAATACTAATGTAAATTTAGATAGATTGTCATCATCACAACACTAAGTAACTTTTGCCACTCCAATAAGTAGAGGTACGCAACGGACATTGAGTTATACTCAAAGTCCGTTGCGATCATTGGCGCTTCTTTCTATAATACTAATGTAAATTTAGATAGATTGTCATCATCACAACACAAAGTAACTTTTGCAACTCCAATAAGTAGAGGTACGCAACGGACATTGAATTATACTCAAAGTCCGTTGCGATCATTGGCGCATCTTTCTATAATACTAATGTAAATTTAGATAGATTGTCATCATCACAACACAAAGTAACTTTTGCAACTCCAATAAGTAGAGGTACGCAACGGACATTGAGTTATACTCAAAGTCCGTTGCGATCATTGGCGCTTCTTTCTATAATACTAATGTAAATTTAGATAGATTGTCATCATCACAACACAAAGTAACTTTTGCAACTCCAATAAGTAGAGGTACGCAACGGACATTGAGTTATACTCAAAGTCCGTTGCGATCATTGGCGCTTCTTTCTATAATACTAATGTAAATTTAGATAGATTGTCATCATCACAACACAAAGTAACTTTTGCAACTCCAATAAGTAGAGGTACGCAACGGACATTGAGTTATACTCAAAGTCCGTTGCGATCATTGGCGCTTCTTTCTATAATACTAATGTAAATTTAGATAGATTGTCATCATCACAACACAAAGTAACTTTTGCAACTCCAATAAGTAGAGGTACGCAACGGACATTGAGTTATACTCAAAGTCCGTTGCGATCATTGGCGCTTCTTTCTATAATACTAATGTAAATTTAGATAGATTGTCATCATCACAACACAAAGTAACTTTTGCAACTCCAATAAGTAGAGGTACGCAACGGACATTGAGTTATACTCAAAGTCCGTTGCGATCATTGGCGCTTCTTTCTATAATACTAATGTAAATTTAGATAGATTGTCATCATCACAACACAAAGTAACTTTTGCAACTCCAATAAGTAGAGGTACGCAACGGACATTGAGTTATACTCAAAGTCCGTTGCGATCATTGGCGCTTCTTTCTATAATACTAATGTAAATTTAGATAGATTGTCATCATCACAACACAAAGTAACTTTTGCAACTCCAATAAGTAGAGGTACGCAACGGACATTGAGTTATACTCAAAGTCCGTTGCGATCATTGGCGCTTCTTTCTATAATACTAATGTAAATTTAGATAGATTGTCATCATCACAACACAAAGTAACTTTTGCAACTCCAATAAGTAGAGGTACGCAACGGACATTGAGTTATACTCAAAGTCCGTTGCGATCATTGGCGCTTCTTTCTATAATACTAATGTAAATTTAGATAGATTGTCATCATCACAACACAAAGTAACTTTTGCAACTCCAATAAGTAGAGGTACGCAACGGACATTGAGTTATACTCAAAGTCCGTTGCGATCATTGGCGCTTCTTTCTATAATACTAATGTAAATTTAGATAGATTGTCATCATCACAACACAAAGTAACTTTTGCAACTCCAATAAGTAGAGGTACGCAACGGACATTGAGTTATACTCAAAGTCCGTTGCGATCATTGGCGCTTCTTTCTCTTCTTCTAGGTCTGTCTTCGTTTTAGGTTTGGGGCTTCGGAACCTGAATTATGAATATATGTATGTATAATAGCTACTATAAGGTGGTGGTAACTAATCAGTCTGACAGATCTGCGCTACGATTAACCAAACTGCAAAAATACTTTGTATTCCACGAAGCTACTCTAAATTCAATGCTATTGAGTGGCCACGAGACAATCCTACGTACTCGTAACATAAAAATTTGCATACAAAAGAAGTCTAGATGTTCATGGATATGAGCTGAAACAAAGAAGTTTAAGTGATTCTGAAATATTTAATCATCATTATCATAATTTCAGCCAATATACGCCCACTGCTGGACGTAGGCTTCCCCCAATGATCTCCACACAGATCGGTCCTGTGTCGCCCGCATCTAAGGGATTCCCGCGATCTTCACTAGAATCGTGATCGAAAATTAAATGCATGACACATAAATCATCTTAACTAGATTCACGATCAATAATACTACTTCCTATTTCTTGGCTGTCATTTTTTTCACTTACTTACTCTAGTAAACAACAACCGACCGATAGGTTACTCTTATTAATATTTAATTAATAGTTTTTAGGCCGCTAGTTTAATTAGACTTCCTGTCGGTGAAAGTGCAACTAAACAATGATGGCCGCGATGTGTGGGTGAATCGATTGAATGAAAGTTATAGCAATTTAACAAGGAAATAATGGGAATCGTTTATCGATTTGGAACAAGCGATTTTCAAGTAATTTGCTGGCGTTGTTATATCGCGTTTTTGTTTGAGTTTTTATGATGCATTTCCTTTCATTGGTTTTTAACCCCTGACGCAAAAACGACGGGGTGTTATAAGTTTGACGTGTGTGTCTGTCTATGGCATCGTAGCTCCCGAACAAATGAACCGATTTTGATTTTGTTTTTTTTTTTGTTTGAAAGATGAATTAAGGGGAGAGTGTAAGAACACTAACATGGCTAAGAAGCCATGTTGGATAAAAATCGATCCAAGATGGCAGCCGTCACAAATATATGGATTTGTATGTTTTAAGACTACTCCCACGATATGGCTATTGCTTGTGTAGCAGAATATATTTATTGTGACAAATTTCAAATCCAAGATGGCCGCCGTTGGGGGTTTTTTAAATTTTCAATTTTAGTTTTTTTTTGTACAACTCATATGTTTGTTAATGAAACAGATATTTGTGTTGGCTATGGGTATGTGTCGTACCTTCGTTTTTCCTGGTTTGCAAAGTTCAAGGAAAAAACTTAGTTTGGGACCAGGACAATGTGATTTATTTAATTATTCTTATCTAAGTCATAGTTGTTACCTACGATGATAAACATCCGCGACACCAGTGGAGACACATGTGCGATGCCAAACCCCCCTTTCCCCCGGATTGGGCCTCCGGTATCCTCACTCACGCAACGAAACACAGCACATTCCTGCTTCACGCCGGTTTTCTGTGAGGCCGAGGTATCACTCCGGTCATCCCCAAGCGTGGCTCTCCCACGGTCAAAAGTGTTATAGTTAAGTAGTCCAGGTGGCGAAAATCCAAAAGTCATAGAACAAAATTGTTCAGAATTCTATCGTTCGCTAACTTGAAGGTGCCAACTGCGACTCCCTATGGTAAGCCATAGGGAGTCGCAGTGACTTAGCGACCTTTAAGTCGACTTTTACTTAGCAGATGGGAGAATGGTTGGTACAACACGTGGTTATAGATATGTAAATGGTCCCAGATACACTCTGTATACGATACTTTAATAATGATGACCTGCTTCTTATTTTAAAACATATTCTTATAACAAATTGCGACGACGGCGCTAACTTACAACAAAAAAATATTCATTTGTCACATTTGTTTACCGATCTTAACATTCGCATTCGAATAAAAGTAATATCTATTCGTTTTATTTTAGTTAATTGGCTCGGGCAGCAGACTCGTTTGCCAATAATCCTGCCTTTCTCCCGGTGCGTAGCGTAAGAATGCGCAAGCACATGTGACGGTATATGACTGGCCGTCGGATTATGAAGTAAACAAATGACAGTACGACGGATTCTACTGTTTGTTTTTAATGGAAATATTTGTTATTTCTTTGACTAGAAGTGTCGATGAAGATCATTTTTACCCGACTACGGCAACGCAAAAGGAGGATTATGATTTTGACAGGCTATGTATGTATGTATGTTCATCTGTTTCCACGTAACTTCTAAACTAGTTATCACTTTTGAACAAGTGAGGTGTCGTTAGAAGCGTCTTGGTTGTCTTTTGGTTATAGGCAATGACGTCACGTTAAATTGATTACAGCGCCCTCTAGTGGACTTAGAGTAAGAAACTAAAAAAAAAATTTTGCTTGACGGTACCGTGTGGGGTATCAAATGGAAGAGCTTTTTTAGCACATTTCAAATATGTAATTGGGTCGTTCTTCTTTTTTATCGACAATGAGCCAAACTTACACATCAACATTTAACTTTTATATAACAGACTACAATTGATAAATAATATATCCTAAATATTCGTTAATGTACTATTTTACAGATGGACTATTACATGATCTAAAATTTAATTGATAAAGAATACTTTTTGATTAAAATGGACACCTCCGTCACGTCCCCCGAAATTAGTGCCATTTACACCTCTGTCACGCTTTATATATTTTTTTACATTGTTAAATCATGCTAAAGTACCTACGAGGTGATAAAACAATGTCATTATTTCATGTTAAATTAAGAATATCTTGATGGTGTAACGTATATTTTTTTATATAATTAATTACTTGATAAGTCACTGAGGACGGGCTTATTGTCGTAAAAAAAGAAGAACGACCCAATTATATTTACATAACTGAAAATATGTTAAATAAAAATAAAGTTTAAAAACTAAAACCCGACTACCAAAAAAACACGATCTAAAAAGTACAAAACAAGAAAATTGTCTCTGTCGGGTTTTAGTTTTTAAACTTTTCTCTTTTTCTTTTGGAGGCGCGGCACTCACCGCACTACTATGTATGTACACCTTTATATCTCTTTGTTGTTATGTATAAGTCTAATAATAACCTATGAATCTGGGGGCACGACCAGTGCCCTAGCACTTTCTTAGTTAGTGAGCTAGATACCCTCTCCCAAAACATTTTGCCGTGTTTACGTTACATTAGTTAACATTAACGTTTATGAATATAAAAAATAAGCCGAATCATCAGAAAAACAAGAAGAGCGCGAAGAAGTTCACAGGAATTTCCTCCTTGCTGGTGTCGTCTCAGTGGAAATCGACATACCAAACCAGCGGTATATGGATGATAGATAATAACTATGTTAGCCTTTTTTGATACTCCTAAGTGTTTTGTATGTACCTAAATTGAATAAAGATTTTTTTTATTTTTATCTTTACCTTTAGTATACTAGAATTAAAGATAAAATATATCTTCAATTAAACACTAAACACATTAGAGATATAAATATGAACAGTTTATTTTTTAGTTTGCATACAAAAAACCAAGCCCATAAACACCCGCGACACCAGTAGAGTCACAAGTGCGTTGCCAAAATTTAAACCTCCCTTTCCCCCGTATTGGTACCCTCACTCCACGCAGCGAAACACAGCACAGTGCTGCATCACGCCGGTTTTCTGTGAGGCCGTGGTATCACTCCGGTATGGTATAACAACAACGGACAGTACAATAAAGCGATCTTATCGGTTGTAGCTTTTATAAAATTTTACTTTTATATTTTACAGAACTTTCTTGATCTACACTCATACAGTTCGATGAACGTGGCACGTCCTTGTGTCACATTTTACAATTTAAAAATTCGTGCTTCGATCGCGGGAGCAGGCGGCCTATTGCGCAAGCGGCGACAATATTCATGAATTTATGATAATTCGCCTATATCAAGGAACCGGTCTATAACTGGGTTAAAAACTTCACCAAAGTTCCCACGTTAATGGTAGTAGAATGTGTGTAGAGTATTGTTTGTATTTTTATGCAAATCAGTATACCTGGACGGATTTAAAGCATATTAAGGAGTCTGTTGAGTAGGAACTGCTTATTGTTATATGGCTGGAATGGATTTCTTTATAATACCTACAGGTGTTAGAAAAATAGTTACACATAAGCAATCATTTTAAACACAGGAAATTCTTGTATAACAATAATTAAATTAAAACAGGGGTTACAAAAAGCGGTTTTTAACATTCAGATCTAAATTTCATTTCATTAAATACAAATATAATTGCAAATGCTTTATGAGATTTAACCGTAACTCCTTTGTGTTTCGAGAAATTAAAAGAAAAACATTATAGACAACAGAACAATCGAAGGTCTTTTAATTTGGGCATCTTTTGTATATTCTTGCCGAAAAAACGGAATGGATTAATTGGATCTTCAAAAACGATGCACATCGCGGTGGTAATGCTTTGGAAATAGCTACATGTCCAGGGTTTGAAGTGATAATTATCATTGATAATTATCTTTGATAATTATCAAGATAATTATCAAGATAAATATTGGTTGATAAATATCTTGATAAATATAATCGAAAATATTTGCCATTTGTTATTCAGATACAGAAAACCCCCGTCCAGTTAACGCAGTTGAGGTTGATGAAGATGATATTCCACTCATCAATTTATTTTAATTAAATAAGTACAAGTATTATCGTTGTAAAAGTATTATATAATTTGTTGATTAACTGCTCGTATTTTGGTTTGCAAGTTATTATACACGAAATTATAAAAATAAAAAATAAAAGTTGACCTGGATTGTAAAATGTCTCTAATTTATTTAAATCACTTGATTCTAACGTAAAATATTGATATGTAATATCAGCTAAAAAAGGATCACTAGGCTTATATCTGTTTGATAATTATCGGATAATTATCTGATAATTATCTTGATAATTATCTCGATAATTATCAAAGGACATTTTTATCTTGATAATTTCAAACCATGCATGTTACCCACTGATTGACCACATTTAGTGGTCACCTATAAAGCCCACATTATACATGTCATAGGTGTTACTCCATCCATATAAAGTCAAGACTGCTGTCAGGCCAAATAAATTGAAAAGAACGATTTTATACTTATCAAGATCAGTACAAATGGACGACTCATGTTAATCCGTCATCTGAGGTTATTTGAAGGTGCGACCTACATTCTAGACGTCTAGGGTGTAATACGAGCGTATTTGTTCAGTAAAATGTCTCTCCACGCCTTTGAAGATGACTCACTCGATAAATACTTGGTTTAGTAAGCTATTTATGTTAGTTCCAAGGGAAAATCAACATGAATTTGAAGTGATGGAATTTAACTAAAAAGTTACTCAAATTCCGACCGACCACTTCAAAGGTTCGTAAGAAACGTTGGCACCAAATGTCCAGAGCATAACAAAATCAGCCCTCATATGGGGAATGAAGTACAAAATTTAGGAGTACTATAATTAACTTTTAAGTCAAGATTAGATATTAACACTGGGAGGCACACAGGTACATTTTGATGTTGGAGGCCAAAACCACTTTTGGGTATAAAGTAATCACGTAAGAAATCAATAATGACAAGAAAATCTCATACGGAATTTCTAATCGATAGAACAACTAATCGTGTTCGTTTATACATTAGCATTGATACATTGATACAATAACACAGTTTGGTCCTGTATTTACACTAACTGCACTGCAGATTGTAAACCGCTTATTATACCGGGGCTAGTTTATAAATAAGTGCAAAGCAGCATTCCTTGTGTTACAATATAATTGTCGAAATTGCGTTTTTCCCACACACCGGTCGTGTTCATTGTGATGTAATAAGCATAACATCGAGTGTATTGGACTTGTGTCGCGTTTCGATAACATAGCTGTCAAACAAGCAATGCGTGTGAATTCATCATAGTAGACTTAACAGGTGGGACAATAAAATTGATGACAGTGGAAGTTCACTGCGGTCTCGTGACATGATTACACAATAAAATGTCTGCCATTTTTAACCGACTTGAAAAAAAAGGAGGAAGTACTCAATTCGACTCGTATTATATATTTTAATTTTTTTATGTTTGTTCGCCGATTACTTTGCTGTTTATGAACCGATTTAAATGATTATTTTTTGTTTGGAAAGTAGATAGTCCCGGTACCATGATAAGGATATCAGGATCTGACAAGGGGATTCAGAAACTGAGGGGATCCCTCAAATTTTATAAATATAAATAAATAATAACTAAATATTTCACAACATCACATACATTGATTTAACTCCGAGATAGGTAGCTCAAGCACCTGTGGTACGGATATCAGAATCAACAGTGGGATTACAAATATATACATATAATACTTTTTTTTTGTAAATACATACTTCTAATATAGGAAACACCCAGACCAATACAAACAAACATGTTCATGCACACAAATGTTTGTACTGTGCGGGGATCGAACCCGCAACCCTTGGACAAAAGGCAGCGTTAAAGAGATTATATCGCGCAAGCTTTTCGTGTTTCCGGATTACCTAGAAGCGTTGTCGCTGTCCGTACGGCTTAAGATACCTTTTTTATATAGAAGATAGATGGAGAATAGAGACACAGATTGTGTTGGATTGAAGTAGCAATATGACGTCACAAAGTTGTCAGGGTCGCTGCCACAGTGTCACACTTCATCGACCCTCTAAGTATGTGTGAAGTTTTTATGTATGACCCCTTGTTGTCGAGTGGGCCGGGCGTTGTGTTGATAGTTTTGTTGTCCAGATTTTTCATATTGGCTAGATATTTTTGTGAAAAAAAAACGGCACTAATGTTTTCTGTGATATATTCCTTTGATTCTCACGGCAAAATTAGTAATTTACCCACGTTTTTGAAATGGCCGTTTAGTTCGTAATTTTGAGAATTCAACCCTAGTTCTAATTTCAGAATACAGTTAGTAACAAAACCAAAATTGTATTCCATGATTTTCATGATGTAAAAAAATATGGGAAAAGCGCTCTTATGCGCTATTGTGTATTATTACAGGTATTTAATCTATAACATTAACTTATTCATGCAAATTACTTGTACCCAATGTATTTTATTGTATAGTTTGATCAATACAACTCAATTCAATGCTACCCATACATAATGATATGGATGTCGAGGCGTGACCGCTCGTGACATGAATCATGGATAGCTGTGCATTTTATTACTGTCTTATAAATTATAATAATACATTATTTATCTTCCGGAAACCTCAGCATATTATTGGCAAAGAACTCGCACGTTCAAATTGCCTGTTTCCTCCGCAGTAACAAGTGTACTTCGGCTTCGTGTGACCTCCTAACTTTACATTTCCCGTTACGAAATTTTTCCACACGTTCGAACGGATTACGTCTAATCATAAACCTAGTCTAAGAGTCTTGACAAAATCCTGGAGCCCGGGGTAGGCTTGGACCATGATATAGAATTCGGGAAGTATGATAATTACAATGAAGCGACTGCCGTCTTCACAACCCTTTAACAGGGGAACTAAACCAACTGAATCATGGTTACACGATTCAGGAACTATCTGTAACGTGCAAGTTTCCTCAAGATGTTTTTCCGTCACCGCGTGCTAATAATAGAAATCATCATCATTTCAGCCAATAGACGTCCACTGCTGAACATAGGCCTCCCCCAATGTTCTCCACACAGATCGGTCCTGTGCCGCCCGCATCCAATGGATTCCCGCGATCTTCACCAGATCGTCGGTCCACCATGTGGGGGGCCTGCCACGGCTGCGACTTCCTGTGCGTGGCCTCCACTCCAGGATCTTTCTGCCCCAACGGCCGTCTGTTCTCCTCGCTATGTGCCCTGCCCATTGCCACTTGATGCCTCAAGCAATCCTTTGGGCTATGTCTGTAACCTTAGTTCTCCTGCGGATCTCATCATTTCTGATACGATCACGCAGGGAGACTCCGAGCATAGCTCTCTCCATTGCTCTCTGATAATAGAAATACGCACATAGATTTAAACCAGAGGTGCATGCTGGGATTCGAACCATGACCCACTGCATGAAAGGCATGTTCTCATCGAATGAGCGTCCTTCGCTCATCTTACACGAAGTATTAATTCTATAACTTAATATGTGATTGTCAAATGTTGATTAAAACAGAAGTAGTTTATCATATTCTCGTATGATGACATTTACAACTTCCGTTTCTTTTACATTGTCTCGTCTTTTCAATTGTCCTTTTCTACAGTGTAATTTAGATGATGCAGCATTCTCAGCAGTTTTGCTTTGTGAGTCAACATACTAAAGTTCATTATCCTTTGCAGGTTGCCTAACATGCGTCCAAGTCCTGAACATAATGGTGCTTCTGGGCTTCATGCTCAACTACGCGCTGCGCGTGAACCTCACCATCGCCATCGTGGAGATGATCCAGAAAGACAACGTGACGGCAGTCCTCAACACCACCCATGACATGCTCAATGTCACCGAGGTTAGATTCGTTGATGTATGTATTAAGTATATCCACACGATTATCAGTGTTTTGTTCGTCTTCTGCATTAGTTTATGTCATCACCAGTACAAAATATCGAATGCTTTCAACTTTTTTCTGTCTTTCTTTGTCATTGTCCACATCTCATTTCCAATGCACAGCAACTGAAAAAAAAAATTCAAGAGTGAATCTGCTAGGATGCAAAAGTCGAGACATGAATGGAAGGTAAGAACACCGAAAAAAGAGATCCAAAAATGTTATGCTTTTTTTATGTGATGGGTGGCAGACGTGCAAATGGATCATCTGATGGTAATCGATTGCCGCCGCCAATGGACACTCATGACTTGGATGAGAAATCATCGTCGTATTCATCTATTTTGATAAATCATTGTTTGTTTCTACTCTATGCACGTTCATTTTTTCTTCTTCACCAATAATATCTTGATGATTGCTAGTATGCTTTTTTAAATTTCTTCATAATAGAATTTATCTATGTAAATATATTAGTACAGTTGGGTCAATAAAATGTGCTTAATATTCATTTGGTTGAGTTGCCATGAAGTTGGAAATCTTGGATTTAACGTCGATACATAGAAATTGAATGCTTACTATTCTACCTTGATTTATATCAATGAACACATACACTAGTACCTATGTCTTATTTATTTTAAGTACATATTTAACACGTGCTCTGCTAACGCGGTCTATTACCGACTTCAAAAAGGACGACGACTGCATAGTCGACCATAGAACGCCGTCAATAAAAGCTATGCAGCTTTTTTTTTCATTTAGCCATGTAAAAATTTCTGACTGTTAACATTTTTCTCAATTGCTTTTTATAATAAATAGTTTAGATAAAGTGCCAAAATAACACATTTTATTAATTCTGTGTTATTAATGACTTTGTATGAAGAGTTATTGATCACCAATTCGCATTTGGCAAGCGTGGTGATTAAGCCTATACACCATAGTATATTGATTTCTTTGATTGAGGCCTTTGCCCTGCACTGGGACAGTATATAGGCTAAGTATGACGAGTTATTAGGCGTCGGACATCTTAGACCCTATGGTCTCTGCGTTACATTTAATAAATATTTGGCAGTTAGTAATAAATGCCCTTATTGTTTCAGCACCCAGAACACATTGAACAGACTCGCTACCCCTGGGACACGAAGCAGAAAAACCTCCTGCTGGGGTGCTTCTTCTGGGGTTATGTGCTCACAGAACTGCCGGGCGGTCGACTGGCAGAGATCGTCGGGGCACGGTAGGCTTATTTATTATATTTTGTTTAATTCTCGCGCCATATAACGAGTATGTCCTATATTCTAGTTACAAGACTTAACTAACAACGACATGTCATGGATTCTTTTAGGTTATCAAAAATGTTATTGAAGCTAGGATGCTTGATTGTTATTGCTGTAGACGCTCATATTCTTCATTGTAATTACCAGCCTTACCAAATCCTGCATCATGGCTAAGTGTAACCCGCGCTCCTTAGCGACGGGATTGAACGCAATGAGAATGTCATGCCAAGATAGGTGATGCTTCTTCTGTGGTTATGGAAAGTTACAATTAGTTGTAAATAGAAAATTCAATATTATGGCTATTTGACTGCCTACCCCGCGAGAAAGACGAATGGCCTTGTACATCAGTGAGCGTCACCCGGTAGGTCATGATGGTGATGAAACGAATGATGAACATGAATACAGACTTGTCTCGAACTGGAAATACCTTTATTATTCTTGTAGCACTTGTCTTCCAAAAAGACAACTAATTTAGGTACTTAACGAACAGTTGCAGTCAACTGCATTCTCGGAAAATGCAATTTTCGTTGCGTGCCCTGTCCGTGCGTGTCTGGTCCATATGGCGCGCGCGTAGTAACAATGTTTTCGATTACTCATCTGGAATGTACCTACATCCGGCCGCCTCCCAACAATACCATGTAATAATAACCATATTGTGACTAGCATAAATAAGTAAATACCATTTCTTGATCTCAAGTTTAGTAACTAAAAACGATCATTCAACAAAAAAAATCTCTACAATTGTATGTCGTTTATTAGATATGGCACTTGATATGTATGTTATCATAGACTTTTTGATAACATTAAAAACCGTCATTTGTTTTATTAAAAAATGGCTAAGTTATTTACTCGTGAGACATGGTACAAATCGATTGACTTCTCCTCCTTCACATAATTTTTCAGAACTAAAATCGTAACCCTTCCGAGCTTATAAGAAGTTGTCGTTTCGTTATTCTTGCTTAACATTTTGATTAACGGCTCAATACTTCATCGATGTTTTCTGGTTAATAACCTACCTTACGGTACGTGAAGTTAAAAAATGCAGAGCAATCGAATAAAATACACAATAAAACCCCGAAGCGAGTGCTCGCCAAAATAATTAACTCACTGTTGCATCGACATTTGAAAAGTGACCATGCGATCTGTATTTTATGGGAACCAGTCTGCTGTCGTTGACCTTACATAATTAACCGAAAAAATTTTGCACCGCAATAAATATTGTTCCCGAGATAAATTTAATAACTTCCAAAACGAATTGGGCATTCCACGTACCGTTTAGATGTTTTTTTTTTGGCATGAACAATAAAAGTACGGCTGCAGATTTTATCTTCGCGACGGGTTTGCGTGTTAACTGTTAATCAACTGTCCTATGTACACTGAAATAAAGAATGATGAAATAAAAATGACTGGAAGTTGATAAAAGCCGATTTTTCCAGGAAATTCAAGTTTTGAGACATACAATGTGCTTTTGCACATAGTAGGTAATCTGCCCGTTTACGCGTCTGCAGACAATCGCTTTCAACAGTATACCAAATTAACAAGTTGGTACGGAACCTCCGCAGATACATCGTGCTCTTGGTCGGTTATTAAAATAATTTAGTTACATGGTAGACTTGGTTAGACGTTGAATATCTAGATATGTAAATTAGAAATATTGCGTTGGGCAAGGGAGGAGGTCGCAATGCGCAGTCGACTTATTGTTCTGCGTCTGCGCCGAACTTTCTTGAAGTCGTTAATAGAAAGGTCGAGAGGAGTCAACGAGGTCTATTGCTTACTTTTGGTCCTTGCCATCGATTTGAACCGAACCATTTAATTACGCTTATAGCTTCCAATGACGTTGGTCACTGACTAATAAAATAAATTACTATCATGAACTGCTGATATTTAGTATATTAGTTTGTTACCGATTTATTATCATGTATATTTTTGGGCTAGTCAGGTTTTCTTTTATTGACTTAAGGTTTTTAATGGGTCGACCACGCTTTCTTATTATTGTCTTCTGGAGTTGTAGGCGTCCGCTTCTATAGGTGATAGGATGTTGTAACCGATTACTATCAGGCGAGCTAAAATCTTGTCGTGTAGCTAATTTACCTACTTATTTTAAAATATTGTCCGTTCTAATTAGTCGTAGATATGTTTAATAAATTAAATAATTATCTTAGTTAGAAAATACATGAATTCACCAACTCAAATCATGCATATCAAATTAATATCACGCCGATCTGATCCTAAAATGTATTTCGTGTGCATGTCACTGTCAATGAAAAATGCACATTACAAAGTCCGAGTATCGTGTTTCGGTCTGAAAATGAATCATGCGGAACATTCTCGAAGCGATGCGGGTTGCATGCGCGGGAGCGGATTTAATGTTCTTATCGCTCACTGAAACCTGCGTGCGATCGCGAATGGTCGTGTCAGTTTTTATGACGGCGATGTGGGCGGCGTTGTCGCAAATACTTGACGTGTTAGTTCTTACAGTAAAACCATAGAGCAACAAGAAACACACCAGTTAAACATTGCATCGTCAAACTGAATGATCTAAGCTAGAATAAATAGGCTGCTTCTGGCCAAGCTCGCACCGGTCGTAGGTTTCTTCTCTACTCTAGCGCTCAGTGCGACGTCGGCAGTTAACAACAAAAACCAAACACGCGAACCATTCTGCTACTTTTCTCAGATACCTACAAGGTTAACCGGACTGGACTAACAGTTGCGGAAAATATTGAGAATAGTTGTCGTACTATGTTCCTGCAATGCTAACTGACCTCGTTTTCGCACGTAGCTGTAACCGCTGTAGGAGTGTAGGTGTGACAATATGTGGTATGAATTTATAAGCGAATTCTTTTAGATCTGTTATCCGCCAACTTTAAATAAATATATTTGCAATTTCAATTTTAAAATAGTAAAACTGCATTCCAGATTACATAAATGGTTTTTCTTTGAACAGACGTGTCTTCGGCTACAGCACTCTTCTGGCCAGCTTGCTGACACTCCTGTTACCAGCAACTGCATCCTTAGGTTTCGGATGGATCGTAGCTTCAAGGGTCCTACTCGGATTCCTGCTGGGAGCTACGTGGCCAGCTATACTTCCAATGGCGTCAAAGTGGATCCCTCCCATGGACAGGTCCAAATTCATGTCAAACATGATGGGTAAGTTGATTTACATTATAAACAATCAATTTTAATAAAACTGCACGACATTCTCAACTCAAATAGTTTAATGGATGAAATAATGTCTCCTTAATTGCAATAAATTGAAATTCAATTGAATCATAAATAAGTTCATAGACAATGGAAAAGACTATGACGCCGGCGTTTGCAAATAGCCAATTAGCTATCCAGCGATGGCAATATATTTCAATATTACGAGTCAGTTTCCTTGACACTAGTTTGTTCTCGTCATTTTGGCACGCAATCTAACAATCAGATTGATTACGACAAGCGGGAGGGCTCGTTCGCAAACAGTTCAATTGTTATCTGCTGCGTAAAACGTTTCGTAGTTTGCGCTGACTGCATGAAAGCGATAATATGGTGCGCGGAGGCGCGCGCAGGCGTGGTCGCTGACGTCACGCCATCCGCGCCCGCTGATTGGCCGGTATAAGTTGACCGCGCGTTTTAACCTTGCGCAACGGTTGCCATGCACTGCGGTTAACCAGTTCCGAGAAATGAGGTGTAGTGTTATTTTTGCGTGGGGCGTGCAGTCACGTGGTTGTGGCGGGTTTGCGAGTTCAATCACACAAGGTTAAGATTACCTGGGATCGTATTACTATCCAGTCGACCATGCATCCTTACAAAGTTAATTTATTTATTACTTACTTAAAATTGGGTAAAATTAAGTGAAATATTTTAAAAAACAATTTACCACAAAAATTGTTGTTTTAAAATTACAGAAGTAAGAGAATATGTCACTACACACAACTATCAGCGCCCTTGGTGGGCGCAAAACTGGGTACAACACATCACAATACATTGTAATGTATTGTAAACACCGCAATGTACTTCCTAATATAGTCGTTGGGTTAGGGTATCTGTGTTTATGAATGATTCTATAGTTACAAACGATTTTTATTTCTTCCGTGAAAAATTCGCGCTAATCTTAACGACTTTCAATAAAATCAGATAGGCAGTAGGTAATTCTAACAAGTCAGTTTTGTTTGTCAATTACATTCTAGAACTTATCTTTGTTTTTAAAGTCGATTCACAGTAAACTAAATATTTCATTAAAATTATCTATCAAACGCATAAATAAGGATAGTTATAGCATTGCTCTGGTTACTTCCACTACAATACTTCTTTGTCTCGGTCAGAGTATAGCGTTATCAGTGCAGATCTGTGCAATTAAAAATAATGTATTTGGTATCTGCGCCTGCGTTCACAGTCGGTAGGAAAGATACGGGTTAAAGGCCAGACGTCATTGAGCGCAACGTTCCTAGTTAATTTTATTGCATCTGTTGCGTATATCGGTGTATACATCTTGTTGTTTACGACAGCTTGCAGACTATTTATTCTCTTAATTTATTATTAGAATCATCTAGTTGGAGCTTCTTAATGATTATCTCACTTGCGTTAATCAATTTGAAGTGCGTATCGATCTGTGATTTGGAAAAATATTTCTTTTGAGTCAGAAACATTGACACGTATTTACGTCACGGAAAGGTAAAGAATTTGATTAATAGCGTTTCACATGAGTATCAAGATTATAATGTCTTTCAAAATTTGAATTTAATACAATGATATGATATTCGTGGGTAGTATGGAAAGAAACAAATGTACAAAATAAGTTTTACTGTTTTTTACTTATCATAATTAATTTCGTTTTATAAAACTATTCCAGAAAGAGTCCAGGATTTTTTCTGGAATCAGTAACTATTGTCGCCCTACACCTGCCGTTACCAACTGATTAACGATGAATGAAATGGAATCGGCCCGAGCGCATGTAAATTACGAGTTCGAAAGTTCAATGCGGCCATTTGCAACATTATGACATTTAATACTAAGCACTAAGGACTATTTTAGTTCAGAACTAGTGTTACGCGGTGCTAAAGTACTTTCACTCGCAGTAGTAAATTCCGACGGCTCCGAACTACATATTTCTTCAATGTAAATTGTAGGGAGTTACATCACGTTGAGAGACGCGATATAATTAATTAATGTCTTCCAAACCGATATTTTGATTATGACGGCCAATCTCAGCGATCAGCCATCGCAGGAAATATCACAAATAGGAATGTGCACAAGTGTTTGCGCAGACACGAAGTGCACTCTCTATTTCCTTACCATCATATTTCACCATCATATTTCATATTTCGATATAAATAAGAAGCCGTGATCAGTGCGATATCGCCGCTACATAAGCAAATACATACTACATAAGCAAAACTCGCCGCGCTAATAAAAAATAGCATCTTGGTCAGTTTTTCTGCAATAAATATTATAAGTCTTAGATAACAATTAATAGTATGTTGAGACATTCCATAATATTCCGCCTACGATTTCTTAGGGTTAGTTTCCTTGATGAAATGTACGTAGTTGCATCGTCAAATATAGTTGTTTTAACACCCAGGGCATTTTATGTCATCAATGTATTATAAATAAGGTCCTCCAAACAAGTAAGATATATAATATTGAATATGAAGGTCATTATTGACCGTGAAAGAGCGCTTCGGCATTAATGGGCCGGCTCGACCGGAGTGATACCACGGCCTCACAGAAAACCGGCGTGAAGCAGCACTGTGCTAGTTTCGCTACGTGAGTGAGGATCCAATCCGGGGGAAGGGGGGTTTAAAGGTTTGTAGCGCACTTGTGATTCCACTGGTGTCGCGGGTATCCATGGGCGGCGGCAATTGCTTACTATCAGGTGATCCGTCTGCGTGTCTGCCACCTATGACTTAAAAAAAATGCGTTTATTTAGGGCGCGCTAGGATTCGAACTTTTTTTTTATTGCTTTTAATAGGCAGACTAGCTTGCGGCCCATCTGATGGTAAACGGTAACCGCCGCTCATAGACATCAACAATGCCGGAGCACAGTCATGCCGCTGCCTAACGTGAAAGAAGAACTCTTTTCAAACCTCGTTAAAAAAGGACATGTCATAGCGAACAGGGAACACCGCGGCTGGAAGCTCATTCCAGAGTTTGCACGACCCTTCGAAATCCCATTTAGATGACTCGTTCTTTCCCACTCGGCTACTTTTAACACCTCTACTCCCACTGCACTACCACTGCTCAATGATCATAATGTATTAATTTTATTTCCTAAACAATTACAAAAAGTAATACGAGCTCAGCCATAAAACATATTATCATCATTATATCAGCCGATATACGTCCGCTGCTGGACATAGGCCCCCCCAGTGATCTCCACACAGATCGGTCCTGGGCTGCCCGCATTCAGTTGATTCTCGCGTCCTTCATCAGATCTTCGGTCCACCTTGTGAGGAGGGCCTGCCACAGCTTCGACCTCCTCGGTCTCCATCCGAGGATATTTCTGCCCCACCGGCCGTCTGATCTTCTCGTAATGTGCCCTGCCCATAAAACGTGTACTATTGCGGAAACTAGGTACCTATCCACTCCCAAGGATTCGCATTTTATTGCAATTTGCAAGTAATTACACCAACCATTAATACACACATACGGGCGTGATTGGCTGTAATGACCGCACGACCGATACCAAGGAGTTTTCGCAATAAAAAGTTTATGGTTTTCCTCGAAAATACCTAGACCCAATTGTCTGAGGACGTGGCGAAGGGCGGAGGCGCGTGCAACATACGAATTATTTGCAAGATGTACCTACAACTAAAAATGTTGAAAATGTTTTATCACATTATTGTATCTCATTGATCCATTTGTCACTATAGATAGCTAAGTAAGTATAAACGTGTAAAGATGCCATACTATTTATAATAATAATAATAATTCTCACAACATCTCATACGTTGACTTGATTCCGTACTAAGTAGCCTAAGCACTTGTGTTACAGATATCAGACAATAGAGGAACACAAATATATACTTAAATACATTATATTACACCCAGAGACTGAACAAACACAAGTGTTCATTGCGCGAATGTTTGTCCAGGGTGGGGATCGAACCCACGACCTTTGGCGTAAAAGGCTGGGTCACTACCAATTGCGCCATTCGGTCAGTCGTTATTTATTATTAGGAAGTTAACTATCATCATCATCATCATCAGCCCATTTAAGTCCCCACTGCTTTGGCACGGGCCTCCCTCAATCACATGAGGGGTAATTGCCATACTCACCACGCTTGGCAGACGGGTTGGCGAGGGTTTTGGTATAAATGCAGAGTTTTCCTTCTCTGGGTGCTGATGATCATGCCAGCAGCTTTACCTAAGTCGCCTTTTACGACACCTCGGTAAGAGTGAGGGTGGCCTATTTTACTCTGCCGGGGACCACACGGCAAAAGTGAACTATATTAACCTATAAATTATAATTATCACTTATTTCAACCCACTATTTTAACCGTGGGAGAGCGACGCCACGACTTGGGCCGGCACGACTGGTGTGATTCCACGGCGTCATTCCACATGCTGTGTTTCGCTGCGTGAGTGAGGGTACCGAAGGACTAATCCGGTGAAGAGGGGAGTTCCAAATTTGGCAGCCCACTAGTGACTCGACTGGTGTTTCGGCGGCAATCACTTACCGTCAGGTGACCCGTCTGCTCCTCTGCCATGTATCACATTAAAAAAAATATGAATATAAAAAAGGTATATTACACATACATAATATTGCACCTGTGCGATGCCAGGTCAAGTCGCTAGTAAATTATAAATATCATTTATTTCAATTTTAACATTCATATTTACACCGGGTACAATTCTCAAATCCTGCGTTTACCTAAATGGCTTAGCTCTATCGTCCAACAGACTGTCTGTTGACCTTTTATGAAATGAGAATCAATATCTATATATTGGGTTAATTTCGTGGCTGGTAGTAAACATGCTATGTACTCGTATATGTATTTATAACGTTCTAGTGTTGTTTGTCCGTCTAATATCGGGAGCGAAGTATTGGTGTCAGCGTTTCATGAGTGGACGATTTTGCGTCATGCAAATGCGTTGACCTGAAATGCGCTGTAACTTTCCTACTGTTCCTTCGCTAGTACCACAGCTAGTACTTACAAAGATGTTTTTTAATGTGATATGTGGCAGACGAGCAGACGGATCACCTGATGGTAAGCGATTGCCGCTCCCTATGGACACCCGCGACATCAGTGCTGCTTCACGCCCGTTTTCTGTGAGGCCGTGGTATCTCTTCGGTATAGCCGACCCATTCATGCCGAAGTGAGTTACATGATTATATATTATTTCTTTATCGGTGCTTTACGATGATGGCCTCTTATTTTTTATGTCATGTTTTATAGGCGATGTTTTACATAATGTTAGCTTCTTTTGTTTTTATTATGTCACCTCGCAATTGAATAAGTAATAAAATATGAAAAAATTATTTTAAATTTCATGAAAGGTGTCGTGTTTACAGCCGGAAAAGAAGAGAAAAAGGCTGATAAAATGTAAGAAAAATCACGAATGATAACTATTTAGCTAATTTTTCAATCTTTAACAATATATACGAGTATATTAGTACTGCCGTACCTATTAAGTTTTGGATAACTTATCTGAGATATTGACAATATATTATTTTTATGAAAGTATCAGCCAGATACCTTATTCTTGCTGCAAAGACTGCCCTTGTACATAAAAGTAGGTGCCATGGCCTCCAAGATTTATAATAATCTCCCTATAGGACTGCGAACGAATCGGGGCTTCAATGATTTCAAAAGAAATTTATTAAAAATTTTGTTGGAAAAGGCCTTCTATTCAATCAATGAATTCTTAGAACTAAAGAACTGACATCAATCTTATTAAGATGACGGGTAGGGCACACTAGCGAAGCCAATCGATTTTAATTTTAAGCTATTAAACCGGATCTATTTTAAACAATTTCGGTGTTACAACCTTTCGGCAAACACTCATACTATTTATTAAATATCTTAAACTGGATCTTTTTTAAACAATTTCGAGGTTACAACCTCTCGGCAAACACTTATACCTATTTATTAAATAATCATGCACAAAAGTGGCCGCTTTTGGCGTGAATCAATTTTTCGCGTACTCGTTGGACCCAACATTTGTGCATGATTATTTAATAAATAGGTTGTATCTTCGAAATTGTTTAAAAAAGATCCAGTTTAGTAACTAACAATTTAAATCGATTGGTGTCGCTAGTTAGGACTACATGTCGCCTTAATATTCCGACATATTTTCAATACATTGAACTTAAATTTTACTTGAATAATACTGTATTTGACATGCAATTAGATTTTTTTATTGTATTTAGAGATTAAATTTTATTATTATTAATTAACATTTTACTTGGTTGTCTTATTTTTACTTGTTTTGCAATGCTGAAAAGCAGATCATAGCGTACGTATCTCTCACATTAATTACAACACCTTTGTACCCTATGTTTTCACAAAAGATATTTTGTATTTGTATTCGAAACTTATGAGGAAATTGTGTGAAAATCAACCTTAATGTCTGTAGCATGTTTTTTTTTAAATTGTTACAAATATTTCCATTGCACTGGTCGATTATCGGTTGGTCGGTCGATATAGTCAGTCAGAGCCGTAACATGCTCGTAAAAGCTTGAACCGAATCAAATCAAAATCGGTCCATACGCTATCTTGATGCAACGTAGCGTAACCGGTTAGTTACAGATACAAATCAAACTAAATGTACCAACTTAATACACAGACGATGACGTCACATTGTTTGTGGGTCATTGAATAAGTAACTGCTAGGTTTGATCGCGATGACTAACTGAACTAGCTATGGCTAAACAACCGTAGAGATTGTCTAAGCAAATAGAATGACGCGCCCCACTACTTAATTACCTGGCTCCGAAGATGTTTTTGTAGACATCCTGACGGTACTTTTGAAATCGAACAACACAAACTAAGAAGAAGATACTAATGCTAATGTGTGTTCCTACGTTTGAGTCTAACCGGCAACCACAGACTAATACTGTACTACATATTCCATATTTGAAATGTTAATGTGCGAAAAAAAACCGATTACAAAAACCACGAACTAAAAAGTGTAAAATAATATTTTTATCACTTTATAATACACTTCAAATAACATTTTAGAACAGTACACTAGAGAAAAGGTGTTACCGAAGTCGGCGCCCAATACTATGTTGTAATTTAATACAACAATCAATTATCTATTCAACAGAGATTGGGAGAGATACTGGTGCAGTTTTGAAAAAAGATACAAAAACATTACGTGTACATATACAATTTGAGAGTTCCCCTAAATTTTTCCAGGATCCCATGATCAGATCCTGATATACTGATCATGGTACCAATCCGGGACTATCTACTTTCCAACTAAAAAAGAATCATCTAAATCGGTTCATAAATGGCAGAGTAATCGGCGAACGAACATAAAAGAAAAAAATATAATGTCGAATTGAGAACCTCTTTTTTTAACTCTGTTAAAAATGCGAAGGTTGAGCGCAGGGGCGGGTCTTTCAGTTTAACCTCAGATTTTTTATTCTGTGCACTAAACTGACAGATGTCAATGTGTCAGTCTTTCTCAATATTTTCGCAACTTTTGACAGACGCAAAAATTACAAATTGGATATTAGCGCTATCAACTTCATTGGGCCTACCCTTTCTTCATTGGGCCTACCCTCACTTACGCGGTGAAATACAGCGCAGGCGCTGCTTCATACCGGTTTTCTCTGAGATCGTAGTACTCATATCACTCCGGTCGAGCCGCTGTATTCATGCCGAAACGTGGCTTTCCACGTACCAGTCAATTATTTTCTTGGACTACATCTGGGTATATTTGGTAAATCACATATCATGATTATCACAAGATAACCAATAAGAGTTACTTCACATATATGACGATTGTAATAATCTTGGTTACCTAATTATTCTGTCACGTGGGCGAATGCAACATGCAGTTGGTATTGTCACATTTGAGATAAACACTCGTAATGATAAGAAAATACGGCTACAGAAACCATGCGCTGACATGTACCATGAAGATATATGATTATAGTTACTGTCAAGTCAATATGAGATGTTGTTTAATAAATAAAATGTTTTTTGTTAATCGAGACTTGGTCTCCTTTTCTTCATCTTAGCGTGTTATCCCCGTTGCGAAGAAAGCTGTGCTTCGGCGCCCGGGGCTGTGTTTGCTAGTGGTAACTTTTATATAATAATAATAATAAATATTTCACAACTGCACTACATTGATTTGACTCCGAGATAGGTGTTACGGATATCAGAACCAACAGCGGAATCATAAATATAGTATACATTTGATATTTTCTTTTGTAAATACATACTTATAATACATAGAAAACACCCACACCAACACAAACAGTCATATATTATACCTTTTTATTATATGTATTATCAAAGCTGTAAACAGTTTTAGACTGCTTTTGATTTTAGTTTTCCCGTTGTAAATCGTGACCCACTACAAGTTTTTAACCTTCTTAATACATATAGGTGGTCCCCCACAAGGTGGACCGACGATCTGGTGAAGATCGCGGGAATCCGTTGGATGCGGGCGGCACAGAAACGATCTGTGTGGAGAACATTGGGGGAGGCCTATGTCCAGCAGTGGACTTCTATTGGCTGAAATGATGATGATGTTGAATATATATAGGGAAAATAATATACCTAAATTTTATGAACGAGTTAGATTGAATAACGTTGCGAGCTTCCTGAGCTCGTGAAACATTATTTAGCCAGAATACTATAATACAATACTATATTCGTATTTTTTATTTATTTATTTGGTGTAGTGGCCCGTTGCGAACTTAACCAACCAGGGGCGAAGGCTTTTAGCAGACCTCATGGGGTCGTCGGGTAATGAAAAAATGACCGTCCCTAAAAGCACATATTTATTGAAAATCTGTATACATCTATAATGTTATTTTTTATCGTTTACATCCCGAAAGCCTCATAATAAGTATTGTTACTAAAGCCCATTTAGCATGGTAGATCACCAAAATAAGCAAAAAAAACCGGCCAAGTGCGAGTCGGGCTCGCGCACAAAGGGTTCCGTAGCAGCAAAGTCCAAAATTACAGTTAAATCAACCTATCTCAAAAACTATAAGAGATACTTTGATCAAACCAAAAATCGTTGAAAGAGTTAATTAGCATGCATCACCTCTATTTTTTTTAGAATTTTATACCCCGTAGTTATAAAAATAGAGGGGGGGGGGACATACTTTTTACGACTTTGAGAGCTGATATCTCAAAAACCGTTCACTTTAAGAAAAATGTTTTTTAGAAAACTTTATATCATTTTAAAAGACCTTTCCATTGATACCCCACACGGGTATGTACATCGAAAAAAAAAATTTCATCCCTCAGTTACATGTATGGGGGGCCCCACCCCCAATTCTTTTTTTTACTATTTAGTGTCATATTTTTGTAGCGGTTCATACAACACATATTCCCATCAAATTTCATCACTGTAGTACTTATAGTTTCCGAGTAAATCGGCTGTGACAGACGGACAGACGGACATGACGAAACTATAAGGGTTCCGTTTTTGCCATTTTGGCTACGGAACCCTAAAAAAAAGAGCTGCGCCATACATTATTGCCTGGTGGATATCCTATTTTGTATGGATCTATTGTGTTCAAGCGATATCCGCCATGTTTTACTATACTTTACTATAAGTATGTATTTACAAAAGAAAAGAATTAAATGTATATATTTGTGATTCCGCTGTTGGTTCTGATATCCGTAACACAGGTGCTTGAGCTACCTATCTCGGAGTCAATTCAATGAATGTGATGTTGTGAAATATTTATTTATTTATATCGAAAATCCCGGGAATTGAGTTCTTGTTTCTTCACAGCCACACGCTGGGCATACAGACCGGCTATGTTTGTCGTTGGCGCTTGCTTTGGCAACCAATCCAGAGTACAACTAAGTGTTAGCCAATAGTGCTTGTTTGTGCTTTCTGTTTGTAATTCATGTTCACTGTTTGAAGCGAATAATAAGTTTGCGAACGCGGCTTCATGTCTATCCTCAGCAGATGTGCTTATATACCTCACTGTTTATTTCCCATATGCTCGACACCTAGCACCCGAAAGTCGGCGCCCCCGAAACCAACATCCATTTTATCCGGAATACGCTGAAGTTTTGATATGATATTGCACAATTCGCACAAAAAACAAAATTCAGTTACCTGCGATGCAACTACTTCTTAATTACTGACTACTAGTAGTCAACTTCCATAGTCGTTTGCCTTGAAGTAAGTGATTCCTGTTGTAATGCTTATGCGTAGGTCGGAGTGAATCAGATAGTGGTGTGGATCGGGTGTAGGGTTACCAACGCTAGGAGAAATTTACAATAATCTAATTAGTATATACTTTACTAAACTAACTAAATCATAAGATTTACATAATCGATTAGTAACTCTGATAATTATGCGGACTAAACTGACGGCTGTCGATGTGCCATTCCCGTACCTTTGTTCCTTTTGACAAATGCAAAATGTTAAAATGTATAGAGACTTGTCATTTGCACCTGTCAGTTTAGTCCGAATAATAAAAATCAGAGTTTAGTCCTTCGAAGATATTTTAAACTATAAAGGCGGCATTGATTACGCTATAATTTGGTGGCAACTGACAACCCTACAGGTGGCGATTGGCAACAGACCTGTGAGTCGTGACCCAAATGCGCAGGAGTTGCCAAGTTCACGACCACGTGCGCACGCGATTTAGAAACGTTTGCCAACCGGCAGACAACTTATATCGACCTGTATACGGGCATTTATTATATATATTTAAGTCTGCCAGATCCGGTCGGGGATCGCCAACAGACAACAATGATTTATTTGTAAACAAAAAGTGCATTTATAATGGGGGCTACCGCGTGTGAAATATCCGCTAGGTGCTTGTGAACTGAGGTCCAACTTCAACATCATTGACTGATTTATTCGTTAATTGACTATTTAACATATCACGTCTAAAAATACCCAATCACCTTGTACCTCAGTCCTATAATAGTACGCTATCTTTCGGATTTTTCGCACGCGATAGCCTCCATTGTGAATGCACTTTTTGTTTACAAATAAATCTAAAAATATATTTAATAAATAAATTTATAAATGGGGGCTAATGATCTCCGTACTGCAGAACGCTCGGCACTGGTTCAGGAATGGGTCAAACTATTTTATTGTATCACAAGGAGATACGATCATTTTATACTAGATACTATGGCCCACATATATCCAATAATTTCGACCACTGAAAGATTTCAATCGCGTAGTAAGCCCTTATACGTACAGCCACACATCAAAGTATACACAACTGTTAAATTTCTTCATTCGATTCTCACCTTAATATCAAACATGTTCGGTTCAATATCAATTGAGGAATTTTGATAGATTGTAGTAACCTAATGTTTAGCTGTCTCTACTATTGATTGACTGAAGGTTCCTACTTTATTTAATTTTGTTCAAATTGTAAGGCTTTATTCATAAACGTTCAATAATCCTTTCTTAGCTAAAACGGTTTTATACCTACAGCAGTTTTGACTTTTAAAACAAAATATTTTCATATAAAATTTTCGAAAAAAGAATGTTACATTTATAAACTTTATTGCCCTTTCCGTCAGGTGACAACCCTGTCCTGTTTAGGTACCATAGAATTTCACAGGCCACACAGTTGAACGTGCACATTGTTGACAGAATATTTCATAGGCTTTACATTATAACTGTTGTCTGTAGTACAGTCAGTCACACTGTTAAGTGCCCGCTGTTGACTCATGTCTTAGGAAATTCAACACTGTGCAGCTAACTACGTGGCTGACTTTTTAATGTGATATGTGGCAGACGAGCAGACGGATCACCTGATGGTAAGCGATTGCCGCCGCCCATGTACACCCGCGACACCAGTGGAGTCACAAGTGTGCTACCAACCTTTAAACCCTCCTTTTCCCGGATTTGGCCTGCCGTACCCTCACGCATGCAGCAACACAGTGCTGCTTCACGCCGGTTTTCTGTAGTTATAAATTTATTCCACCACATAGATACATCCATAGTCCAATTATGAAAAGCAAACTCTACTCTATGAAATATAATTTTTACAGGGGGACATTTAATGTCAATGTTCAATAACAAAAGGGTCATCATATCGAAAAGTAGATGTATTTTTCGCCCACAAACGAATTCTCATATTAAGATGCAATTCGGAAAACCTTGCAATTAAAATAAACATCGCTATCCTCCTTAGATATATACTTCAAACAACTTTTACGTGATTTACAAGCTTGTAAATCAAACCTATCACAAAAAATTGGAATTTCACCATACTTAAATGTACAACCAATCATAAAAAAATCCTTTTAGTTGATAAGTACCTACTTATTTTGCATGACAATAATCAAATAGAAACAATGGTTAGGTAAGGTTTAGGAGGGGTGGCCCTTGCGGCCTCCCCGACGCTTTCTCTTTATGACCACACAGAAATATGATTTTTGTGAGGCCGTGGTATCACTCCGGTCGAGCCGGTCCATTCATGCCGAAGAGTGGCTCTCGCACGGTCTTAAGGATGTGCACAAGGCGTCACGTGGAGTTACACTTTTTGAACTTAAATCGTCCCTATGTGTAGTAGTATTTCTTTGCACAGAGGAGAAGTAACTCGATCTGACGTCGTCTGGTTATACCAATTTTACAAGTTACACCTATGTACCTGCGCAGAAGCACAAAAGAAGTCTTATTTTCGAAAACTGCGGCAATCACAATGATCCATTTACGCGCGCCAAAAATTACAATTTCTTATAGGTTGATGCATCAGCGCCATGTTAGGTGCGATTGCGGTTAAGAGAGAGATAGCATTCCTCTCTGGATTTATTGTATTTAATCTTGACGTAACGCAATAAAGTCTGTATTTCAACTGCTTTCGCAATCGTAATCAATCGTATTTAAATGTAAATGTAAATTCTCACAACATCTCATACATCTCATACGTTGACCTGATTCCGTACTAAGTAGCTTAAGCACTTGTGTTACAGATATCAGACAACAGAGGAACACAAATATATACTTAAATACATATCTTACACCCAGACACCGAACAAACATAAGTGTTCATCGCACGAATGTTTGTCCAGGGTGGGGATCGAACCCACGACCTTTCTCGTAAGAGGCAGGGTCACTACCAATTGCGCCATCCGGTCAGTCAAAATCTTTTTTTTAACTTGCTCTTCTGCGTAGACGATTTTTCCGATGTAACTTATAAACGTGGTACAGCTGTACGTAAGTGTCTTACAAAACGTCTGCATACAGTGGACTGAACAAAGTATCTTGTTGCAGCCTCGTCCCTGGGCGCCGCGATCACGATGCCTATCTGCGGTTTCCTCATCGCGCACTTCGGCTGGGAGTCCGCTTTCTACTTCACTGGTGAGTTCAGATTGAAGATGCGAATGTCAAACGGCAGTCGCAAAACTTTTATTATGAGATCTAAAAATTCAGGTGGCTTGGTAAGAACGAACGTGGATATATGTCTGTTCCATCCAAACAAAAGAGACACGTCCTTTTAAACGAGTGTGTGAAAGGTTTCCCTTCCTTTCACACACTCGGTTCGGTCGTCATGTTCGTTGTAGGCCACGTAGTCCATGGTCCAAGCTAACCCCAAGCTCCGAAGTGTCTGCTTTGGCAACTGATAATGATGCGGGTGATTTCAGGCGGTTCTTTTGATTTATTTTTTTTATTATTATGGAGCCAGTCATGAATTACGACGCCATGTTGGTCTAGTGGTTTAAGTACCGGGCCGTGATCTCGGGTCGAGCAAAAAGTGTTTCGAATTTTCCGAACATAGCTCGGGTTTGCGATCACCAATCCGCATTTGACAAGCGTGGTGATTAAACCTAATCCCATCATAGTAGCGATGACTTGATTTCTATGATGGAGGCATTTTCCCTGCAGTGGGACATTTATAGGCGATACTTTACTTTACTTTACATGAATTACGCCAGCACATTTTTTATACATTTTAATCCCCGCACTCCTACTCAGCAAAATATGTAGAAAAAATCTTTTTCTTTCTCCAGTTATTATAACTACCCCTGTTATAAACACCACAGCTATTATTACTGTCTTAATGTTAGGAAGTACCTACTCCAGCTTAGAAAATATCTTAGTACCTAAATTAAAAATTGTTATTGAAACCACTAACCATGTTAAATGCTTTAATTTGACTTTAATTGAATGTGTACAGGTAAAAAACCACTTTTAACAAGAAAAATGCAAATGAAGCTGAAATATTTACTGAATTTCCTGGCGGTTATGTTTTGACTTAGTAAAGGTACCATCAGGTGACTTGTTTGGTCGCTCGACAAGACCTTTTTAAAACTTTTGTACTGTAACATTTTGATTATTACTACATTTTCACATTATCATTATCAGCTTAAAAATATTGTCCAATTAGTTTAAATTTCCTTTTTTACGCCTCTGATTCCAGTTAAAGATATTTTAAAATAACATTGAATAACAATAATTTAAAGTAATGATTATAAATATGGATCAGGTTATAGAAGTCATGTACAAAATATGTACATCAATTCTACCGATCGATATAAGGAGCTTCCTTTGTTTAAATCAGATTATCTTATTTTCTACATTATATCAAATACATATAGTACATTTCCTCTATTAATTTTAATAGGAACATTACAATTTTTATGTTTATGTTTGAATTGTGTAATGCATTATTTGAAATAACTCCCTTTCCGTTTCATTGCATTTTATTGAGCAGCGCGTTTTATTGGTTGGCAATATAAATCATAATTTCATGAACTGTGGACGAAAATTGGCAATATCCGATAAATAGAGGTATTAGCTACCGGAAAGTTTCACTTGCTGATAAAATCTCGATTCAACTGTATCTGAAGTATTTAAAGTTCCTGTACCTTCAGTCCGCTCAACATTCGCCAAACGGCTACCCATGTACTCGCACCCATCTGTATACAACAGAGTGAATAGGAGTTGCCCTATTAAGAAACTTAAGCTTTACCTAGCTAAACAAGCAGTTAAATCTTGGCTCATGGACCTAACATACGCGGACACTGGACAGATTCTTCCTACCAAGGACTAATGATATGCTGAACCACAATTTTCCCACATAAAAATTAGCACACACACACGCACACGACACACACACACGCACACGACACACGCACACGCACACGCACACGCACACGCACACGCACACGCACACGCACACACACATATAACCCACTCACTCAATCATGTACTCCAATGCTGCTTATATTATTGTAACTAGTTTTTTTTAATTTTTTTCCTCTCATTCCTTTTAGCCGAACCGGAGCAAATTAATCATAAGCACAACTTATTATATTCACTCATAGTTAGTGCGATACAGGTCTGCGAGCCTAGTGCAATAACTAATGTAACTCGATACTTGTAAGTGCTTTCATGAAATAAACATTTTGATTTTTTTTTTTGAAATTTATATTTTTACCTGTTACATAATATACGTAAACATATACAATCCCCCTTATTAAAAAAAGTGATCTAAGAATAGTACCGGTACTAAACTCGTAACAGCCTTTTAACATTCATGTTTGAATGGAATAGCATGAGCTTTAGTGCGGTAATAACTTTAAATCGCATTTTAATGTAAAGTGGAATACATTTTGCGGAGAACATGAAGTACGCACGTACAGCTTTACGTTTCGAGCATGGTACAGGCAGCCTCATATCAAGCTAGTATCAGTTTGTCTACTTCATTTAATATTGAATCATTTTTTTAAAGATAATTTACAGGATTGTTTTCAATGTTTAGCTGTCCGTACAAAAATATTATGGCTTATTTTTTGTACAAACTTCTTCTTGAAGGCGCAAGTTTTTCACGCCCTAATGGTTTAGTGGTTTAGGTTTCAGGAGCCCAACTCGCGGCAGTTTCAATGAATAAAAACAAGAAGGATGCCGCGTGAAATCCATACAAAAAACTGTGTTTTAGTGATAAATGTCGTATGATGATAATTGTCATGAGCCCGAGAATTGGGCTCGTGATCTCGGAGTCTTCGGTTCGATTCCCGGGTCTTCTTCGAACATTTTTAACATAGCTCGAGTTTGTGATCACCAATCCGCATTAGACCAGAGTGGTGAATAAGCCTAATTCCATCATAGTTGCGATTGACTTGACGCGAAAAATTGATTCACGCCAAAAGCGGCCACTTTTGGCGTGAATCAATTTTTCGTGCACGCGTTGGACCCAATATGTGCATGGTTATTTAATAAATAGTTTAAGTGTTAGCCTAGAGGTTGTAACCCCGAAATTGTTTAAAATAGATCCGGTTTAGTAGCTAAAAATTTAAATCGATTGGCGTCACTAGTGTTCCCTACCCGTCACCTTAAGCGTATGATGCATGCGACACAGCGGCGACTGCGCACGCGCCACCGTGCGACACGATGGAGGCGCAAACAGCCGATGCCTGCGACCAGAACGTATACGCAGATATTTATCAGGCACATACATGCGAGATAATTGCTCAACACATTCAGACGAGTCGACAGTTCCACGCAATATCGCGACAGCAGTCGAGATCTCTACTCGCGTTCTCCTTACCTCCAAGGAGTTCATTTCTAACATTTCTAGCATAATAAGTATATTCTCCCATTTTTAGGTTCGCTAATAAAATTGCGGGCTTTTGGCTTTTATTATTATTATTATTTCGACCAACACACGGATCACAATACAAATTACCGCATGAAATGTAATCTAAAATTCCACTCAGCAAACATCGCTCAAATCTCAGTTTATAAGTACATCTCTTCTGTGGTGTAGTAGCCATCACTCCTTGTGCTATTTGCAAAACAATATTTCCTAGATTGACGTACCTACCTGCTTAGAATAGATGTACCGTGTGGTAACCCCTCAACCTTCTGGCCTCTTTGTTCTACGACAATCAGCATAATTTACGTCACCAGGTTTAAAGTCTACAATTAACGATGGTAGCGCAGTGGATAAGAACGCGCCTTCTACGGGGATCGTGGTTCAAATCCGAGCACTTCTGAAGTTTTCATTTCTACGTGTATATTTCTACCATTAGCTCGGCAGTGTGTACTTACCTACAATATTTGAGTTTTGTGACATAGGTGGCAGACGAGTAGACGGATCACCTGACGCAACACCAGTGGAGTCACGAGTGCGCTGCCAACCTTTAAACTCAAGGCCCAAGAGGGCCTCCGGTACCCTCACTCACGCAGCGAAACATAGCACAGTGCTGCTTCACGCCGGTTCTTCAGTTGGTCTGGTTCCCACGTCTATGGGTTGCGAAGATCAGACTTCAGTCGCTTCAGTGCAATTACCAGAATTCCCGAATCCTGGCTCAAGAATACCCCGGGCTCCGAAGCGACAGCTTTGGATGCAACAGGGAATTACACGCTAAGACGAGGAGTACCAGGATTACTCGAAGAGTCTACAAAGATGTCACATGAATAAATAAATAAATAAATAAAAAATAGTTTATTGCTCTCTTATTGCACAGTTTAGGAACATACATTTTTAACAGTCTGTTTATACAGCAATATGTGGAGACAATTGGAAATAACTCAGCTTATGCTGGCATGAGCGCCTGGCACCCATTCAGCGCTGGTTTTCAGTTATTTCCACTTCTCTAAGGTCTTAGCGAGAAATTTTGGTCTTGAGGGCTAAGAATTAAGATACAGATGCAAATAATTAAAAGTATTTTAAATAGGGTGCAAAAAAAAAAACCTGATAAATTAACAAAAAAAAAACTAATTATGAGTGGCATTCTTGTGTATGTCTGTGTGTATGGTGTGTGTGTGTTTGTGTATGTTCGTGTGTGTGAGTTTGTGTGTGTGCGAGAGAGAAATTAGTCACCTAAAATAATCTTTAAGGGGCAGGTAGGTACTTTCCATATCCATGTCTTATATCTTCAGCAGCACGTTGTTTCCGTATTAAAGCTGCTTTGTATTTGCTTTTAAAGCTCTCAATACTATATAAGAAGACAGAATATAAGTTTAGAACAATCGGCCGAAATCTTTTTTTGACGACCCGTTTGGAAAAGTGGTAGTGAACACTGCCTCTGGTGCAAGGGTTGCGGGTTCGATCCCCGCACAGTTCAAACATTTGTGTGCATGAACATATCTGTTTGTATTGGTCTGGGCGTTATCTATGTATTATAAGTATGTATTTACAACAGAGAAGTATTATATGTATATATTTGTAATCCCACTGTTGATTCTGATATCCGTAACACAGGTGCTTGAGCTACCTATCTCGGAGTCAAATCAATGTATGTGATGTTGTGAAATATTTATTTATTTATTTATCTTTGTATGTGTGAGTGTCCAACTGACGAGGTCACAGTCAGTTGACATGCTTCAACCTCGAGTATTAAACTCCGTGATATCACAGCTCCATTTTCATTTTTGCAAGATTACTCACAAGATTTTTTGTTCCTGCATTATTCGTCTGCGCATTTAGTCTTGGAAGCGTAAGATATGGTTGATGTATTTATTTTTAGCTTATACCAATTAGTAATGTTTTTTGTCAGCTGTTCTTGGGAATTCCTTTCTGTATCAAGTTCAAATTTGATATCATGTTTAAGTGGAATTTTATGTGACGTTACACACTATAAAAACTACTGATAAGAACTATGATCTCTAAACTTGTGAAGTGTATTCCATAGCTTAGATTAGGTAATTAGGATGTTCTATTTATCTTACTTTGATAATCTAACTCAAGTATTTTCGGTAAAATCTAACTGCTGAAACAGCTTTAAAATTTCTCTTAAGGTGACGGGTAGGGCACACTAGCGACGCCAATCGATTTTAATTTTTAGTTACTAAGCGTCCCGTGATGTAATATAATTATGTAGTTTACCTAATTTGTTACTCAGGGATAAACTAGCTACTTTCTTAAGGTGACTGGTAGGTCACACTAGGGACGCCAATCGATTTTAATTATTTTTAGCTACTAAACCGGATCTATTTTAAACAATTTCAGGGTTACATCCTCTCGGCAAACACTTATACTATTTATTAAATAACCATGCAAAAATATTGGGTCCAACGCGTACGCGAAAAATTGATTCACGACAAAAGCTGCCACTATTAGCGTGTGCCGAGAGGTTGTAACCCCGAAAACGTTTAAAATAGATCAGGTTTAGCAGCTAAAAATAATTAAAATCGATTGGCGTCCCTAGTGTGACCTACCAGTCACCTTAGAAAGTAGCTAGTTTATCCCTGAGTAACAAAGTAGGTAAACTACATAATTATATTACACCACGGGACGTACGTTTCGGTCGTCAAGTTATTACCGTACTAAAGCTCAAGTCATCCCGTTCCAACAGGCAATGTTAAAAAGGAGTTGGCACGAAGTTTATTCAAAAACTAGAATCACTCTGGACTGTGTAAAGTCGGCTGCAAAAAGATGTATACACTTTAGTACCTTGTCACAAAACTATAGGTACCTTCCGTGTAAGAAAGTAGAAATCAGAAATAATAGCTGTAGTATGATGAATAGTATGCCGAGATAGGGTACTGTAGCCGACTGTACGTTACCCTTTGGCGACGCGAATCATCATCATCCTCCTGCCCTTTTCCCAGGTTATCTGGGGTCGGCGCAGTATATTTGCCTTTTCCATACGTCCCTGTCATTCGTTATCGAATCATCCACCTCTTTTTCCATCATGTCATTCTTCAAACAATCCATCCAGCTCTTTTTCGGCCGTCCTCTGTTCCTCCACCCACTTACATTTAAACTCATCACTTTTTTGGTAACATGTTCTTCCCCTCTTCTCCTTACATGGCCATACCAGGAAAGACGATTTGCCTTCAATTTATCAATGATGGGGGCCACTCTCATACTTCCTCTAATATACTCATTCCTTATCTTGTCCATTCTCGTCACTCCACACATCCATCTTAACGCCTTTGGCGACGCGAATATGAGTTCAATAATCAACCCGCAAATGATTTGATGCAGGTCTCATCGGGCTGATGTGGTCGGTGGCGTGGTTCGCCGTGGTGTACGACACTCCGGCGCAGCACCCCCGCATCTCCGAGACTGAGAGGAACTACCTTATGAAGGCGCTGCCCCAGGACGACAACGTTAAGGGGGTAAGTGTCTAAATGTTTTAAAAATACAATAGAAGCAATGTTTTTGCAGAAATAATTGCGCGAAAAACAAAATGTCTAGCCATGTCACCACTGGGCTTGATGTTGTAGAGTTGGCACGCCCAATAAAGTGACCTTTATGCAACTGGGAGTATACGCTAGATGATGAACGCTAGTTTCATACATACATAACACCCAAAATAATATACCTAGTGACAGTCAGTCAGATCGGAAATAAACCTTTATAAGTATTATCCATAAGCCATTCAGGCTTTTTTTACTGAAAATGTATAGGGGACCCGTATGAAGTTTTTGAATACGACACAAATATTAAAATCGCAAAAGAAAATTAGTATTTTAAATGCTGTAATGGAATAAGCACGGGTTTTTAAAGACAAAGTGGCATGAACAGTGAAAAATTTGTTACATAATGGCCAAAATGAAAATGCGAACTCTATCAGGTGATCAGTCTGCTCGTCTGCCCTTATAAAAACTTACTGCCTGCTGTCAGTGTACACTAATTTACATGATGACTAGTTGGCGCCCATAAATATTATTTTGTAAGTCAGTAGGTATCATTAGAGCTACCCGCATATTAAAGGAAAAATAAAGTATTAGTTACCATTCGTGCAAAGATAGATTGTGGCTTTCTACATATACCTACCTACAATTATTGTATTTGGTGGTAACGTGCGCGTGCGTCATAGTTATTTACTTAATGAAAGTGATGCGGTTGCTCCATCAGGCCTTAATAAGCTCGAACAAAGGCGCACCTGTTCATTCAGATTCGGTAAAGTTGAATAGTTCATTACAGATATAATAAATCATACCTACTTACCGTGTCACGTGTTTAAAAGTCATTTCTTTTGAATACAGGTCCGGTATAGAGAATAAAAAAGTTTGTCACCTTAAGGTATATTTTCGCTTGCACAGCAAGAATCAGTTATACCAACATACCATTTTAAAAAGATCTGCCAACCGTCTTTAAATTTTCTTTACATCAACAGGAATCAATTTTGCTACATGCAAATCTGAACTTTCTGATTATAATTTTCTGTGTAACAGGGACATATTATTCTGACAAATTTACGAAAGGTAATAAGTGCTCATAGCATATCAAACGAATCAATTTGAAAACTGACGAACCTTTTCGTTCTTTGACTGTACAACTCGTATAGCAAATATTCTAACAAGCTAACTAGTCTACTGTGTCCGTGCATCTCTCACTGACTCGATTTCTTATGCTCTGAACTTTGCCTTAAAGAGGCCATAATAATCCTGGGCCTCATATTCGGCATAATCAGGTAGCTCCTTGGCGAGTGCATGCATGCGTACACCAAGTAGGACTCACGCACGTCACACCCCACCTCACTCATATTCAATGTATATTTTGCTGCGCGGCGTAGGTACACTGACACTAAAGCGTTCAATATTCAATCGATTTTCGGCAAGGACAAAACATCACAAAAACATAAAGATTATATTTAAGTCTAAAGAAAATGTTTTAAGATCCTCTTTTAGACGTATGTTTAGTCATCGTCAGCCCATTTAAGTCCCCACTGCTGGGGCCCGTGCCTCCCTCAATCACATGAGGGGTAATTGTCATACTCACCACGCTTGGCAGACGGGTTGGCGAGGGTTTTGATATAAATGCAGAGTTTTCCTTCTCTGGGTGCTGATGATCATGCCAGCATCTTTACCTTAGTCGCCTTTTACGACACCTCAGTAAGAGTGAGGGTGGCCTATTCTACTCTGCCGGGCACCACACGGCCTTGTTTAGCATGTTTAGTCAGAGGAGTACTTAATTACAAATTTTTATATTAGTTCTAAATATTTGTAATGTTATGAAACGCTTTGATTGTAGGGAATGACGAATGACGTTGTAAGAACCCGTTTCGATACAAAAACTAGCACTAGGACCCCAATCCTCGTGCTCGTGACATTTATTATCGATATACGACATATCACTAAAACATAGTTTTTTGTATGGTTTTCCGGTGATATCATGTTGTAAAAATGTTACGAGCACGAGAATTGGGCTCCATATATCGATAAGTCTCAAAATAACAGTGTTAATAATTTACATTAATGTTTAATAAAATCTTTACATATATAATGCGGCAAAGAATTTACATGGATAAATAGACAACGACAACGCTTATACGTCGTCCTTAGACGAAACACTTGTGCGATATAATCGACACCCAACGCCATCTATTAGTAAAATTTTGAACTAATAGCAAAATGAAGTCCTGGAACAAAGTGAGGGCCAATAGTAATTAAATAACCATGTAGAACGAATTACTCTATTGAACGCTAATAACTTTGTTAAGTGAGGCGAGAATTTACGGTGACGGATAATTTAAATTTTTAGCAACTAAACCTTTTTAACAATTTCGAAGCTCCAGCCTCTCGGAAAGCACTTTACTATTTATACCTACTTAATACTAATACTTAACTTTTTGGTGTGCTTATGTATCAGATAAAAAAGTAGTCAATTTATTATTTATTTGTTTAGAGACTGGAGCTCCGAAGTTGTTTAAAATAGATCCGGTTTAGTAGCTAACAATTTAAATCGATTGGTGTCGCTAGTTAGGGGTACCCGTCGCTTTAATACAATAAGATAATACATACGCCCTGTTGGTCTAGTGGTTACCAATCCGCATTAGGCAAGCGTGGTGATAAAGCCTAATCCCATCACAGCTGCGATAACTGCAGAGGCTGATACTTTATACATACCTACACGTGGAACATTTTATACCGCTGAGTGTACGCGAATCGTATGCGATTGCCTTGAGGACGCTGCCAAAATGCAATCGTGTAAGGAAATCGAGAGGCCGTTGTTTAAAACGATTATATCTTTTGGAAAGGGTCGGACACGTCAATGTTACACAGTATAACATGAGCTATAATTATAGTATGTTAACTAACTAACTAACTAGGTTGGCGCAGCGACCCATAGTGAGTCTTGGCCTCCGGTAATAAGAGCCTCCATCTTGGTCGATCCTGCGCCACCTCCTGCCAGTCATCTGCCGAGAGTCCGCGCAGGTCATTTTCGACCTCATCCTTCCAGCGATATCTCGGACGGCCGACTGGCCTTTTGCCATTAGGACGTCCCTGATACGCTCGCTTTACCGCACGATCGTCTCCCATTCTTTCTAGGTGGCCGAGCCAGCGAAGTCGATGCGCTTTAGTCTCGTCAATGATGTTGGGCTCGCCCACCTGGTCTTCCAGTTCCCTGTTCTTAAGCCTCCTCCACGCGCCATCCGGAGTCTGTATAGGTCCCAGAATCTTCCTCCAGATCTTTCGTCTCATATAGTATGTTAGTGTTAGTTATGTATCAGATAGTATGTTAGTGGTATGATATTTATCCTGGATCCGACTGCCTCGGTGGTGTAGTGGTTAGTGGGTCGCATCGCACTATAAAGTTTAAGTTTTTATTAAGAATTTCTTAGTGTCAGCCCGGAGTCTGGAAGTTAGCGGTCTTGTACCCCCGTGCCTCGGAAAGCACGATAAGCCGTTGATCCTGCGCCCAATCCCTCATATTCAGATGGGTCACCCTGGTGTCCCATCTGAATATGAGGGTAAGGGAATAGAAAGTGCACTTGTCTTTGCTCACACACTTGAGCACTATAATATATCCTGCGTAGGTATGTGGCTGATCGTTGAGATTGGCCGCCGTAGCCGTAATTTGTGTGACTTACGTCAATGGGACTCGGTAGATTACATGATTGTCATCCATAATTGTTCTGTTCGAACTAATAATGAAGAATAGAACAAAGTAGTAGGACCACGAAGAAACAGTGCAAAAGTCCACGCGATGTAGGGAAATAAATTATTACGTTTTAGTGTTCTCACATCTTCATGTAAATGTAACGACATTGTATTAATTTAGCATTGTCGTCAATGCAGGCTGGATTTATGAGGGCGTTCATGTGAATTAAACATCAGGAAGGAATATAAATATGAATTTATTGCAACAGTTACGGTGATTGGTATATTAATACTGAGCGTGTAGTATTTCACACTATTAGGTACTTAGTAGGTAGTACCAGTAGCACAGAGCAATATGATAGATAGTACCTATGTGGAGTATGTACAGAAATACCTACAATACTACATAACCAACACATCAATGGTATAAGTAGATAGATAGATAGATACTCTTTATTGCACAACATACAAAACTTAAGAGCTAGGTATACAGGGATACAATGTACAATTTATGCGGTCTTATCGCTGGGAGCGATCTCTACCAGACAACCTTCAGGTAAAGGACATTAGATAGAAGAGGGGAGGGTGGTGCAATCCTTTTGATTTTGAATATTGATTAAGTAAATTTATAGTATAAATACATATATCTAGATAATAAATAAATGAATAAACAAGTAATGGTATGTCAGTTGGTAACAATACGGGGAATATCTTTACATTTCTTTCATGGTACTATTGACACAATGTTGTATCACTCGTACCATCAATGGCACAAGTCATTGGTACAACTGACATTACGGGCATCAATGTACCTATATACGAAACTACAAATATATCGCAAGGGAAAATATCGTGAGGAAACCTGCAGGTTTCGGATAGTTTCAGAAACGTGTAACCATGATTCAGTTGGTCTGGTTCCCCTGTTAAAGGGTTGCGAAGGTCAGACGGCAGTCGCTTCATTGTAAATACCAGACTCGCCAAATCATGTAGCATGGTATAAGTCTACCCGGCACTGGCTCCAGAGCGACAGCTTTGGACGCAAATGCGAATTACACGCTACAATGAAGGCAAAATTACAAGTACCTATATTCAAAACTGTCAAACTTCGATCTATTCTCACCTTAATGTCAATCACGTTTGTTTCAATATCAATTGAAGATCTTTGAAAGATTGATTTTTAGTAACCTAATGCATGGCTGTCAATACATAATGTACTGAATGAAGATAATGATAATATCCTCCAACCAATTACGGCTACGGCGGCCAATCTCGACGATCAGCCACGTACCCAGGATATACCTATTATAGTGCTTAAGTGTGTGCGCAAACACAAGTGCACTCTCTATGCCCTTACCCCCATATGCCGATGGGACACTATTGTAACACGACCGGAAAGGTATCGGGCGCAGGACCAACAGCTTATCGTGCTTTCCTAGGCACGGGGGTACAAGACCGCCAACTTACAGTTTTACTAAGATTTTCTTACCGAAATTTAGGTCCAATTTTTGGTCCTACCCGGGGATCTAACCCGGGACCACTTGCGCAGCCGTTGATTTAAAGTGTGACTTACTAAACAATGCATCACCGAGGCAGTCATGAAGACAATAGATGTTTTCTGGTGGTAGGAGTCAGCCGTGTGGTCCCCGGCAGAGTATAGGCCACCCTCACTCTTACCGAGGTGTCGTAAAAGGCGACTAAGGTCAAGCTTCTGGCATGATCATCAGCATCCAGAGAAGGAAAACTCTGCATTTATATCAAAACCCTCGCCAACCCGTCTGCCAAGCGTGGTGAGTATGGCAATTACCCCTCATGTGATTGAGGGAGGCCCGTGCCCCAGCTGTGGGGACTTAAATGGGCTGACGATGAGTCAAACACTCCTCGTGGGCTGATGCAATTCAAAGGTATTAGTTTCTAGTGAACAAATATTTTTTCGCGAAGTAATCATAATAATAAGAATCGTTGAATTGTATCTTTTTTAACACTGCTATTGTGTGTCGAATTAGTTGTCACGTGACAACTTGCTTGGACCTAAAGTCTTTAAACCCGCGATTGGTATTGGCAGAATCCCTAGGTCGATAAAACGTAAAACGACGGCTTTTATAATTGAGTGACTGTGACTTTGACTGACTTCGACTGTTGACTACCCACTTATTCTCAATAAGTTACTTAAGGTGACGGGTAGGGGACACAAGCGACGCCAATCGATTTTAATTTTTAGCTGGGCTACAACCTCTCGGCAAACACTTATACTATTTATTAAATACCCATGCACAAATGTTGGGTCCGTTTTTTTATTACCGCCAAAAGCGGCCATTTTTGGCGTGTATTAATTTTTCGCGTACAAAAACAGACCAATCATGTGTGCATGGTTATTTAATAAATAGTGTAAGTGTTTGCCGAGAGGTTGTAACCCTGAAATTGTTTAAAATAGATCCGGTTTAGTAGCTAAAAATTAAAATCGATTGGCGTCGCAAGTGTGCCCTACCCGTCACCTTAACATTGGCAAGATATCTTCGGTTAGAGAGAGCCTATGGAGAGAGCCATATTATGTAAAAAAAAAAAGAATAGAAAACTGTATTGTCGTTGACAAGCGAATAGTTTAGTAGCGCACTTGTGACTCTTTGAGTGTCCATGTACCAACGGGTGATCCGTTTCATGTAATTGTGAATGTTTCTCTTCACCAGCACATGCCAGTGCCATGGAAGAGCATGCTGCTGTCGGCGCCGGTGTGGGCCATCATCATCACCCACGGGGCTTCGGTTTTCGGCTACTTCACCGTCGTCAACCAGCTGCCCACCTATATCGAAAAGATCCTGCACTATGAGATCAAACACGTAAGTTTCTTTAAACTTGTATCTTTAGCAAAGAAGAGAAGATAAATATTGTAAGCCTGGTTCGTGGTATTTAAAATATATATGTAGAGGTAACATGGTACCTGTAGCTATAGGCTTAATTTAAGTTGTGGCAAATAGGATTTTTAGGTAAGTACCTTTTTGTTCCATTTCTCTCTCGGTGACTTTGAGCCTTCCTAATCGGCACATTGTAAGCGCCCACGTTTCGGTTCCGTATGTCATCACTGGCAAACAAAAAAACACACGCATTGAAGGCTTTCGTCTTGAGACACTGCGGTAGATAGGCCGAAAATATGCTGCTATGCTCGGAGTCTTCTTGCGTGATCGTATCAGAAATGTCGTAAAGGATTGCATGCCTCAAGTGGCAATGGGAAGGGCACATAGCGAGGAGAACAGACGGCCGATGGGACGGAATGGTCCTCGAGTGGAGGCCGCTTACAGGAAGTCGGAGCCGTAGCTCCACAAGGTGGACCGACGATCTGGTGACCGATCTGTGACATTAGGGGAGGCGTATCTCTAGGAGTGGACGTTTATTGGCTGAAATGATGATGACTTTTTTTTGTTCACCCTGGAGAAATGCGTTACGTACACCCGTCCGCCGGGGGCGGATAGGTTATGTCGCACTCCCCCCGCGGCGGCGGGGGTTTACCAACTAAAACTCCAGGGACTCTTCCTCATCGTCCATAGTGGGAGATTTCGTGGGCCATGGTACGAAACCTGAAAGTCTTCGTAATATTTAACGCATTGTAATAGTTACTGTCTGAATATCACGTAGTTTATACACTGTTATATATCCTGTGGCGTGGTGTGATAAATTTTTTAATTGAGCACTAAAATTACACCGTGCGGACCTAGAATCTGCACAACGTAACAAGACGGACTAAACGTCTCTTATATACACCGTTATTTTTTTATCGTTTACATCCCGAAAACCTATTATTATATATATGGTATGAATAAGGGCCATTTAGCGTGTTAGATCAGCAAAATAAGCGAAAATAAAATCAGCAGTTCCATACATTATTCCCGGGTGGATATTCTATATTATTTATTTATTTATTCTTTATTGCACAAGAAAATAAAGTACAATTGGCGGACTTAATGCTATACAGCATTCTCTACCAGTCAACTATTAGGCGATGCAGAAATATGTATGACGGCTAAATAAATTTATATCCATAAACATACATGTGAGTAATGTATAATATGACTAAATATACATACATAACTATATAATACAATAAACCTACTTATACTACAATTAACTCATAAAAAAAAACAGAAACGACGAATACCGGCTAACCTACATTGTAAGCATCAATACATCTTAACACAGCAGTCATAAAAACAAGGAAAAAAAAGTTAGGTTAAATTTCTAGTGAGCGGAGAAAATGATCACGAACTGAACGCTTGAATGAAAATTTGGTGGAGGTCTTTTCGATGTCATCAGGTAGCGAGCTCCAGAGCCTGATGGCAGACAGGGTGAAGGATATATTGTATGGAATATCGGATTTTTTTTCATTATTTTGTTAATATAACAAACTAATTGGACTTCATTTAAGATACCTATTATGTGGTTTTCGGGATGTAAACGATAAAAAAATAACGGTGTTGCGCTAGTGTGCAGCGCAGCAACTAGTAGCAACCATTTGAAAATAAATACCGATTAAGTACCAATGGATCTCATTCTCGATACTATACAGTATGATAAGAAGAATACCACCATCTTTTTATTTTTAACAAACTAGTAACTATAATGAAGAACACACTTCTAGTGTACAATTAATACACTCACCATTGGATACGTCACAAGAAGTAGTTATTCTACAAACAGGCAATAACAATTAACAGTACATATTTACTACTAATAACTTTAACTCTTAAGCCATTACCAGATTACAAATTAGCATAAGAAGATAATCACTTTCGTTTGTTCTCCATAATAGTCGTGATGTCACTTGTCAGCGTCTGATCTCAGAAGTTAAATAGTTATGCGCAGTTTTCAAGTAAAGTTTTTTTCAGCTACACAGTCCACTTCTTATGAATAGTAAAGGCGTTGTCCAAAATTGTAGTGAGACTTCGCTAGAACTTGGTACAATTATTCTAAAATAAAAATCCCAGAAAAAAATACAAATACAGAAAAGCGAAAACCATCATGGCGGAAATGACATTTCAATGATGGCGTCTGTCAACTGTCAGTACTAACAAACATATTGGTTTTGTCAAAGTCACATCTGACAGCCAGTCATCTTTTGAATCGTTCGTATATCCTCAGTCGCCGTTTGTATCTTTGCTTGATTGGGAGTAAATTATGCAATTGTTTTCTGATTTGCACCACGTAACAGTATGATGAATGATTTTATTTGTATTAGAACTTTCTTGATTTTTCGGAATACTGTGTACTACATCCTAGCCAATTCCAGGTCATGGTCTTTTGTGACAATTTTGAATAAATAAATAGTTCATAACATCACATAGGTACAATGATCTGACTCCGAGATATGTAGCTCAAGCATCTGTGTTACGGATATCAGAATCAATAGTGGGACTACAAATATATACATATAATACTTTTCTTTTGTAAATACATACATATAATACATAGATTTGTTTGTACTGTGCGGGGATCGAACCCTCTACCCTTGGACCAAAGGCAGCGTTCACAACCACTGTTCCAAACGGATCGTCAATTAAACAGCGATGATTTTTGGCACATGTCTCACAGTTGGTTCCTATAAGTGACACATATTTCCTGTTTGTAGAGCGTGACGTAAGAACAGAGTGATAAGGCCGACTTCGTTGTACACATCCTGTAATATCTAGTTTTAAGTTTTCATACTTTATTTTGAGTGCAATAAAAGTATATTCATTCATTCATTCATTCATTCATCATACCATATTGTTAGGATATTTAGCATGACTAAACTGGTTCTAATTTGCTAAACAAACAACTTTGACGAACTTAGTAACAAAAAGCAAACAAGAACACTGCAGCCGTAGACCTGTGCTATAGCAGACGGATCGCCTGATGGTAAGCGACCGCCGCCAGTAGGCAACCACGACACCAGTGGACTATTGTTTTAAACTTTCATGGTCACTAACATTTGAATAGTAATTTACTAGATTTTTGTCTTTCTGTCCTATCGGATTTAAAAAAAATACTTGATAGCGATACCCTATAATGATACATACACTATTGTAATATTCTTTATTTCACTAAATATAATGAAGATACATACAAATAAAAAGAGCGATGGTAGCTCAATGGATACGAACGCGCCTTCCACGCATGGTGGTGAGGTTCGAATCCGAGCATACACCAATGGTTTTTTTTCAAATGTATGTGCATATTTCTACCATTACCATCTGCTCGGCGGTGAGGGAAAACATCGTGAGGAAACCTGCACGTTTCGGAAAAAGTTTCTGAAACGTGTAACCATGATTCAGTTGGTCTGGTTCCCCTGTTAAAGGGTTGCGAAGGTCAGACGACAGACGCTTTATTGTAATTATCAGACCCTCCCAATCCTGAATCTTTATCTAAGCGTACTCCGGGCTAAAAAGCGACAGCTTTGGATGGAACCGGGAATTACACGCTAAGATGAAGAAAATGAAGACATACAAATTCCACAATAGAGCATAGAACAAGGCGATCTTTTCGCCAGTTGCTATTTCTTCCACATAATCTTTAGGTAGAAGAGAGGAACAACTTAGTATTTTTTTTGTCAACCAGCTAACTTATCTTATTATTGAGTCTGAATAATGTTATTTACGACCAATGTGTGTACATTTGACTGCCTCGGTGGCGCAATGGTTAGTGGGTCGCACTTTAAAGCGACGGTTGCGCCTGGGGTCCCGGGTCCGATCCCCGGGTCGGACCAAAATTTGTACCTGAGTTTTTCTGTTAAGAAATTCTCAGAGTTATCCCGGAGTTTGGAAATTGGCGGTCTTGTACCCCCGTGACTCGGAAAGCACGTTAAGCCGTTGGTCCTGCGCCTAATCCCTCTTCAGGCGTGTCACACTAGTGTCTCATCGAAATAAGAGGGTACGGGAATAGAGAGTGCACTTGTGTCTGCGCAAATACTTGTGCACTATAATATGTCCTGCGTCGATGGGTGATCGCTGAAATTGGCCGCCATGACCGAAATATCGGTTTGGAGGTTATTATTATTATGTACATTTGGGAATGCAATAATTTATTGAGTATTAAGTATTCAATCATCTACAAATATAAAAGCTGCAATAGCTATCTTGTTACCAATTAACTTTCGATCTAAATTCTGAATAGTATCGAGAATACTTCTTATCTGTATCATTCAAGCTTTAACCGGAAGAGATAAAAAAATTCACACTTGCCTCGGCAACACACATAGGGCTACCAACTGTACTGTTAACAAAGCTTTGAGATGGTTTTCAGTGCGTTACCTATACTTTTTACTTTTAAAAAGAGTCGCGTCACAAAGTACTGCCTTCAAGAAATAAATTACTGTAAAACTAAAGATTTTTCTTATGAGACTATTAAGCTTTACACTAAGCTAAGCTTTTTAGCTTTACACCTAAATGCATTTTATTCTCCTAAGAAGAATAATATACTTTATTACTAGCTCTTCGTATGCAGCATTGCTCGCGAACACTATGAGATTTTTTGGAATAAAGCCCTTATCACTTTGAAATAACGTAGCTAACGTAGCGTTCTACTATTGAAACGATTTTAAAAATCAATCCAGAAATTTTTGAGTACATTTGTTAAAATCATACAAAAATAAATGATTGATATACCTACATTAGAAAACTTGGCAACCCTAATGACACACATTTGTTTTGAGGCCTATTACTCTGCAATAAGGCACAAAATAAATAATCAATGCGAATTTGAAGGGACTTGATTACTCGACCGGTCTTAGGGTGACCATATAACGGCGAGCGAAAGGAGGCCGACTTTATTGTTCGGCATGAATAGTGTTTGGGTCTCATTGGTGATTGCGTTAATTGGGTTCCCGTATGACGCCCACTTAATGAGATTTATTTTTATTAACTTTTATTTTATTTATTTAGAAAATGAACGGGCGTTCCGAAAATGTATAAATCGATTTTGAACATTACATAAAGTAAAACTTCCCTTAATTTAAATAATTAAGGGAAGTTTTACTTCGAGTAGTGCAAAAAGCCAATCAATTCATTTTAAAAGCTGCACTGTCCCTACCACAATCTTAATATAAAAACCTTTAATAGTATTCATTACGCCCTGTTGGCCTTGTGGTTTAAGTACCGCGCCGTGATCTCGGGGTCCTGGGTTCAATTCCCGAGTCGAGCAAAGGTCTGTTTGGAACTTTTCGATCGTAGCTCGGATTTGTAATCATCACCAATCCGCATTAGGCTAGTGTGGTGATTAAGCCTAATCACATCATAGTAGGCGACTTGATTTCTATGATGGAGGCCTTTGCCCTGCAGTGGGATAGTATATAAGTTGATAGTTTACTTTATTTTTAGAATTCATTAAGAATACTAAAACAACTATTACGAAATTAAGCGTATCGTCCAACTGCGAGCACGTGGAAAAACTTTGCGATGTACTTTTATAACAAAGCAAACTGCTAGACTCGCGCTCGTTGAATCATCTTTTGTTTTGCTACATTGTTTTTGGCCAGATGTATAAACTGGTAAAATCTTTCAAAATCAATCATATTATACTGCACTAACAGTTAGGCAAACATTTCCTAGCGACAAGTCAGCCGCGCGCGATCGTCACACATACAATGCTAATTCGCATAGATTATTGCTACACGTGTATCCGCGCTTGCGCATCCTGTCCGCGTGTGTGCGCCGCCAAATAATACTTGGAAACTCATTGTTTACTGACGGCTGTGATTAATATTTAACACTTAAGCTTCATGGACTATAGTCTGTCACCTCAAAGAGATATATGTCTTCCAATACAATACTATCTATATTTCCTTATGGGTGTATAGATAAAACTTTACAAGAGTTAAGAAAGCCATTCTGCTAATAGGACATAAATCTTAGAACAATAAGAATAAGACATGAATTAAAGTTTTAATCTCATTTTATATCCAAAAATAAAAGTAAACGTATAAAAACCATAACTCTATTATTACAAGCTTATATTTAATATCTTTGTCAGCTAAACCTCAATTAGTTAATGAAATCTGGTAAAATCTAGTTACATTCGTCCTTGTTTGAATAAATTATAATAAATTAGATTTATATTAGAGTGACCAATTTGAACCGCATTGATCTGTATGGACAACTTAAATAAGGCGACGGGTAGCCCTAACTAGCGACATCATTCGTTTTTAATTGTTAGCTACTAAACCGGATCTATTTTAAACAATTTCGGGGTTACAACCTCTCGGCAAACACTTATACTATTTATTAAAAAACTATGCACAAATGTTGGGTTCGTTTTTGTACGCTAAAAATTGATTACCGCCAAAAGCGGCCACTTTTAGCGAGAATAAATTTTTCGCGTACAAATGTTGGATCCGCATTTGTGCTTGTAAATTTAATAAATAGTGTAAGTGTTTGCCGAGAGGTTGTAACCCCGAAATTGTTTAAAATAGATCCGGTTTAGTAGCCAAAAATTAAAATAGATTGGCGTCGCTAATGTGCCCTACCAGTTACCTTAATTCATATTATTAAATGTTACATTCATATTTTTCCAATGCGAATAATTATGTATGTGAATTAATTAATGTTTGCATATTCAGTTATTATTATTTGTATAATTATAATATATTTTGCTATAACATTTGTTTATATTTGGGCAAAATGTAAAAAATAAACAATATTAGTTGTCTTCAATAGGAAAAGATCATAAATAAATGGTTAGTATCTGTCTTAGTCTTAAATACTCGTATTTATAATCTAAGCCATGCAATTTAATACATCATTAGTAATAAAGATGATAATGCGATTATACTAATCTATTTGCTGATCTTAATCTTGATCTTAAAATACTTTGTTATTTAAGCATTTACTAATTTTATCTTTAGGTAGTAATGGTTTAATTTCAAATAAGTACGTATTTTTGCCGTAATTAAGTTTTAAGTAAATTTTATTTTCTCTATAATAAACTAGCATAAAAGCTAAATTGTCAGTATAATTTGGAAATTCAACTTTGTCTTGTTGGTGCTCAGGAATTGGAAAGTCCAGTTTGTTAAACGCATTTTATTACATAATCTTAGTTCGGTCAATAGGACTTGCATCTTATCTTCTCGATGCTTTAGGTCTCATTTCGCTCTGTCTCATAGGAATGACGAGAAGGATAAACAAGAATAACGCAAGCTACTCACCCTATTGCATCAGCCGAGGAGTGGGCAACCTCAGGTTTTATAGCGGGCAGGCAGGTTGCCACACCTCGGACGATGCCACTTGTCACAGACCTGTTTTCTGGTAAAATAATGTCTTTTACTATCAAAGAAGTGAACTATTTAAAAACGTTCAGTAGGTGGTAAATGTAATTAAATTATAAAATATATAAGTATTTAAATATTTCTTCTGATTTAATTTTGCAAGTAGATTATCTACAAGTACGTGGTAGATAAAATTCAAAGAAATGTAGAATGTGTGTGAAACCACATATCAACGTATACATACGTATATAAAATATGTAATATAGTTTCAACAGATTGTAACCTGTTATATTTGGCTCTCTACACATACAAACGACCTTTTATTAGAAATAACTGAAAGTTTTGCATGGGAATTCTCATTTCGATAATGATGTTTGCCTACTAATTTACATACTAATAAGAACAATTTATTGAACCAAAAAGTTCATTTTAACTAAGTTGGTCAAGCAAAATTCGTTTGCTTAAATCTATTAAGCAGATTCATTTATATAATACGTAACCTAAGCAAGATATAAACATAAAAAGGCCCTATCAAACATTTAAGTTCGCAAGCGCCCAGGCACAGTTAACACTCTTGATTAGATAGAGTACGTTGAATGCGTTGATCGGCGAACATTTATCTCACTCGATTTCTATACCAACTTTGACCTTTATGTGTATACAGAACGCTATACCATAGACTTAGTATCGATAGATCCCCTCGAATTGTGAGTAAGACTAAAAAAGCACGTAACTGACGTAAGATTAAAAAAGAAAGAAAGAAAATATGTATTATTATAGACATCACAACACATAACTTATAGCAGTTGTAAACAGACCACAATCTGGCACAAACAGAAAACAAAACAAAACATAAAACAATTAAAAATACATATAAATAAAATAAAAGAAAAAAAAACAAAAATAAATTCAATCATGTCCAGACAGTGCCAAATGAATATTATGGTGTGTTATGACGTCTAGTATAAATGACTCTCACTCAGCTTATGTCACAGCCCAGACAAAGGCCATGACGGTGGTTTTCAGTAAGACCAGCTGAATGACCACGGACGCTTGTCTAGTTTATTTTGTGTACCTCCTACCTAAAAGCACGGTGAATAATGTCAAATCCTAAGCTACATTACACCGTGGAAGTACATTTGCATTAGGATATGATGAAAACGTAAAATTAATTAAGGCGATTGGATAGATTTAATAAATTGTATAAGTGTTTACCGAGAGGTTGTAACCCCGAAATAGTTAAAATTAGATCCGGTTTAGTAGCTAAAAATTAAAATCGATTGGCGTCGCTAGAGTGCCCTACCCGTCACCTTAATATAAAAAAAATCACAACTATTATTCTGCTACCTTGATTTGCTTGACTTTCTTGTTCTTCATTTGTGTGTAGTTACCTATTAATAGAAAATGAAAGTCAGGACTTTTATTATTTCTTAACACTCGCTTTTGCAAATGAAAAATACTGATGTTATCAACACTTTAGGTTTCCATTTTGTATGGAATTGTAAATAAATGTACGCTTAGAGCTGCTGTTCACGGAGCGTAGCTTCATATCAATCAATCAAACATTTATTGCTTCAGAGACGGGTATTCGTTAGTATACTGAAGCGTACACTACCGGCTGTACGCTTGAATACGCGTGTATGAAGCTACGCTCTGTGGACAGTAAGACTCATTTATTAACACGATAGGTAACATCTGTACTATTTATAAAGAGGTAAATCCTACAGACAGCGGATAACGCTTATAGGTAAAATCCGAAAACACGAAACGCTTGCGCGATGTAACCGATACTTAGCGCCATCTTCTGGTATAAAGTGGAACTAATATTCCGATACGGATTGAGGGCGGTCCACTAGTAAAATAATAAAACAATGTCCTGTCCTAGTACACCAAGGCATAGTCGCCCTAGCGGCGATGTATGAAGCTAGCTGTCGGGTTTTTTGCACACCGAGTCACCGATATCGACCACGACCGATAAAATCGGGTGCAACTTTACAACCGCGTACGATAGGCGGCCATGCTTGTTCTACTTGTTTATTCAGCTTTCGACTCTTTTCTTAATTGCGACCTTCTACTTTGACAACTTGATTTCTGCTATTGATGGGAATGAATCGATCTGTGTCTTTAAGTTTAAGCTTTTGAGTGACGATCATGCGCCTCTTGCATGTGAATTAAAGACTAGTTGTAGTGTTTTTTATAATAGGCGGTTTGAACAATATGAAAATACATTAGTATTAGTACATTACATTTTTCTTAATAATAAAAATCTCATATCGAGAAACATGGCAGACATTATGAAAAGTATCTTAGGTTTCTAAATAAGTGTTGTAATTTAGTTCACCCTACACTACAAACGGCACTCATCTTATTTTTTATAGTAAGGAAGGATTGCAATTAACTTAATAACTATTTTTTACTTTTATCTCACGCTTAACCCTTTGCTGCTGGATGGCTAAAAATAGCCAGGAGCCTCTATAAAACCCCAATAAAGCAACTGCTGGTATGTCCTACAGGCGACCTTAATTACAGCCTCCAGACGCAATAAAGCGTATGTGAGCTTCCCGGCGACTTATCGCTTATGTTATGATCTTATATGACGCGCTTTTTTTATACCTATAAGTCGTTGGTTGTTTGTTTGAGACCGCAAGCAGTAACCATTTGCAAATTCCTCTTTTACAATACTCTCTGACTTCATGCCACTTTTTTAAAAAAATATCCTAAAGGCACTTTCTTCTTAACGCCAAGGCTAAGGCACATTAGCGACGCCCAGTCAGTAGATTTAAATTTTTAGCTTATAAACCGGATCTATTTTTAACAATTGCGAACCGTCAACCGTCGGAGACTCGGCAAACATGTATACTATTTATTTAATAACCATGCACAAATGTTTGATCTGTTTTTGTAGGTACGCGAAACTTTAATTCACGCCAAAAGCGGTCACTTTTGGCGTGAAGAAATAAATGTAATAATAGTATACAGATTTGCTACGTCTCCGACGGTCGGTAATTGTTAAAAATAGATCCGGTTTAGCAGATACATTTTATTTTGGTGCACCCTTCATCTTAAATTCTTATCACATTAGTAACTTGTCATAAAACGACATAGAGATTATAATCTTCATTCAAAATTTTAGTCTAGACGACTGGTGTTTGACCGCGGCGTATAGCGTTCGATTGCTAGTCCAAGCAAGCCTTAGACCACTGTCTAAGAAGCAAGCACATCTAACAAAGATATTTTATTAGATTAGCCAGACATTTGGCCACAATCTTACCTGATGGTAAGTGATAACCGTGGCCGAGGATGATCATCTGTCTTGTAACAGCTTATTCACTCTTTTCTTGTATATGTCTAGATCATATCGTTCAGGGAACACATCTTCCGGCATAGAGTTCCATTACTTAGCCGTATTTCATTGATTAAAGTCGGGGTCAATATAGATTTTTTCTATCCTTTATATATTTTTTTGCAGTATCGCTTTCTTGATTCTTAAAACTTAGAAGATTAAATTTTTAGTACCTATCTTTCTTGAATAAATCTTCCTAAATTTTTTTTAAGTAAGTACATGAATGGCGTGTGCAAAATAAACTTGAAAAATGGCAAATACTTATTTATTTTTAATTTCTTGATACATTATTCATTTGTTGTCTTAATTTCGTTAACAATCAATAAAAAACTGGCGTCACTGATCCGTAAGGGCTTGTTATAAGTGCATCACTAAAATTTCAGATAATATAGCGCCAAAATCTGTAAATTGAAGGAACCCTGATTTTTTCATTCATTTATTTAGTTATAACATCTAAGCTTACTTATATCAATTATATCCTCTTTTATTAGTGTAAAAGTTACTATAACAATATTGTGTTTTTTCTTATAAAAGTTGATTCATTCTTTCAGTATTTAGTATACAATAAGGAAAATTAAAAGTCTGGCGCCATCGTATGACTCGTCGACCGCTAAACCAGTGTAGTATTTAGTCCATTAGAATACATGTAGGTAGCGAAATGATAATGTTGAAGAGAAGAGTAACACGGCCCACAATCCCGTACTTTAATATTACTACTAACGTGCTACTAACTAAATAACTGTAGGACCAAATAAAGTATTGAGTACACCGCATATGACATAATGATTTTAAGTGGTAAATATTGTACATACTGAGCTTAAACGAAAACTGTAGCAGCTCAACATGTTCATGTTACGGAGAAAGGCATATATAAATACCATAATAGATATCTAACAATATTGAATTTGTATGATCACAATCACATTTCACCTAACACTTATCTCGATTTCATTAAAGAACCATTGAACTGACGATAATTTACATTACGTAAGATACGTCACGAGCACGACACAGAGTTCGTAATGAAAATTGATGTTTCAAATTAAGCATTAGACACAGTTTTCTTATACACGTTTAAATTAAGTAGTTCTTGTATGAAAAGTAACTACAAATAACAATAAAAACTGACCGAAAGATCAATGAAATTTTGTATAATCAAGTGCATTGATATAAAACTGTACGTCTAAGAAATGAAAGAACCTAATTAAAATAATAAGGAAGTTACACCAGGCTGAATATTTTCCCCCACACTTTTTTTCATAGCCATTGACGCACTTCTTAATCTTTTCGAAGACGCTATTAGCCTATAAAGTAGTGCTGCTCTGAACTATGGCTGTCGAATCATATCCTATGTTACCAAATTGCTTCATCTTAGCTTGTAATTATCGGTTACATTCAAAGCCGTCGCTTTGGAGGAAACGCTTAGACCATGATTCAGAATTTGGGGAGTCTGATAATTACAATGAAGAGACTGTAATCTTCTAACAGGGGACCCAGACTAAGTGAGTCATAGTAACATGTTTTAGAAAATAACTGAAACGTACAGTTATCCTCACGATGTTTTCCCTCACCTGCTGAGCTAATGGTAGAAATACGCACATAGATTTAAATATCCAGAGATGCAAGCTCGGATTCGAACCACGCGTTCTAGGCGCGTTCTTATACACTAAACTACCTACTTACTCCGATGGCTCAGTGACCCAAAATGCCTCCGATACAAGACTCCTCCACTGGTCCTGATCATTCGTGGTTACTGAACTACTATCTCTCCAAATGTTACCAAATTGTATCAGCTGGTATAAGTGACATTGCTCAAAAGCCAAACCGGTTTGTGCCATCGGCAAAGGAAACTGCCCATAAAGGGATCCAGGTCGCAGGATGCATTTCATGCAATTTACGAATGACAGCGAATTGAGTCGTAAATACTCTTAACAAGGGCTCAAGTTGCGTAATGAAGTTCAAAGAATGTAAGAAAGAGGAACATCTGTCGTTCAATTTAGACTATAACCTTTGGACTAACACTCAATTGCAGTAACGATCTTTCGTACCGGTGTGTCTTTTTAACTAATGCAAATTTTATTGAAACTGCATGTATGTAAGTGCGATAAGAAAATATCCGAGGATCGAAAATAAATAGGTACGCGATGACAAAACATCATCTGATTTTAAGAGACTCAACAGCGCCGTGTTATAAATACCCCAGGTGATGCGTGATGCTAAGGTAACCGCTTATTACAGACAGGCCGTATACTTGTCTGCCGACTAAGTGGTATATGAATAGGATACGCTAAAAATATTTTTTCATCTGTGTTTTTGTATATGATGACGCGGCGCGTCAGACAAGGAGACGGATCACCTGATGGTAAGCGGCGATATCTTTATGATCACTTGACTATCGCCACTTTTCCCCGTGACCTTTTGTCACTGTCGAAAGTATTTTACCAATTTTTAAACTAGACTCTTCAGTGTTCTCATGTTAGTGTTTTTTATGAATATTATTGTTACGGTATGAAATTTAAAATCCGTCTTTCACACGCCTGTTTGTGACAACATTTTACGTCCGTTTGATATTAAAAACCTGTTAGGATTCAGGACAAAAGGGATGGTAATTTCTTTCCTTATCTAACCTTGGATTCCACAGGCCCTTGTTGATACGCTCGTGTTCTTTACCATATAATTAGTATGCAATCATGGTAATTATTTTGGCACTTCTCTTACAACCTTGGATCGAGGCAAGGGAAACACTTGACGAATGAGTTATGGGAGGTCGTGTAAATCGCGGATTGAATTAATTCCGAAAAAACTAGATTGACAACGTTACATAATGATAATGACTACTTACAAGTTTCTTGCTATGCTATGATGGCCAGAGACATCATGGTGGTCTGTTTCAATGTCGGTAGGCAATTTAACGAGTACATGCATGATTGTGCATGAGTTTGGATATTTAATAATATGATCATTGACCTTTTCGACACCACGTTAAACAGAAGTAATAATGTTCTCCTAACTAGTGATAACCTCACAGATTTAATAAGTGGAATAGCTGAATAGTGAGATAACGACATCAGGCATCACAAAAATAAAAAATGAAAATATCTTTATTCAATTTAAGTCCATAAAGAACTTTTATGAATGTCAAATGTTATGTAATCTACCGCTGATTCGGAATGTTAATTTCTACCGAGAAGAATCAGCAAGAAATTCAGTAGTTTCAAATAGTATGGTAATTATTTTACAATTTTCATTTTTAATATAATGCAATATTCTTTCTTATAAAGACAGAAAGCATGCAGCAATTGCTAACACAAGGCTTTAGCTACATTTTGCTAAAATATAAAATCCGTCTTTCACACGTCTGTTTTTAAGAACATTTTACGTCTTTTCGATATTAAAAACCTGTTAAGATTCAGGACCTTTATTGGCTGTTAGAAAAATTAGAAAACTAATTGTATTTCAAGAGCTGTAGATTTTGTAAAATAAATAAATAAAATGTATATTTGAGAGCAATAAAGCCCCAAGGCTTTGAAAAGCTATGGCTAAAAGATCGCTATAAATTGAGAAACATTGACGTAGAGTTAAAATATAATGCAACAAAGGCCAAAGATGCTGATTTTATGCCAGCCTCAGCAATTATCGTCGCCTGCAACAAAGCTGCATGCTTATCTGCATATTATCATTGAAAACTATCTTACATTTTAATGGAGGATGTAGGATTATGAACACGTCTAAGGATACGTGTGTATAGTTCACTTGGTACTATAGGTACAGGAATATTTATTATTACTACTAGCTTTCGCCCGCGGTTTCCCTCGCGTTGGAAAGAAACTCAAAAACTCAAACTCAAACAGTTTATTACATTCATGAATGTAAAATATGTTAAACATGTTAGCCTTTTAGCCATAGCATAATTTATATGACAGCAGCGCAGAACTGACAGCCGTTAGAGCCGTAAAGTCCTTGAGTGGAGACCGCGTACTCGGTAAGCGTAGTGTAGGACGCCCTGCGACAAGATGGGATGATGACATTCGAAGGCTGGCTGGTGTGGGCTGGATGAGAGTGGCCGAAAATCGGGAGCAGTGGCGTGCATTAGGGGAGACCTATGTCCAGCAGTGGACGAGTGTGGGTTGCTGATGATGATGATGATAATTTATATGAACGTGAATGGACTTAAAGTAGGACTTCTTAAAAGTGTATTAATGTTTTATTATCCTCTATTCCCTTCTGATATATACGAATTATATAATAGCATCACAGGCATATAATTTATATAAATACTAAGGAGTGTTTATATCTATACCTAACCTTATTATTTTTATATGTAGTTTAAATATTCTGTTAAATTGTAGAAACATTTTTTTTTTCAATATTATTTTCGATTTTTCAAAGAATAATTTTGTATCATTTTCCATTCTTCCTGCCGCACTCAGAGACGTCAATTAAGCTAAATGTTCACTTACTTAATGTGGAAAGTCTTTATGCGTATTGAAATAAGTGTCAATATTTTTTCTTAAGTACCAAAAGTTAAAGTTAATTTGGCGTCTCTGAGTGCGGCAGTTAGTTCATTAGGTAAATGATTAAAAATGTTAATGGCACTATAGTAAGGGCTAGCATCAAACATAGCCATACGGCTACTTGGTACTGGTTGCAGTTACTTATTTATTCAAATTATTAATACGGGGGGTATAAAGTCTATTATATAAGGAAGAATCAAAAATATCTGGGTTATATTTTATAAATTTACAAATAGAGAAGTTACTGTTAATATTTCTAGCTGTTTAAAATGGGGTCCGCAAGTATCCATTTTATCTATATTCATAATTATTCTGATACATTTTTTTTGTAATATAAAAATAATATCACGTTTATGCTATTTCCCTCGAGGATGATACCATGAGTTCAATTCTCGGGGTCGTGACATTCATCATCATACGACATATATTACTAAAACGTAGTTTTTTTTGTAAGGTTTTCTGGTGATATCCGCCATGTTTTCAAAATATTACGAGTACAAGAATCGGGCTCCAAATGTCAACCATGAGTGGGCAAAGGCATAGAGACCAAAAGTAGCTATGTTACTCTTGAGGTTCAGGTTCTTATAAAAAAACTGCATAGATGTTAGTCGAAATCGATTAGAGGATATTATTAGTATTAGTATGGATTATTTAGTTACAGATTATTTTGCCAATGTCACATGATAATTGAATAATTGATTAATTATTGAGAAGAGAGAAATTCTTAAGTATACTAATTATTGAACGCAGTCTTTCTCATAACAGGAAGCGAAATCTTGTTATTATAATCAATCATGCAGTTTTCTTCCTGCCTGTTTACGTCAGCGAAAACTTCCCCATTCTTACGACCACCTTACATGACTTCTTCCGAGTAAATAAATAAAAAAAAACTTATGATTTCGTTCGATAGATGTGTTATAGACCACCATTTGACCGTGGGAGACCCACGCGTCGGCATGAATGGGCCGTCTCGACCGGAGTGATACAGGGGCCTCACAGAAAACCGGCGTGAAGCAGCATTGTGCTGTTTCGTTGAATGAGTGAGGGTACCGGAGGCCCGTGGGAAAGGGGATTTGAAGGTTGGCAGCGCACTTGTGACTCCACTAGTGTCGCGTTGAGTTGAGTTACGTCCAAAACTGTCTCTTCGGAGCCTGGGGTACCCTTTGACGCATAATCCAGTTTTTTTTATTGTAATAGGTGGCAGTCGAGCAGACGGATCACCTGATGATAAGCGATTGTCGCCACCCATGGACACCTGTGGAGTCACAAGTGCGCTGCCAACCTTTAAACCCGCTTTTTCCCTCGGATTGGGCCTCCGATACCTTCACTCACGCGAAACACAGCATAGTACTACGAGTACTTCACGCCGGTTTTCTGATAGGCCGTGGTATCACTCCGGTCGAACCGACCCATTCATGCCGAAGCGTGGCTATCTCACGGTCAGTATTCGGAAAGTCTGGTAATTAATACTGATTTTGGTAGTTAACGGCGTAGCTTGTAGACGGCGGCATTGAATCATAAAATAAATAAATATTTCACAACATCACATACATTGATCTGACTCCGAGATAGGTAGCTCAAGCACCTGGATTACGGATGTCAGAATCAACAGTGGGATTACAAATATAAACATATAATTCTTTTCTTTTGTAAATACATACTTAATACATAGGAAAGACCCAGGACCAATACAAACAGACATGTTCATGCACACAAATGTTTGTACTGTGAGGGTATCGAACCCGCAACCCTTGGACCAAAGGCAGCGTTCACTACCACTGTTCCGGAACGGGTCGTCAAAAAAAAAAATCGCACACCGTATACTACTTAAAGAAACCCAAGGTGAATTATTAATCATCATGTTATATAATTAAGTGTTACTTAAGTAATCTTCCGTAATAAAGTAATGTGACAATCATTGCAATTTGCAACTTTGGATTCCTTTACTGCAATTGCTTTTTACAATTTTCATTCCATTCCTTGATTCCTAAGTAAGGCCAACAACTATGATTTAGTATTGTATATACAAAGGCAACTCTGCATTTATATCAAAACCCTCGCCAACCCGTCTGCCAAGCGTGGTGAGTATGGCAATTACCTCTCATGTGATTGAGGGAGGCCCGTGCCCCAGCAGTGGGGACTTAAATGGGCTGATGATGATGATGATGATGATACATAGGCATAATAGGTATTTATTAAGGTGACGGGTAGGGCACACTAGCGATGCTAATCGATTTAAATTTTTAGCTACTAAACCGGATGTATTTTAAACAATTTCGGGGCTACAATCTCTCGGCAAACACTTATACTATATATTAAATAACCATGCACAAATGTTGCAACTGCTTTTGTAGGCGAAAAATTGATTAACGCTAAAAGTAACCGCTTTTACCGTGATCATTTTTTCGCGTACGCGTTGGACCCAACATAATACGCATATACTCTAGTCTAGTCTATATGCGTATGCGCTTCTTATGCAAGGACTCGCGAAACTTTCCACCAGCAGCCAGACGCACTTCAAATACTTGTACTTGTAGATTATCGCGATTTCCTTTAAATTAATCATCCAGTCGTAATGTCAAGAACTCAACCAGTCAATAACATCGAGCTAATTACTCTAACAGGCTACTAAGTTTTCAGAATTAAGTGCCATAGTTTCTCAACATTTGCTAACTTGGCAAACTGAGTTCTATCTATGTATTATAAGAAAGAAAGAAAGAAAGAAAATACATTTATTGACCATCACAACACAGAAAAAGTAAATATGTACAATAGGCATAACACGACACGACTCAGATACAAAGGAAAGAGGCGATACAAGAAGAGATGGTGTAGTTGTGTGTAGTCCATCAGGTCCCGACCTCAGCATTTGCTTCTACGGCATTTCTGCGGTGCCGCAGCAGCGCTGGTATAATGGTGGGACATGGTTGTGAGTGAGTGTATAGGTAAATAAATAGCTGTAACGTACACACATACACGTATGATATATATTTAAAGATGTGTGGACTATAGAGCCATTCACTCTGTATTTTAGAATGTGACGTCACAAAATTAAGTACGCCTCCCACATCCCTTGTCACATAATGCCAGACTTCCTTGACACCCACCCCCTATTTAACATATGACGTAATTTATGGATGACTGATTAAACACTAACCGCCTATGACGTGGTCAGCGGGACCGCCGAACTTACTGCCATATGCCAGGACGTTAACGTCCCTTCCGGAAACCCGGCCTGAGGAAAATGAGGCCATAACGCAGCGTATTCTCGTGACATTGAAACCGAATTGATCCGAACCAATGTTTTGAAGACAAACGTTCTTGTACATCATCATCATTTCAGCCAATAGACGCTCACTGCTGGACATGGGGCTCCCCTTAATGTTCTGATCGCTCCTGTGCCGTCCTCATCGGAGGGATTCCGGCGACTTTCACGAAATTGTTGGTCCACCTTGTTCGTTGGGCCTGTCACACGACTGCGACTCTCTGTACGCAGCCCCCACTCGAGAACCTTTCCGTCCCAACATCAGCCGTCTCTAATTCTCCTCGCAATGTGCCCTGCCCATTGCCACTTGAGGCATTCAATCCTTTGGGCTATGTCTGTGACCTTAGTTCTCCTGCGGATCTCATCCATTCTGATACAATCAGGCTACAAGGACTATCATTTACCTTCAGATGGGCCGCATGCTCGTCTACCGTATTTATCGCAATAAAAAAAGTGGATTTTGTACAACAAGGAGATAAATATCATTTATTAAAAGATAACTATTAATCAATATACAGTTAACAAGCGTTGCATGTCGCCGCGTCATTGTTAATTAATTCACAAGCAAAGTTTATCTCCAGCTAAATGCTAATAGAAACGGCTAGCATTTCGTGACTATCTCTTACGAACATTTTACACAAAAGACATCATGAGACATCAATTAACTTAAATCACATTTCATTTGACTACTAATTATTCGAGTGGCACCTATTCAGGTAGCATTATATACTGCAATATACAGCATAAAGTTAGTAGCATGCGTCATGACTCAATTATAGCATGAAGCAGCACTGGCGCTTTATTTCGCCGAGTGAGTGAGGGTACCGGAGGCCCAATCCGAGGAAAGGAGAACGCCTCGTCAGCGCATTTGAGACTCCGGTTGTTGTGGGTGTCAGTTGGCGGTGGCATTCGCTTATAGGTCATCCGTCTGCTCGTCTGGCACATATCACATTAGAACATAGTACACAAAATATAAAGAAAAACCATTTTTATGACGTCCGTCCTAAAGCCTACGTCATGCGTGGGTGTGTGTGATTTCGTGTGCGTACGTATTCCATGGAATACTCCTAGGCTTAAGGGTAAACCTTCAAATTATGTAATAGTTAATCTTATTATTAGCGCAAGGAATTAACTATTCCAAGTGTTTCGTGCTAAAGTCTCAAAGACTACGTCAACATCTCCCAAAAATAGATATTTCTTTGCTGCGACACGAACAAATATTTGTAGACCATAATAATTTCTTCATCTATGTGACTGCCTATGTTCATATTTCTACCATTAAGCTCGGCAATCTGGGAAAATATCTACATCCAGCTGTGGACACACAGGCTATTGACGACGTGACTGAAATTGAAGTCGATGATAAAGCCATAATAATTATAGGAAACCAGCTTTGGCGCCAAGGTTTAATGCAGAAATAACATAATTCTTCGTCTAGACTGGTTGACCCACCAAAGGGTTAGTTAAGTTGTTTGTAGAATTATAGGTGAGGAGTATAGAAATTGATTGCTCAGGTCGAAGCACAAGCGATATTATGTCAGTGAGGCGTCTTCTCTCGATCTTTAAACCACTCGGCACATTGTTTGCACTTGATAATCAATATGTCTTTTGTTTGCAAAATTTTCGACATGGTTAAGGAAATTATGACATTTAAAAGGAGACAGTAGGCAGAATCTAGTTGAGACGGCAATCTTTTCAATGTTAATATGAAAACGACCAGGCTTGCCTAGCGCACATCCTTCAGCTGTCTTTCCTAAAGTAAACTGTGCACTAGAGATGCAAGATTTAACCCTAAGCGGAAGAAGAAAATTAGGAAATCGTAGGATCTTCTTACTTTACTTATGACTGTTTTTGACTGACTCGGCGGCGCAGTGGTTAGTGGGTCGCACTTTAAAGCGACGGCTGCGCAAGGGGTCCCGGGTTCGCCCCCCGAGCCAAAAATGTGTACCTAAATTTTCAGTAAGAAATTATTAGTGGCATACCGGAGTCTGGAAGTTGGCGGTCTTGTATCCCCTGTTCCTCGGAAAGTACGTTAAGCTGTTGGTCATAGTACACTAGAGCACTATATCCTGCAACGAGTACGCAATCGGTTGGAGGATATTGTGACTTTTTTATATTCAAGTGAAAGTATGGAATGTCCAATTTTTGATTTACGCAAAGTGTAGTGAAGGCTGTTACTTTACTGTTATCTCCCGATACTGTGTTTGTACCGAGGTGTGTCTTCGCGGCGTGCAATTCAGAAATAATCCTTCGCTAGACAAGTTGACTCATCGAAGGTGAACGCACCACCGACGCCAAGTTATGCGACGATAAAAGTGTTTCATTTGATTTTGAATCTTCTATCTATCGCTTAAGGTGTCGGGTAGGGCACACTAGCGACGCCAATCGATTTTAATTTTTAGCTACTAAACCGGATCTATTTAAGAGTTCCCCTCATTTTTTCCAGGATCCCATCATCAGATCCTGATATCCTAATCATGGTACCAATCCGGGACTATCTACTTTCCAACTAAAAACGAATCATCTAAATCGGTTCATAAATGGCAAAGTTCTCGGCGAACAAACATAAATATATATATATATATATATATATATATATATATATATATTATATATATATATTATATATATTATATATTATATATATTATATAATATATATATATATATATATATATATAAATATATATATATATATATATATATATATATGGGCTTGTCAATTGTCTAATACACTCGTGGGTATCATATCATTTGTGCCATACAATGTGAATTAAAAGAAAAAATCTTACTTTCAGTGCACTTATGCATTCGACAGTACCTACTACCTTAAGGATCTGTGAGTAATTCGCGGCGGCAGACTCTCTAATTATTGTTTAATCTAGACTCCGGCGCCCCAACGATCAGGCTTTAGGCTAAAAATAGCCGGACCTCAGGCCGCGCCCTCAGGTGCGCAGGCGCCGGCGCCGATCCCGTGACTAATGCAAGCGAGACGTCATTAGCGTTTAATAGGCGCATATCATTTATCTAGGTGTAAGATCAATAAATCATGGGCCTGGGTATGTCCCTGTTGAGAAGCTGATGAAACTCAGGACCATGTGCTGTGGGAATGTCAGCTGTATGAAGAAGAGCGGCAACAGATGCTGAATGACTGGAACAGGAACGAGATAGGGCCAGTATACCATCAAGAGATGGTCAACTCTGCAGAAGGTTTTCGACGGTTGCGTGCGTTTGTACACAAAAGGCTTAACATTAGGAAGGAGTTTGATTGATGTGGAACTGCCCGAGCGCGAGTCGCTTGTGTTGTGGTATTTCACACCCCATTTGGGGAGAAGTGACATTGAGATGGGACACAGACACAGACTTTGTAGGGAGTGAAGAAACGCATCGGGGAAAGAGCCCTTAGCAAGTACCTGGTGAGCGTCTCCCAAGATTCGGTCCGTATGCCGAGACGGTAGAAGGGCCATGGGCTGGTGGAGGGTTACTTCCGCAATCATGGGCCTGATCGTGGGAGCCACCCTTTACCATGAATGGCTCCGGTTCTACCCGTGTGAGATCACGGAAAACCGTTGAGAAGCAGCTCTTGAGCTAGGGTCCTGGAAACCCAATCTGTCATTCTATAAGGCTCGTAGCAGCATTATATACCTACTCGTACTAACATTATCACCACCGGTCAAAGTCCACCAAGTCGCTCAAAGAGCTATGGAAAGGGCTATACTCGGAGTATCTCAGAAGGACCGCATCAGAAATGATGTAATCCGAGAGTCACCGACATAGCCCACCGAATTAGCAAACTGAAGTGGCAGTGGGCTGGTCATATTAGCCGCAGAACTGACAGCCGTTGGAGCCGTACAGTCCTTGAGTGGAGACCGCGACTCGGAAAGCGTAGTGTAGGACGCCCTGCGACAAGATGGGATGATGACATTCGAAGGCTGGCTGGTGTGGGCTGGATGAGAATGGCCGAAAATCGATAGCAGTGGCGTGCATTAGGGGAGACCTATGTCCAGCAGTGGACGAGTGTGGGTTGCTGATGATGATGATGATGATGACTAAAAAAGGAGGGTCTCAAAACCCAATCTGTAATTCTATAAGACTCGTAGCAGCATTATATACCTACTCGTACCTACTAACCATATATTTATTTTCGGAAAAAGATTGGTCGAGATAAGGAAGGAATGTGTTTACCAACAAGTCTTGTTAAACATGACAATTAAAGCGAAAAACATTATTCATTCTGTTTTTTGATATTTGCAATCGATAACAGTTCTCAGTAATCGGTTTAGTTTGTTTACAAAATCAAACCAATCAACAGTTTTTTATTTAGTTTTTGGGACCAGAATTGGCTTGCAATTTGCTATGTATCTTTAAAAGTTAAGCAAAATTATATTATTGAGTGGACTGGGAAATATTTTTTTATATATTTCGGGTTAAAATTAATTCTCGCTGTTCCCCAGGGGTGGAGCAGAAGTTTTTGAAACAGTCAATGATATTAAAAATAAAATATCATTGGAAACAGTCGTAAGTAAATAAGTAAGTTCTTTATTGTGGGAACGGGTAAGTAGAAAAGATAACAAAATCAAAAAAAAAACACTACTCCGAGTCCTGCCCATTGCTGAGCTTACAATTTGCCCTTTCTGTGTCACTGTTCACCCGCGGTGGAGAAGCAGGGGGTGGACAGTGGACATGTCATGATATCCTCATTAAAAACGGTTTCTCTACGTGCTATTTATTTATTCAATTACACAGGCACTTAAACCTAATTACGTAATTGGAACACACAGTAACAAAAGTAACAGGGTAAAACAGATAATATGAAGTTAGCAAAACTCTATTCAGTCTCCCTCACAGAAAGACTGGCAAGTAGACACTATACTGTGCCACGGAACCACAAACAGATCACAGAGGGGCTGGCGACCCAAGAGTGCATTGAAGGCGGTGTGCATGCGACATCGGGGGACTCCGCGCGGGCTGCGGTACGACACGGCATGCGTGCAAACAGTAAATGGCGACGAGACGCGATGACGGATATAATTTTCTGGAATGAATAGCCGCGAAATTTCTTCTGGGACATCAGGGCACTGAATATCGCCCCGAAGTATTTTCAAACGAAAATACGAAAGCTATACGAAAAACTGGGTATATTATTACTTTATCAAGTTTTTTATGACTTGCAAGGACTAACAATAGCGCTTCGTTTATAAATAGCCCGAGAATGCTTACTTTGTAGGCGTGAAGACGGCTCCAGCGTTAGGTACAGCATTTTGTAATCAGCACATGAGAGCAATAATAATGTTGTCGACAGACTTTAAATTAATTCCTTAATCAAGAGCCAAACCTCTTAAAGTGACATTTTCACTATCGTGAACTTGGCTTGGTTGAACTTCTGTGCACTTTTGAACAACTTAAAAAAAATAAAAAATAAGGAAAAAGAAATATTTTTAAACTTTTTTAGTCTCTATTTGTTTAAATTGTGAAGTGTTGAGTTTATAGCTCTACCTTCATTTGTTTGGTTACCTAAATCACTGAATTTTATTGAAAAAATAACGCTATTGACGCGACTTGGTCATTTGATTCCTCGAATCCTGTGCTTACATTGCATTCAGCATACATTGTTTAGGCGCTTTCAAGAAACTCCGGACATTTTCCTCAAGCGCCCTTATTTTTTTGGTTACGCGCCTACCAAGAATCCCAAGGTAGTAAAGCCCTGTAATTTTATGCTCAGTGGCGTCAGTCAGTAATTATCCTCCGGCGGCGATTGTGAATGACTTTGTACGGAGATGATTATTCGAAATCAGCGGCTTAGAAACGGCTCTGCAATTCTGCATAGAAATGCAGGAGACTTTGTAGTTGGGCTAATGTAATAACCATGTCCATGTCCATGATGAACCATGTTCTTGTAACCAATATTTCGGCTATGGCGGTCAATCTCAATTAACACCCATTGACTCAGGACATATTATAGAGCACGACTGTGCGGGGAGACAAGTGCAGTCTCTATTACCTTACCCTAATACATATATTATTGATGTCCCATTGGACATCTGTGTCACACGACCAAAGAGGTATCAGGCGCAGGACCAACAGCTAAACGTGCTCTCCGAGGTACGGATCCGTATTCACGTTCTTGTTTGTACCCACAAGATCGCCAATTACCACAGACTTGAGGTTGACACTGAGAATTTCTTAAGGTGACGGGTAGGGCATACTAGCGACGCCGATCGATTTTAATTTTTAGCTACTAAACCGGATCTATTTTAAACAATTTCGGGGTTACAACCTCGCGCCAAACACTTATACTATTTATTAAATAACCATGCACAAATGTTGTGTCCGTTTTGGTCCGCGAAAAATTGATTACCGCCAAAAGCGGCCACTTTTAGCGTGAATCCATTTTTCGCGTACAAATGTTGGGTCCGCATTTGTGCATAGTTTTTTTTTTTTTATGATATAGGTGGCAGACGAGCAGACGGATCACCCGATGGTAAGCGATCACCGCCGCCCATGGACACCTGCAACACCAGTGGTGTCACAAGTGCGCTGCTTACCTTTTAACCCCCCTTCCCCTGGATTGGGCCTCCGGTACCCTCACTCACGCAGCGAAACACACCGCATGCACTGCTTCACGCCGGTTTTCTGTGAGGACGTGGTATTACTCCGGTCGAGCCGGCCCATTCATGCCGAAGCGTGGCTCTCCCACTGTTATTGTTATTTAATAAATAGTATAAGTGTTTGCCGAGAGGTTGTAACCTTGAAATGGTTTAAAATAGATCCAGTTTAGTAGCTAAAAATTAAAAGCGATTGGCGTCGCTAGTGTGCCCTACCCGTCACCTTAACAGAAAAATCCAGGTACAAATGTGTGTCGTGGATCGTATCGTAACCATAACGTTAACACGATCAAATGCTTGTAGATGAATATGCTTGAGGTACCGTGAACTATACATCCTGTGAAATATCAAGAATAAAATCCTACGACGCCTACCGGTAGTTATTCGTTAAAGACTGCGCTTACTGCGTAGGCACATTACACTGAGCTGAGTAATCAGGCGCAGACTCGCTAATGATATCTTTAAACGCAGGCGCCGCCCGTAACGAGCGGAACGGGCTCAGACACTCTCAAGGCTTTCACGCGTGTTTGAAAACACTTTCGAAGTTCAGACTATGTAAAAGTTGTAAGAAGATCTGGTCACCGGTAGATTTAACCGCCCAACGCGGATTTTTCATACTTACGTGTTCATTTTACCTTTACGTTTCTCCATGAAGTGAAGGTGATTCAAAATGTGATGATTTATTTCAATTTTCCAAGGAAATGGCTTTACAGAAATCCGGCGAGACGCAGCGCTGGGTTTTACTGAGCGAATGAGGGTACCGAAGGTCTAGTCCGAGGGAAGGGGAGTTTTAAGATTGGCAGCGTATTTGTGACGCCACCAGTGTGTTGTACTTCGGCAGAGGGAGTCTCTTACCATCAGATTCCACCTATCATAAAGCAAGGTTAATTTCAGGGACAAATACGAATAAATGTATGAATTCATTATTTTTATGTACCCTTCTTAGTGCCGTTTAGAATTTCGCAACCGAAACAAACATTAATTGTATTTATAATCATGAACTGAATGTAATTTAAATTACAAGTAGGCAACGTTGACCCTAATTGCATCTGATTGTATTATAAAAAAAACCTATTAATTTTATACATTAATGTTCTTGCTCAAGTAACTGTTTTTCAGAGAGTCTGATTGGATTCAATTATAAATAAAAAGAAAATATAATTTTAGCTTCTTACTGCTAAAAAGTTCTATTCGTTGAACTCAGAATACAGGAAGACTATTTATGTTTATAAGGCCTATATCTATAAGAGATTTTCCATGATTAGGGACCTCGGTGCACTGATTCGCCTAGGCGAAGTAGACGTAGCTACCAAGGTAAGGCTAGCCATAGCTATGCCACTGGCAGTGGGTACGCTCGTGTGCTAAGAAGGCCCATCAAGTCTTCTCTTACAACGCGATCCCACCACCTTGACAGTATACTAAACGCGGCAGACCACAAGGCACATGGTCCTCATCTTATCGTGTAATACCCGCTAAGGATGCTTAGCTGTCGCTTTGGAGCCCGTACCATGATTCAGGATTTGGAGAGTCTGGTAATTACAATGAAGCAACTGCCGTCTGACCTTCGCAACCTTTTTTTTTTGGTCAATAGGTTAACGCTTGACCACAATCGCACCTGATAAAAAGCGACGATGGGGTCTAGGATGATACGCTTTTGCCTAAAAGATGCCCGTTCACTTTTGCCTTAAAGATGTCCAGATTATAGTGGTCAGGATAAACAAACCTCGGCAGGGAGTTCCATTCCTTAGCCGTCCGCATTATAAATGTGGAAGCGAATCGCTTCGTGCGGATAAGAAGTGGTTCTACCACATAAGGATGAAAGCCCTCGCCGGGCCTTGTTGTCCGGTGATGGAATATGGATGGATGGCTAGGGGGGAACAAATCATGTAGAACCTCCGCACACTCCCTGAAATTAATCCAGTAGAAGACCGAAAGGCATGGCATACGTCGACGATGGTCCAGGCTCTACTGGCCAGCTTCGGAGAGTGCATCATCACCGATGAGCTCCTTCGCATGTCGCTCGAGAGTCCAGAGCGTCTAACTGATACCGGGCAGAACCGTCCCAGAGGTGACAAGCAGTACTCCAAGCAGGAGCAAACCTGAGCTCGATATAAACTTAAGAGCTGCTACGAAACGTGCAGGTTTCCTAGCGAGAACATTGCAATGATGGTAGAAATACGTACATAGATTTGAAAAATCCAGAGGTGCATGTTCGGATTCGAACTGCGACCCCCGTATGGAAGACGCGTTCTTTTGAATCACTGAGCTACATTTCTCACCACGAGGCACATGAGTAAAAATATATTAACTTTTTATTAGTGTGCACAAACTTCTATAGTTAACTGCTACTCTCTTTAAGGTTTAGCAAGCGTCCGCGTGCGGTAAGAAGAGAAGCGTGTCGCTCTAATTAAAAGGTGTCTGTCGTCAGATAGTGAGCCGGTAATGAGGGCGTTTAGCGAGGCGCCACCGGGACAGCCGTGCGGTAGGTCCGCAATCCACACGCGGCATCCGCATTTAGTACGATTTATACGTTTTGCGGAAAAAGCAGGCGTGCAACTTGCGGAATCTTTATAAGAATTTAACTTAATCTTTTTTGGTCTAGTGGTTTAAGTACTGGGCCGTGATCTCAGGGTTTGATTACCGGGTCGAGCAAAAAGTATGTTTGATTGTGATCACTAATCCGCATTTGGCAGATGGTGATGATTTGGCATATATAGCGATAATTTGATTTCTATGATGGAGGCCTTTGCCCTGCAATGGGACAGTTTGTAGGCTGATACTTTACTTTTTTACTTGTTGACCAGAGATAAATTCAAGACTAGGTGGGAATGAACAGAACAAGGAATGTTCGTTAGACGATTTTACGAATAAATTTTACCGTGGGAAAGCCACGCTTCGGATAAATGGGCCAGCGCGATCAGAGTGATAACACGCTCTCACAGAAAACCGGCGTGAAGCTGCTGCTGTGTTTCGCTGCGTGAGGTCCAATTTGGGGACAGGGGGAAAGGTTAGCAGCGCACTTGTGACTCCACTGATGTGGCCATAGACACCCGTCTATGGGCTGCGGTAATAGCTTAACATCAAGTGATCCGTCTGCTCGTCTGCCACCTATCACTTAAAAAAAATAGAATTTCAAATAAAAAAAAGCGAATTTTCATCGAATAATCGTATTCTTGCATTAAATGAAATATCAGATTAATATAAAGTGTTGCTAAAGTATTACTAGGTTCATTCCTTAGTCTTAGCCTAGTCTTCCATTATTTTAGCTGGCGTGTTTTTTCCCACTTGCGTCAGTTTTAAAATGGAGCCTGTTTCAACTGGCAACTTTTGGAACTATCCAGTACATACTGACTGATAGATGTGCCTTCGTAAATCTATTAGTATGTTATATCAATGCAGAGAAATCTTTATTTGTGTCATGTCAAGGTTTTATAAATCGCTTGTAACAAATAAATCTTAATTTTACTGCACTTTTACTGCCTTTGCACCGTATAGCCCCGCACGATAAGGCCGCCAGGTGAACGGCCGCGCTGTTACGCTGTCCTCGGCCCATGGCGTTTCGTACCTCACGACGTTCAGAGAGACACATCAACGTTATACATAAAATCAAATTTCTTTAACTATTCTAATATATGTGTCAAAAGCGTTTGATTCAAATTTTGACAGATTGTAGTTTGTGGCTGTCTGTACCAGCATACCATTGCCATTGTGGGTTTCCGAGTAAAGAACATGCTCCGTATCCACTCAGCTAGATGTGCCGATAAGAAACATGGCTCTAACTTTCTTAACATCTAAATCAAGATCATTTTCCTCCAGTATATATCATGTTGAAAGTCATAGAGTTCTTGAACGAGATTATTAAAAAAAAGTGTGTTAAGGTTTTTAAGGGGCGGCTATTCATATGCAAATCCTCCGAGGTTGGGTCATCCATACTCCATAGGCTGTGGCATTTGCTGCAGTTACCTCCCTTTTAACCTATTGTCCATTTTGAACTTAAGACCCCAGACCAAGTACCTGGTGCGCGTCTGCCAAGATTCGGTCCGTATGCCGTGGCGGTAGGAAGGACCATGGATGGTAGCGGGATTTGTCCCTTTTTAACTACTTAAATGACACCAACTGTTTAGTTAAATCGATATTACTAAGCGATATTATAAATGACTGACTTTGTCCCACAGAACGGGCTGCTGTCGTCCCTGCCGTACCTGGGCAAATATCTGTGCGCGCTCGCTTCGTCGGTGCTGGCCGACCACCTGCGCAGGAGTGGCCGCCTCTCCACCACCGCTGCGAGGAAGTTGTTCACTGGTTTCGCTGTTGGACTGCCTGGTAAATACATATTCGGACACGTAGTCGTCATATCGAATTGGGCGCAATGCGACCCATGCTCAAACACATATTTTTTATTTTATAGGTGGTAGACGATTAAACGTACTACATTATTATTAGGTACACTAGTGTTGATACGTAAATGACAATTTGTACCAGGTGTTCTTAACCTTTTTGCCATGACAAAAATTGACAATGGCCATTTGACAAAAATGCTGTGAACCACCCACATGCAGTGCAGATGTGTACGCGGACGCATTGATTTGGTCGTTAACACATTTTTTTTTATGTGATAGGTGGCAGACGAGCAGACGGATCGCCTGTTGGTAAGCGGTTGCCACCGTACCTTAGACACCCACGACACCAGGTAGAATGGATCTGCGCACCATTCTGGGGATTCTTCCAGGGACCACCAGTGGTCTGAGGACCCCTGGTTAAGAGCCCTAGATCAGGGTTCTTATAAAGCTTAATATTATTGTCTGTCTGTTTCTCAGGCGTAATGATGCTGGTGCTGGTGTTCTTCGGCGAGGACCGCGTGTGGTCGATCGCCATCTTCACCATGGCGCTGACCATCAACGGCGCCGTGACGGCCGGGTACCTCGGCAACGGGCTCGACATTGCGCCTAACTTCAGCGGTTAGTAGCTACCTACTTTATGTGTCCGCCAGGAGTTTTGAACTTGGCGGTCTTGCACTACCGTGCTACGAAAAGAACGTAAGCACGACCAACTTCAGTGGTAAGAGTTATTGTGTCCGCTAGGAGTTTGTAACTTGACAGTCTTGCACTACCGTGCTACGAAAAGGACGTATGCACGACCAACGTCAGCGCTTAGAGTTCTGTACGTGTCCGCCAGAAGTTTTGAACTTGGCTGTCTTATACTACCGTGCTACAGAAAGCTCGACGAAAAAGTTCTGACCCAGAAAATCATTAATCCAGAAACCGCTCAAAATCGCCCAGAGTGGAGAAAACGGACAAGGAGAGCCGACCCAAGATGATGGGAAAAAGCGCAGACAGATGATGATGAATAAGGTTGAATTATTTCACTTCGCATATTTTTACTGTTTTATGATTTGAAGTACTGCCTGCGTCTGGTACCTCAGGGAGTTCCCATATTTTGTCCTGGATGTAGTCCGTTGATCAGAAATGATGTAATCCGACAGAGAACCAGAGTCACCGACATAGCCCACCTAATTAGCAAACTGAAGTGGCAGTAGGCTGGTCATATTAGCCGCAGAACTGACAGCCGTTGGAGCCGTAAAGTCCTTGAGTGGAGACCGCGACTCGGTAAGCGTAGTGTAGGACGCCCTGCGACAAGATGGGATGATGACATTCGAAGGCTGGCTGGTGTGGGCTGGATGAGAGTCGCCGAAAATCGGGAACAGTGGCGTGCATCTCCTCCACTGCTGGACATAGGTCCAGCAGTGGACGAGTGTGGGTTGCTGATGATGATGATGTAGTCCGTTGAGAATTATTTTAATTATTGTTATTATTCTCTGTAGGTACCATCTTCGGCATGGCCAACACATTGTCATCGTTCGGTGGCTGGCTATCTACATTCATGGTCGGAGAACTCACCAACAAAAGGGTAATTATAATATATTTTTTTAATTATATTTTACAACATCACATACCTACATTGATCTGACTCCGAGTTAGGTAGCTCAACCACTTGTGTTACGGATATCAGAACCAAAATACTATATGTATGCAGAAACGTGTCTCTTCCTAGCCTAGCGCGTAGGTCATGCGCGTGCAGATGTTTTTTTTGTGTATCAGCGGCCACAATCTAGACTTCATACCTGACTGTGAAAATGCACATTGCAGAACACAGTGGAACAATGGAACATCGTGTTCTACATCCTGGCGGGCACGTACGTGGCGGGCGCGCTATGCTTCGTGTCGCTGGGCTCGGGCGAGCGCCAGGCCTGGAGCGCGGCGCGGCCGGCGCCCCAGCCCGGCGCCGAGGACCAGCCGCTTAACGAGGAGAAGGCGTGAGGACTGAACGGTTAGGATCCAGGTACACAATGTATACAAATCTGTCAATTTTTTTAACCGATTTTCACCTGTATGTCACAAACACCTTAAACTCTGATTTTGTTTTTAGTTTCACTAGCGCTATTTGATTTTTAGTTAATTTAAAGAAAAGAGAAAAGTAACAAAAACAAGAAACAAAAAGTAAGAACAAGATAAAAGTTAGTAAGTAAAGACTTCAAACGGTTACTTATATTAAGATGTCACAAACACCATAGTTGTAAATGTTAATAAGTGGTCACTTTTCACATTAGTTACTTCTTGAGTACACTACCTAAGAAAACAGTTTTTTTTCTTTAAGATGCCGGCAATCAACGTATTTTCCATACAAACGTAATACCAAAATAATTTTCAATTTGAGATATCTCGACGTTTTTTTACTGTTATCCGGATTACGGAAGTATTTATCTAAGTATGACTGTTAAACCATTTTCTTACAAATATATGACTATTTGTTTTATATTAAAAACGCAATTAATAATTATCTAAAACAGAGACACAGCTTGTATTGTCTAGTCACACAATATTTTAAAGAAAATCAAAATATAGTCAAGGTTAATTCTAATTTAAGACAGCCATCTTGCTGTTTCTACTCGCACGTAAGGGTCGCGGGTGGCGCGACAGAGATAGTGAGATGTCAGAGGAACGGCGAAGCTTGCCTCGAATTGAATTTGAACTGACTGTTGTTTGGACTGACTTTAAGTCCTACCTCCGCAGGACTTAAATATCTTGTGAAAATCAAATGCGCTAGTGTAACGAAACGAATGTTTAATGTCTAGAGATTCTATTACGAAACTCATTAGATAATTAATTTCTACAGTTCAACACCCTTCACGTGGAAAAGTTTATTCCGTAGTTTTTTTCGTTAGTTTTTTTTCCTTTTCAATTCCTATCTTACAAAAAATAAGTTGTAGTAAATGTTCTTGGATCCACTTAGTCTGTAAACTTAGTCTTAGTAAAACTATCTTTTGTCAGACTTAGGTTTTACGTTTAATTTATTTATCATTAACTTATTTCTAGTTATTGTTCTAATTCATATTAAAAGCATACGCACAAGTTTGAAAAAGCAATCGAAGTAATTGACCTTAAGTCTGACAAAATTAGAAATAACTTAGTTTTGTAACAACATTGCAATGTTCAAAGGTTGTTACAAAACAGAAACGCAGATATGTTGATAAATGTTTTGAATTAGCTTTAAAACATTCTATTAACACTCTGGAACGGTTGCTGCCACAAATATCCCTTTAAAATGCATTTACAATTTGCATATTTCTTAGGCATATTTGTGGCGGCCATTCGGATGAGCTTTATTTTGAATGGGAAATTCGTTTGAGGGCGAAATTCATATATAACATGTATAGTCTGAGCCACAAAAATTGCATAACTATTGATTCTTATAAATATAGCATTTTTTTACGATTTATCATCTCAGTCAAAACAGATTTATACAGTATGTAGTTTGATATTGACTGCGTTTGTGGTTCCGGGTTCGATTCGAAAACTGGCAGTCTGATTTTTCCGTTAAGAAATTCAGTGTTGGCTCGGAGTCTAACATTACGCCCTCAAATAGATTTTTTATTAGAGAAAACGCTCATTGAAAAAATAAAAAAAAAACTCAAAAAAAGGCTGTTAAAGTTTAATGATTGTGATGTATTTATATAACGTGCCGGCTTGCGCAATGGACACTCGATATTTACGGCCGATCTCTATAGCTCTACCCACGTCATCAATAATTATAATCTATAGACTTATCGATTATTCATAGAATAACTGTAAACATAAGCACTTGTAACAGAGGCCCTTTTATTAATCGTCTTAGAAACTTCTCGATATAGGTACTGCTGAAAACTAAACATTTTCCCTTATACAACAAACGATCACAACAAAAAACAATCTGCCCATACAAAATTCTGGGAACCAACTGGTAATTTTGTATGGGAAAATGAATTTTATTTTGAGATTTGACCCGGTTTTTTGGGGAAAAACTTTTGTTTGCTATCAGTATAAAACCACCTCTAGAAGTTTTTAAGACGTATAAGAAGTACAGTTTGCTTAGATCTGAATTTAACCCCGTATAGTTAAATGAGTTACCTCATATAATAGGTTGCCAAGTATACACAGCGTGTGTGGCGACGCTATAGGATCGGTCCCTTCGATTTGTAACGGTGGTTCTAAGAAACCCGACTCATCGTTATCTTGAATATGATAGTTCTAAGTGTCAAGAAATCGCCCTGTGTAGTCGTTGGCCCTGTGCTTTGGGTATGTGGATTGTATATGCTTCGCTTGTTTGAGGAGTGAAATGAACTATAAACTATGTGTACCTAATTCAAGATTTTATTATACAGAGTAGAGGGCTTATTAACCGTTTAAGAAACTTCAAAAGGGCTTTACACTGATAAAAACAATATTTTTCCCTGAGGACATAGGGTTAAACTAAAAAAAAAAACACCTTGAAATACAAATGTGATCGGCTGATTTTTTTTTCATATTTCTTTCTGTTACTCAGAGAAAAATGGTTGTTATTATCAGAAGTGACCTAGACAAGTTTTTAAGCTATGATAGTTTACCAGTTTCAAGACAGTAAAAAAATCGCCTTGTATGGTCCAATAGATGATACATATTTTACGTATTTTCTACTTGAATTTTATAGTAACTAATAAGAATATTTTTCGATCTGTCTACAGTATTTTATAATTAATAGCTTCATTTCATTGAACTCTAGAGGTGTATTATCCATACGCTGTGTTGTAAAGACGGGCATAATTTGACTTCAAACCGACAACGTAAAGAGCTTCATCAGCGATGAAGCAACTTAACTCGCTGCTGTACTTATTGAAGTGTAAATTGATCTTTATATGCATGAAAAAATAGCTATTTAAAATGAATCATCATCACAAAGGGTTATAGCGTTGTCGGTTTCGAGAACAAAACCTTAAATGCCCGGATGAACTGATAGTTAGGTAGCATGAAATATTCGGGACCAAACTTATGGGCAACTAAATACGCTCGCTTTGTAGTAGAAAATACACCTTTTTAATTTTTATAAAATTGTAAGATATATTCCGGTTATTATTCATAATGTAACGAAAAGACTAATTTTTTTTCTGCTATAAATTGAGCGTAAAAACTACATAGATTTCTTGATTTATTATATTATACAATTATAAGTATTTCAACTAAGTATCAATTTATTTATTTTACTACGTCGAAAGTTTAGGAAAATTCTGAGCCATGATAGCTTACCAGTGTATGGAACGGTCGGAACGTGAGCATAGACAAGTCTCGTTTCTTTTACCGTAAGACATAGATTATAAGATTAAGCCATGTTCGCACTTAGCTTTATTACAAGGGACAATGCATTGTTTTTTTTTGTGCATTTTGACAGCTGTGATAAAGAGATTTGTCTATGGCCTGCTACACTTAAATAGTGTCTACAACTCAACAATATTGGATCACTAGTTTTAAAAAAAATACGTTTAACGGCTATTAGTAGTTCCTAAATTACGATCAGTATTTCGTGAATGTTTTGTTCTCGTTTACGCAGTTTCCACAGGTGAAGTTTATTTACCAACAATTGCAGGGTATATCAATCCATAGAGTAGGGTAAGCAGGGGGAATAGCGCTCAGTGGGTAATAGCGCCCACCTCTGTAGCTCTGTCAAAACAGTACATAGCAACACGCCACGTTGTGTGGAGGGCGAGGGGAAGGGTCTTCGAACCTACAACGATGCGATCGGACAGTCAGCCCGCGTCATGTGACGGTGAAGTGCGTTTCTTTTTTTGCGCCCGCACTGATCTAATATTTCGTCTCATGATTTTTGTCGGTAAATCTAAAAGGCTGATCTTCAGTACTAATATGCTAATTTATGATTGTAGACTTGACTTCGTTAATATTTTGTTTAATTATAATGTCTTTTGTTTGATATTTTCCAAGAAACATGTTTGGGTGTCATTAGCCCGGACCTCGAGCGGCATTACCCGATGTCAGGGGCAATGCCACTCAAACATGATTTTTTTTTTAATGTTTTTTACTATTAATGGGTCTAAGATATAAGCTTCTGTAGTTGAATTGTTGACTAATAGATAATTAAAGAATTTAACTAATTATTTAGCCGAAAACAGGACCTAATGTAAGTTTACTCTTGTCTGTGGGAACGTGAAATCTAAAAATATTATAGGTATTATCCATTATTTATATTACTATTAACTAAGGGAAAATGTTGTGTAAAGTATTTATGAGTACTTTTCATGTAACTACTTCCAAAATTGTATTTTGTTTGTATTAAAAACTCTTTTGAAGTAGTTTTTAGATAGGAAATGACGTATCTTACTATTTACACGGTTGTTTAGAACAAATAATGAATGCTTGTGAATTAATAACTATTATTTTACTTTTCAATTATTGTAATTAAATCTGGTGATACTAATCTTTGCTGAATTATTACTTCACATTTTAGGAAAATGTATGTCATGAATTTAAATATTTTTGTTAATGTATATTTAAATGTAATTAAAATGTCATTTTTATTTCGTACATTATTTTCCATTTGTGTTAAACGTCTATTTTATTGTAGACGAATTTTGTGTAGAGAACCATTTAAATGCATCATTTGTTTTTCTTTAGGAAAACATTTGTCTGATGTCTAATATTAATTTCTGACACCAAAAATACATCTGATTTCAAATAGCCTGAAACACAGAGCTAGAATTTTAATTCCTTAAAAATACACAATATTAAAGATATAGATTGGTGTCAGGAATTAAGAATAGTTGTTTTAGTAATAATCATTTGATTACCCTCATCACTTGGTTTTAATTAATGAATATTATAACATTATTGTAATTCTTATAGAAAATGTATCACAAAATTAGCGTCACTGTCGAGTGTGTATGGTTGTTCAGTGATTATTCTGTGTGACGAGTTCGGTTCGAGCGCCTGAAGACCTACAGCGAAACCGTACCGCAACGAGCGAGCATAAACCTGTCGCACCTAAACAAATTTCACCTTATTTGAAAACGCGATTTAAAGTTAGTACCGCATTAAAACTCAATCTTGTCAAGCAATCAAAAATGCAATCCCGTTCCTACGTGCAATTTTAAAAGGGGCTAGAACAACTTTTGTTCCGGAGCTATTCTTAGACCGCGTTTTGTAATAAGGGTGAAGATGTGCATCACAACGCATGTGAAAGAGCGAGGTCAAAAATTCGGTTGTATATCAGTTTCGTTGTAGGCCCTCTGCTTCGCGCATGTGAAGGCAATGTATACCGTTACTAAATTAATGCACGAGGACGAAGTTAACTTTGTTACGTGTCGAAATGACAATTCTGTACTTTTGTGAACCTTTTTTTTGGAAATAAAGTTTTTATGAAAAATAAACTTGGTTACATATGGTTTTATAAAACATTCGTCATTATCCCTATCTTGATAGTTTTTTTCCACGTTCAGATTAATCTACCTCAACTATAAAGGGGGTATCGGTAAAAAGGTACATCCCTCTGTTGAGTCTTGGCAAGTGGTTGAATTTCTCTTCGATGACTCTTACGAAATGACGAAATCTCGTGACCGGCTGAAATGAGGCCGGTATGAAAAGTAAAAAAAATTCAATGCTAATTTCCAAGTCATAGACAACTGTTGTTCTGAGTGGTTGGGTACAAGGGTAGTCAAAGAGATGTAATTTGTCTATCGATACACCCTGAATTATTCTTTAAACTTAATAGTTAAATGAAATGCTATTATTATATTTTGTTTAAACATAGATACCTACCACATAAAGAACCTCTCGGTATTGTGGTATTTTATCAAACGAGGGTTTGTTGTAATATTACTCAAAACACAGATTACAAAATCAATCGATCGAAGCGCCGTATTGAGTTTTTAGGTTTTTGGTGAGTCGAGTAACAACAAATAAAAAAAAATGTGTAAATAAGAAGGTCAATTAGAATTAACTAATGAAAGTCTAATGTCTGTAACTTAAATAGTTTATTGAAGAAACATTACACGTTAGCACAGCCTAGCTGCCCTACGAAGCCTCCGCTCCCGCTACCTAAGGCCCGGTGACCATCAGGCCCGGTGACCCTCGCGCTCGTCGCTTGCAAACGTACACTAAAACCTAACTATCACCGTACGTACTAATTTCAACCTTTAAAACAACGTTAAGGGAAACTATGTAACAAATTGAATCTACTAAATCATGATTTTTGTTAATCTACATGTCGCACATTGGTTGAAATACTAAATTAGATAGAGATAAAAATATACTTATTTCTCTGCAGTTTCCAGCCACGAGAGAAATAACTATATTTCTTTCTATGGATGACAATTTCATCTAAAATCGCAGGTATTTATAATAGTGACATCTCTGCAATACGAGTACATAATAACACCTAAGTAAATGAATGTCATTATATAAATGAACGACATTATAATACAATGGTTGATTCATACAATACTGAACATGATTTCAAGTGTACTTTGCAAGCAATGGAGTCATGAATGACAATAATGACTCGTAGCTACGATCTTCCTATCACAGGTTTTACATCTATCAGTATATAACATCAGTGGAACGTAAGCATACATAAAATGTTGTAAATATATTTAATAACTATACAAATTGACATTAATTTTCTTGTTTATGGTCTGTTATTTTACATATTTTGGTAAAGGTAAAATTATTGTCAATTTGTATAGAATTTAGGATATAAAACATGAATAATAGTGAAACGTCGCTTTGTATTAATATCACATGAATGAGTGCATGTTAAATACTAGTCAATAGGCTTGTGTCCTATTTATTCTCTTGTTGGTAATATAAGTACCCCTCAATAGTGAAAACATCGGTGAAAGAATGGATTTGTTAGCTTGGAAACTCCTCGAGGTAGGACAATTTGAAAATCACTTAAAATAGACTTGCCCAAAACGCTCCATACAAACAGCGACGCGAGGCGTGACGTCACCTGTCACTAGTTTGTGCGCATCGCGAGATAGCTTTGTTCGATAGCTATATGAAATAGTGCGTTTATGAAAATGGTTTCTTAACAAAAATTGCTATAAATTGAATAAGATATCGATTGTAATATAAAAATTTCGTAAATTTAAGACTTCAAATTTACTTGCCTATCTTTGCCTTTGAGGGCTCACAACAAAAATAATACATAAGGTTTCAAGCTGAAATTTTGTACATAGCTCCTTTTGACCGTTATTTCTCAATGCTATATAAAAAAAAACCTGCCAATCTCTGACCTAGTACACAAGCCTATTGTTTAACCGGCAGTGCCGCCGACAAGCGCCCACCTCTAGATACGAGTATCTGCTAAACCAATCTATGAGTCTACCATAAACCACCTAAATGGCGGAAAATGTGAGGGAATGTACAAATGTGTGTAGCAAAATAATGCGGTTTGTCGGAGACACCGCCCTCTACCTACACCCGGCGCGGGTTAACGGCCCAGAGTACAGCACATGGCTTTTGGAGGTCTGTATATAGGATAAGATGAAGATTTTAAATTTAAGGCGACACCGCGACGATACTAGAGCCGCCAAGTGATTTATATTGATTGAGGCGAATAGGAGACATTTAAAAAAAGTATGCAATGAATACATACTTTAAGGAAAGTATTAACCATTTTTTGGGACAAACTTATATAATAATTCCTATAAGTAACAATAATTTTCATAATTGCTGTAAGTGGCCACTTTATACAGTTTTGAAAATTATTGTTATTTATAGGAATTATTACAATAGTTCGTCTGAAAAAATTGTAGTAAAGTATCAGCCTATATATATTGATACTTTACTACAATTTTTTCAGACGGGACAGTTCCCGCTGCAGGGCAAAGGCCTCCATCATAGAAATCAAGTTATCGCTACTATGATGGGATTAGGCTTAATCACCACGCTTGATTAATGCGGATTGGTGATCACAAACCCCAGCTATGTTCGAAAAATTCGAAACATACTTTTTGCTCGACCCGGGAATCGAACCCAGGACCCCGAGATCACGGCCCAGTACTTAAACCACTAGACCAACAGGGCGAAAAAAATGTACTTTCCTTTAATTTGCGACCCACCTGTGTAATCATAGGTGGGTCGCAAATATTTGTCAAACCTTTCCTTTGTTTTTTTAATGATATAGGAGGCAGACGAGCAGACGTATCACCTGATGGTGAGCGATTAACGCCGCACATGGACACCTGCCATGTCAAAGGAGTCACAGGTGCACTGCCGGCCTTTTTAAAAGGGAGTACGCCCTTTTCTTGAAGGTTTGCAGGTCGCACCTGTCCGGAAACACCGCAGGCGATAGTATGCTTCATCATCATTATCATCATCAGCCCGGTAGTACCCACTGCTGAGTACTCAGCAGTGGAAAGGAGGCCTATACAGGCCTCCTTTCCTTTAGGCCAATGTACCCGGTCTTGAGCCGCTCGGATCCATGTAGTCCCCACGATTTTGGTGATGTCATCGATCCATCGTGACACTGGACGACCCGGATTTCGTCTGCCGGTTCTAGGATAGCATTCAGTCAGGATTTTACTCCACCTGCCATCACCACGCTTAGCCAAGTGTCCTGCCCAATTCCACTTTAGTTCCATCACTCTTGATCAGAAGTCTTGGAAGTCTTCTCTCCATGCTATTATTTATTTATATTATAAACATTTGACACATACTGGCTAACAGTTTCCCAAAACGCCAGATGTGCTATTGGACAACATTTCAAAATTGCTAAGCTCTGAAACAAAAAATACCATTTCTTTATTTACTTTTCCGCTGCGCAAATATTTATTTATTAATTTTTTATATTGCTTATTTACTGAGAAAAAAATTAAAAACTAAAAAACGTAAGATGACGTCATCGGACGGCAGAATGTAAAATATTTCTTTGCCTAGCACATTATAGTTTTAAATTTACGAAATGCCAAACCCGTGACATGCAACTGTCAAAAAAAAGACAACTTGTCAACGTTGAATGAATGAATGACGTTGACAATGTTGACACTAGTATTATTTACCTTTGACAGTAGTACCTTTTTTTTATTAAAACAATGATAAGCAAAGGAATATCGCTGTATTCAGCCGTCCGATGACGTCATTTGGCGCTTACGTCTATTTAGAATATAAAGAATTTTAATAATTATTTTATGCATGAAAATGGACAAATTTTGAAAAAAGAAAAAATATGGGTCCGTTCATTTTATGTCTATTTTCATATAAAAAAACAATATGGACATGTTAAAAATATGAAATGTTGTCCATTACACATATTATATCATAATTGTAAAAACAAAATTCATACTAAAAACTAAATTACATATTTTACGTTGGTTAGAATGGAATATAAACAATGTCAAGGTTAATAATACAGTTTGTCAGAATATAAAATTGGAATAATAATTAGAGTTCAAATTAACAATGTCAATAAAATAATTATACAAATAAATTAAATACAAACAAATAATATGAATTAATATATTAAAAAGTATATAAACAATGTCAAGATTAATATTACAGTTTGTCAGAATAAAAATTAGAATAATAATTAGAATTCAAATTAAAAATATGAATTAATAATATTACAAGTAAATTAAATAATCTTTACAAAATAATACAAATTGATAAAAGTTTACATTTTATAAGTATTGCTAACATATAGAAAGACTTTCCTTAATAATAATTCAAAGTGGTCAGCAAATAGGCTATGCATGCATAGTATGCTTACTTTTTTTAAAAATGTCTTATATTCGCCACAATCCATATAAATCACTTGGCGGCGCTAGTATCGTTCCGGTGTCGCCTTAAAATACGTTTTCACGAACTTGTTCACAAAGTTAGTAATTTTAGTGTAAGTTAATTCTCAGAAAAGATCAGGAATAGGCGACTCTTCTAAAATAGTTAAATTCGGACACATAGTTTTAAATTGGGTTTGTTACAAAATGATTACTTACCAGATCTGTTTATAATTTGTGACTTAATGAGCAATATATCAGACATTCTGCCTCCTAAACACTTAAGTTACAGTCGCCTCCTGCTGCTCGTCCCCTAGGCCCCTAAACCTAGCGCCGGCTACCCTAACCCGTGACTAAACGAACCAACAGCAACCCCTACCTACAGCATTTGTACTAAGCGAGGCTTTGCCTAACACCCCAACATATAAGAAGCTACAATCGTGTGAGAAGTAAAATATGCTTGGAATTTTGTTTCTTTTTAAGTGGAATAGAGTAAGATAAACTATATCATAATTACATTTTCCGTTTTCACAAAAGTAAGACAGATTTTATATACATTAGAAATAAATAAGTTATAAGACAATAAAATGTTTAAAATTACTTCAGAAACGCTTCATTTCAGATACACAGTGGTTTTTTAACCACCTTACTCCCTTATCGAGGGCATTATACTGATGATAACAAACATTTTTCCCCAAGGAACATAGGATCTAATCTCAAAAACTGCCTCCTCATACAATGTGTACTAATCAGCTGATTTCTTTTGTATGGGAAAGAGTTTTATTCTTTCTGAGATGAGACCCTATGTTCCTTGGGGAAAAAAATTTGTTTTCATAATAAATAAAATATTTCACAACTTCACCTACATTGATCTGACTCCGAGATAGGTAACTCAAGCACCTGTATTACGGACCTTTGTAAATACATACTTATAATACATAGAAAACACCCAGACCTATACAAACATGACACGTTCATGGACACGAATTTTTGTATTGTGCGGGGATCGAACCCGCAAACCCTTGGACCAAAGGCAACGTTCATATATCGTCATAATGCTCTCGATAAAGGAGTAAGACGGTTAAAAAAGCAGAGTCTATAATTATGGGTGTTAAAATTATCTTCAACAACGCGCAACAATATTAATCAAATAAACATTTTAAATTAAATACAATAACCATTTTTCGGTAGAAGCGTCTCTTTTATGATCGTGTACATTAAAGAACAGATTCATTTAACATCATATTTCTAGTAAGGACATAAGATCTTCGCTTGCAGCATTGAACACAACAGAATAACCTCAGTATTCGATGCTACGCACCGCCAACCGGTCGGTCGATTTGATCCCAACTTTAAACCAACGATACGACACCGATACCCACATCAAAATTGGTACATTGAATTACCGTTCTTGTACCGAGGCACTGCAAATGGGACAATATAACCATCTTAAGTAATATTTTATTAAATACGTATGTACCCTGAAAACCAGGCTGTCTACCACTAGCCTCAGAAGAATCCTGGAGTTTTTTCGTCACACAGCTGATGGTCACCGGCAAGGTGGATGGAAGGAGACCCAGAGGTCGTAGCCACATCAGATGGTCAGCTGGATGGACGCCCTCCACATTGCAAAAGACAGACATAGATGGAGGTCTATTATAAAGAGCAAACTGGCCGCCCACGGGAGGAATCACGACCCTCAGTAATGAGGAAAACGACTAGAGGAGGAGGTACCCTGAAAGCAGCGGAAAACTGGTCTTCTGGTACGATCATTTGCTTGGCATCGTCAAAATTATTAAGATTTTTTTAGAAGACCACGTAATCTGAACGTCAAATTAATTACTACACATTATACGATAATCCACCTTATTATAAATGGCGATCTAAAGTTATGACCGTACTAAAGCTCATGTCATCCCGTTCCAACAAGCATTGTTAAAAGTGACTGGCACGAGTTTTGTTCCGGGACTAAGTAACCTAAGTTCACGATTTGTAGTAAGGGGGTAAAAGTTTAAGACAGAATCAAATATTATGTGGTTCTTGCAAATGTAGTGCCACGGCAGAGAACGGTTAAAACACACACACACATAGACTAGAAATAATTTGAACAATATTTAACCACTAAAACAACATTTTGGTCAATTGACGACTAGAATTACACAACAATTCAACAAAAAAGTGAATTTTTCATAATTACCATTTGATTTAAATAGGAAAATTTGTAAGTTTTAATTGACACAATTAACAAGATATTCGATAATTTTTGAAAGATAAGCTCAGAATGTAATGAAGCATTCTTTGAGATCCATTTATAGACGTTATAAATTTAAAGTGAAAAACGCGATTAATTTTGGAACGAGTCAAAATATTTACAATATTAAATGTCAAATAATACAATCTTTATCGTAAAACAGTATTAAACTTTCTGTCGTATTCCCTTTAAATGCATCTTAAAATATGATAGAAAAGGGAAAAGCAGTGAATGACTGTAAAGAAGGTACTTTTAAAACAATTTGATACAATTACAGTTTTGTAAGTTTCTTGCAGTAATAATAATGTACTTTGCGGTTGTATATGTGCTTAAGCTTAGATACATGGTATGATAGAGGTTAAAGGACTATAACAAAATCTTATATTAAGAATCACTCTCAATAGAATTGCCAAAAAATATACAAACAATATTTTATCTAACTATGTTAGCGCGCCAACAATGAATAAACAACATGTAATTTTGCATAACTAAAATTTGTTTTAGAGTCTTTCCGCCCTGTATCGATTTTATACAGGGAGAAGTGAAATAATTGTGTATACATATTTATTTACCAATTTCATTATTGTATTACAACAAATTTATAACAAATAATATACTTTTAAGAGCATGTGCTACACCTAGAAAGAAAATTAGAGTATAAATAGGTGCTATTAGAATATTAACAACCTCTGGCATTGATATCTAATTTACCGACAACCCTGTATAGTCTGTGCCAGACTTTTGTATCAAGCGAACTATTGAATTTTTGTGCATTTCTTTTGAAAGTCATGTACACATAGGCTCGCTCGAACATTTGCAGCCTGAGATAGCAGTATTTACGATAGAATAGTCGATTAAAATATTCATAACTAGCTGACTTGATATCGCTTTTTTTTCCCACTTTTAAACCTTCCTTGGAATATGATAAACAAAACCAAAACTTGTTCTGTTAAATAGTACCTGATACGTTCGCACAGCAAGAACCCAATTCTTCTGCTGGACATATATCACTAAAACATAGTTTTTGGTATGGAATCCATGCGACATCCGCCATGTTTTTTCATATCAAAAATCTCGAGAATTGGAGCCTAATATTAACACGCTTACAAGGTCATGACGTAAGTGAATGTCAATAAGCTTAATTATGCGTGAAAACTACCATTTGTCGACACGCACTTAGCATCGACCAATGGGGAAAGCTTTGCGGTCACAATGGCGCCATATTTAAAAATAAATCAGGCACGTATTTTATTCCACTAAGGCGGGATTCGACCAATCCATTATCCTTGGAAAAGTCTGTTATAACCTCAGATTTGTATAGAATAACACAGGCTATTATTACATTGATTTAGTATCGGATTAAGGTTGGTAGAATGGGCCCTAAAAGGTACTTTTTTGTTCCAAATAGTGAATTTGTCGTTAGTTATCATAATGTTGTGTGGATTACGACAACGGATAGGAAAATTAATATGGATGGATGGATGGAACGGATAGGAAAGTCAAATAGGATATTGACAATCGAAAATAGCATTTCCATAATTATATGGAAATGCTATTATATATTAATCTTGTATTAACAAGTGTAATTTCTGCTTCAGGCTGTAAGTATTCAAGCGAGTGTTTAAACAGTAAAGCACCACGTCTTCTCCGACTGACCGCCTGATGTCTAACGTCGCAATTCCTTTAGGAACTATCGTATGTGCAAAACAATGTATTCGTGTATTCAAGCCTAAATAATTTATATTTATAACTGCATTATCTATGTTTCAAACACTATCTAAGTCCACCCTACGCGACGTGATAATCCTTCTTTACATTTAAGCATATTACGTATTTTTAATAAATGATTTGCTTCATTCTAATTTAAAGTTTTAACTGTCAATAGACCAGACAATAATTTCTTTTTTTTAATATTTGAACGTTTGAACACATTTAATTCAATATTCAGGTCTCTTTAGTTTTTCAGTAGAAATATTATATAAATAAATTTAAATTCACACATTTTTTTTAATAAAAAAGAAACTTCATTGCAACTCATTGCACAATTGTTAATATAATAATTATTTTATTCATTCTAATGGGGGCTCGCTAGTTAAAAATCCGCTAGATGGCGTACTATAGGACTGAGGTTATTTATTTATTTTTAAACATGATCTGTCAAAATGTCAATTTGACAAACTAAACAACCAATGCGGTTGATGTTGGACCTCAGTCCAACAGTACGCCATCTAGCAATTTTTTCACACGCGATATCCCCCTTTCGATCTGAAGACCTTCAACGACCCGCCTTGACTTCATTTTGAAAATGTTTCAAACTACCAAAAGATGACGCTGGATGTTGATTAAATCAAATATTTTGCTTTTTTGGGTTAATTTATCTGCCAATTTATAAACAGTACAGACGACACGTATGATTTTTTTTAATGATTTTGAATCATAAACTATCAGCCTGTATACTATCCCACTGCAGGGCAAAGGCCTACATCATAGAAATCAAGTCATCGCTACTATGATGGGATTAGGCTTAATCACCACGTTTGCCAAATGCGGATTGGTGATCACAATCCTGAGCTATGTTCGAAAAAATCCAAACATACCTTTGCTCGACCCGGGAATAGAACCCAGGACCCGGCCTGGTACATAACCAGTAGACCAACGGGGCGATCTTTTTGAATCATGTTTCTTTTTAAAAGTCGTTCAAAGCCATCGTTCGATTTATTTGATTAGTAAATTTTAACCAGTATGAAGGTCATTGGACAGGACACATTTATCAATTTATTGACTAAAATATATAAAAAAGTTCATATATTTTCATAACCATGAGGGTTTAGTACGTCGCGCAGCGTGGTATTATCTCACTTATATATTATCTTAATATCTTATTGAGTCGAAGGCATGTTCCGAAGCTATATGTATTGATAACCTCACTATCGTATCTAGCTATCATTAAGTTATTATTCATAATTATTATATTTACGGCGGGAATTGGAATTTGTATAAAATTCTTTTGTGATTATTATGTAAGTAATAGTAAAATAATATCGTTGTATAGTTTAAAATATTAATCGTTTAGTATTTAGAAGATTAAATATGAAAATTTATACATTTTGGAAATGTGATTATTTGAAATCGTAAATATTGTAAAGTAACATATATTATTGAATATCTTTGAAAAGTGTAATAATTCTGTTAACGTGAGATTATTATTAAATTTATAATTTTAAGGCCAACTTTTCATTATTATTTTTTATTATCAACTTACAATAGAAACTTTACAGTATTTACGTTATAATACATTTATCGAAAGCAAATAAGCATGGGTACTTATTTTTAGATTATTGATTTTGAATTGACAAAACAATATGTAGTAATTGACGAAAAACAACATGAGGTAGACGTTAAATAACTGATCGATTTGTCATACATTTAAAATCGTGAAACATAATACAATAGGATCATATTAGAACATAACGGTTTGCAGATGAGGCATAGACTTTTCAGTCTATCCCTGTTGTCTATGGTAGAGTTGTGAGTGGAGTAGAGATAGAGTAGTATAGGTAAAGTAGTTACAGAGTAGTGGAGTGAGCATATAGTGGGAGCGACGTCGCGCTGGGGCGAGCCCTATGGGATGCGCACGGATTGGAGCACTTTGCTCGCCTGCAAATACAAAATACTTAATTAAGGTGACGGGTAGGGCGCACTTGCTACTCCAATGAGGGATTTCGCGCGTGAAAAATCCGCTAGATGGAGTACTATAGGAGTAAGGTTCATATACAATGTGATTGGTTATTTTTAAACGTGATCTGTCAAAATGTCAATTTGACAAACTAAACAACCAATGTGGTTGATGTTGGACCTCAGTCCAACAGTACGCCATCTAGCGGATTTTTTCCACGTGAAAACCCTCATTGATTTAAATATTAGCAACTAAACCGGATTTAAAATGATACCGGATTGCAACCCTAGTACCAGGCAACTAGAAATCATTTATTTCATTGGTTTTCAACCTTAACTCAACTGCACAAAGTTTAAAATCTGATGGTCCCATATGATTCATTACGTTGGGGCAGAAAGGTCCTGGAGTGGAGGCCACGCACAGGAAGTCGCAGCCGTGGCGCCCCCCACAAGGTGGACCGACGATCTGGTGAAGATCGCGGGAATCCATTGGATGCGGGCGGCACAGGACCGATCTGTGTGGAGAACATTGGGGGAGGCCTATGTCCAGCAGTGGACGTCTATTGGCTGAAATGATGATGATGTTGATGATATGATTAATTGCCCGGATAATTGATTTGATGCAGCATGTCATGGTTTCTGTCAAGCAGATGCCGGTGCTGTGTTACCTCGTACTCCTGGTCGGTCTGCATGACGCCGGCGACGCACAGCAGCTGGTACTGGCGCGCCCTCAGGGCCGACGACCCGCGGCGCAACAGCCGTAAAGCTGTCGTACACGCCGCCGTGTTACCGCACAGCACTTGCCGCACCTGCCCACACGCATATCGTCTGGTCAAGGTTATTTAGCACGTGGCAAATTTTAAAATTACTTCAGAAACGCTTCATTTCAGATACACCGTGGTTTTTTAACCACCTTACTCCCTTATCGAGGGCATTATACTGATGATAACAAACATTTTTCCCCAAGAAACATAGGATCTAATCTCAAAAATTGCCTCCCCATACAATGTGTACTAATCAGCTGATTTCTTTTGTATGGGAAAGAGTTTTATTCTTTCTAAGATGAGACCCTATGTTCCTTGGGGGAAAATGTTTGTTTTCATAATAAGTCAAATATTTCATAACTTCACCTACATTGATCTGATTCCGAGATAAGTAGCTCAAGCACCTGTGTTACGGACCTTTGTAAATACATACTTATAATACATAGAAAACACCCAGACCGATAGCAGACAGCACTTGCCACACCTGCCCACACGCATATCGTCTGGTCAAGGTTATTTAGCACGTGGCAAAAGTCGGAAAGCCTTTTGAGATTTTCGCATAGAAAAAAAAAAAGTTGTACAACGCCCTCTTGTGTCAATGAAAAGCCATCTGATCTTGATCGGTCTGTACAACTGTAAATTCGGATTTTTAATTAAAGATAAAGATAAAGAGTTCTTTATTAGCCACAGAACACAAATCAAACATGAAATACAAGTATAACAAATTCTGTAGCCAACAAGGCCCAACCTCAGCATTTGCTGCAGTGGCCGAAGCACAGATCACCCCCAATAGATACCGCATTACGGGCATCTGACGCGTGCCAAACATATGTGATATTGCACAAATGTTAGTAGTCGTTTTTTCAGTGCTGACCAAGTCTTTGACCTGGAAGTTTGTCCGTGCGAAAAAAGTTATTTGTGTTTTAAGCGTTTGTTTTCGACAGAAAAATGACTACTTGTTGTGTGAAATGGTGTGGAAAAAATTCCAGGACATCTAGCTTGAAGAAAGATGGTATAACTTTTCATCGGTAAGTAAAAATTCATTTGGAATTATTTTTCGCAGAGGTCAAGTTAAAATGGACGTGTCATGTTGATTGTCCAAGCGCGTTGATGTCTTTTTGAAAAGGTCTCTTTCTCTCATATGTTTATTTCATATGTTCGTCTCTTTCTGTCATAGAACCAAAATGTGACTAAGAATTACGAGTGATGCACAACTAACTTTTTAAAAAATAATAATAGGTATATCGATATTTGTCCTATCATAAATTGCATGTAGATTTTTTTTTATCAACAAGGAAATACGGAATTGATAATTAAATAGGAACTATTTGCATTCTTTCAACGAATAATGAAATAAAATTAAGATATATTTATTCTTTATTCTTATTAGGCTTAGCAGCATTTATTACTATATAAAATTGATTTATATTGATTATTCAATAATTGACAAGATGCTAACCTCCTACATTTTTATTAGTTTATATAAGATTACTGTACCTTACCAGAAAGTCAAATCCAAAGGCTGCAGTGAGGAGGGTGTATACTAAACTTGTACATTTTAAAAACCAATAAATTTTATTGTATCTTGTGTGAATATTTAAAAAAATATATTTTTAATTTCATTAGTGCTTATATTCCTACTCTATTATTGCTCGACTTGCTCCATGGGCGGCGGCAATCGCTTACCATCAGGTGAGCCGTCTGCTCGTCTGCCGCATATAACATAAAAAAAAGTTGTTATCTAATTGTATATTTATATTATTTTACTTGTAGTTTTAGTATTGTTTCTCTCACACCATCAACAAACTTAAAGCTTATCTTAATGGTTGAGTGGCAAAAAACGTCTTCCGGTATTAAGTACAACACTTATAGTTACACTTTGTGCAATAAGAATAAATAAATTTATTAATCTTTTATTAAATATACTTTTAAATCAACGTTTCGTAACTTAATGAAACTTGATAAATTTAATTTCACTCACTATTACAGCATATTTTGTATGTAGAGGACGGTAGTTTAATTTAAACAGCATAGATTGAAAGTCTAGTTAAGTTCTTGTTAAAATCATTTTGATAATAAATAAAATGATATATTAGGTTATCGACATTGAACAAAAGTTATTTTACTCGTCACATCACTACTGGAGCGACTGTCGTTGAAGTAGCCAATCACGTAGTGAGTGTTACGTCTCCCTCTCCCCTTTCCTACCGCCTAAAGTTGACACGTTGAAATTAGAAGAAAGCGGTACTCATACGGCATCTATTGGGGGTGATCTGTGGGCCGAAGCCGCTAATTAGACAAAGTGATTTGATTGATGTCAATGTGTCATTCCCATACATTTGCATAATGCTAAATGTCAAAATTTATGGGGACATTTGTATCTGTCAAATCACTTTGTCTAATTAGAAATCCGACTATAGCTTTACCGTTACAAATTCTTCGATCGAGGCGAAGTGCGCTTTATAGCTTCCGATTGGTTAAGCACACTCCGCCGCCCCGCTGATTGGCCAAAAGAAAATATAAACGTTTCCGATTGGTCAAGCGCCCCCCGCGTCCAATGAATAATAGGACAAAAAAACATTTTCCGAAATGAAAAATACTATTTTAAGATTACTCATAGAAATTTAAGAAAAATGTTTAAAAATTTAAAATTTTTATCTATTTATGGCTACGGCGGCCAATCTCAACGATTAGCAACGTACGCAGGATATAATGATTATAGTGCTCAAGTGTGTGCGCAAACACAAGTGCACTCTCTATTACCTTACCCTCATATTCCGATGGGACACCAGCGTGACACGACCAGAGAGGGATTGAGCGCAGGACCAACGGCTTAACGTGATTTCTGAGGAACAAGGGGATACAAGACCGCCAACTTCCAGACTCCGGGCTGACACTGAGAATTTCTTACCGAAAACTTAGGTACAGATTTTTGGCATTTGGCGCAGCCATCGCTTTAAAGGGCGACCCAGTCAAAGCCGTAACAATATACTGCTGATGAAGGAATCAACTCACCTGCGCAGGAGAGTGTGAAGGATCTAGCACCAGCAACGTCGCCTTGCCGTCTTTATGCTTCTCGTAGCCTATGATCGTTCGCGAGTGACCTGCGAATAATTTTAATACTTCTAAATGTGTAACATCATCATTTCAGCCAATACACGTCCACTGCTGGACATAGGCCTCCCCCAATGTTCTCCACACCGATCGGTCCTGTGCCGCCCGCATCCAATGGATTCCCGCGATCCCTTCACCAGATCGTCGGTCCATCTTGTGGGGGGCGCCACGGCTGCGACTTCCTGTTCAACCTGTGCAGATAAAGAATGGGATCAGAAATGGCGGCGCATCTATTCACTTCTCACTCGCACACTATTTGCGTTTATACTCGCACTCTTGGGTGTGCGAGCGAGAAGTGAATAGATACGCCGCCATTTCTGATCCCATTCTTTATCCGCACAGGTTGTACGTGGTCTTTCCGCCCAAACGGCCGTCTGTTCTCCTCGCTATGTGCCTTGCCCATTGCCACTTGAGGCATGCAATCCTTCGGGCTATGTCTGTGACCTTAGTTCTCCTGCGTAACATACATAAATAATAATTATAGCGCGTATAATAGGGAAGTGACGACCCCATCGTCCGCAGGTGAGAGTTGGTGCTCTTGCTTAAGAGCAACAACTCTCATCAGTGCAGTCGGTCTCCCCAGGGCAGCGTCGTGGCGCGCTGACTGAGAAGTGACGTCCCTTGGGTCCCATACCCCCGAGAGTCGATCAGTCATCGTCATCGTCAGCCCATTTAAGTCCCCACTGCTGGGGCACGGGCCTCCCATAATCATATGAGGGGTAATTGCCATACTCACCACGCTTGGCAGACGGGTTGGCGAGGGTTTTGATATAAATGCCGAGTTTTCCTTCTCTGGGCGCTGATGATCATGCCAGCAGCTTTACCTTAGTCGCCTTTTACGACACCTCGATAAGAGTGAGGGTGGCCTATTCTACTCTGCCGGGCACCACACGGCTTAGTCAAGTCGGCTTACACGAGTCGATCAGTCCCCTCTCTCTATTGTCCATTCAGTATCTGAATTGTCCAAAATTGTATGGAGGCTTGCTTGACTAAGACCTGGTACAGTTGTTCGGCCAAAAATGGCCATTATAGCTACAGAAATGGTTTTCTAGTTCAAAAATAAAAATCACAGTAAAATATAGCAATACAAAAAAGTAAAACAATCATGGCGGGATTGGCATTTTGATGATGGCGTCTGTAAACTGTCAGGTTTGACAGTACAAATATATTGGTCATGATAGAGAAAAAGTGACATCTGACAGTGGTTATCATTTGCAGTCTATTGTTCATTTTTTTATGTGATAGGCGGCAGACGAGCAGACGGATCTCCTGATGGTAAGCGATTACCGCTGCCCATGGATACCCGCAACACCAGTGGGGTCACTAACAACCTTTAAATCCCCCTTTCCCCCGGGATTGGGCCTCGGGTACCCTCACTCACGCAGCGAAACATAGCAACTGGTTTTCTGTGAGGCGGTGATATCACTCCGGTCGAGCTAACCCATTCAAGCCGTGACCGTGGCTCTCCCACGGTCACGGCACACAGCTGAGATGATGGTGGGATTACCCTGATGCTGCAGGTAGAGCGGCGCCTTGAAGCCGTTGGGGTCGTCCTGGAAGTAGCGCAGCACCCACTCGAACAGCTGGTGGCTACATACTCCGCACATACCCTGATGCTGCAGGTAGAGCGGCGCCTTGAAGCCGTTGGGGTCGTCCTGGAAGTAGCGCAGCACCCACTCGAACAGCTGGTGGCTACATACTCCGCACATACCCTGATGCTGCAGGTAGAGCGGCGCCTTGAAGCCGTTGGGGTCGTCCTGGAAGTAGCGCAGCACCCACTGGAACAGCTGGTGGCTACATACTCCGCACATACCCTGATGCTGCAGGTAGAGCGGCGCCTTGAAGCCGTTGGGGTCGTCCTGGAAGTAGCGCAGCACCCACTGGAACAGCTGGTGGCTACATACTCCGCACATACCCTGATGCTGCAGGTAGAGCGGCGCCTTGAAGCCGTTGGGGTCGTCCTGGAAGTAGCGCAGCACCCACTGGAACAGCTGGTGGCTACATACTCCGCACATACCCTGATGCTGCAGGTAGAGCGGCGCCTTGAAGCCGTTGGGGTCGTCCTGGAAGTAGCGCAGCACCCACTCGAACAGCGCGGGGTGCGCGCCGTCTGCACTCGTCGGCTTGTGGAAGTCGATCAGCTGGCAGCTGACACAATACATACGCATATAAGTCTCTTAGCCGTGTGGTCCCCGGCAGAGTAGAATAGCCACCCTCACTCTCACCGAGGTGTCGTAAAAGGCGACTAAGGTAAAGCTGCTGGCATGATCATCAGCACCCAGAGAAGGAAAACTCTGCATTTATATCTAAACCCTCGCCAACCCGTCTGCCAAGTGTGGTGAGTATGGCAATTACCCCTTATGTGATTGAGGGAGGCCCGTGCCCCAGCAGTGGGGACTTAAATGGGCTGATGATGATGATGATAAGTCTCAGCCATCTGGTTAAATCAATCCTTCAATGGGGGCTATTATAAAGTAAAGTATCAGCCTATATACTGTCCCACTGCAGGGCAAAGGTCTCCATCATAGAAATCAAGATATTGCTACTATGATGGGATTAGGCTTAATCACCACGCTTGCCTAATGCGGATTGGTGATCACAAACCCGTGCTATGTTTGAAAAATTCGAAACATACTTTTTGCTTGGGAATAAATCACTAGACGAACTGGGCGTGATGGGCTAGTGGGCCCCCATTAGCCCATCACGCCCAGTTGGTCTATAGCATGCGAATAATCTGCAAGATTGAGTACTATAGGACTGAGGTCCATCTACAAGGTGATTGGGTATTTTTAGACGTATCCCACCTTATTATAAATCGCGATCTAAAGTTATTACCGTACTAAAGATCAAGCCGTCCCGTTGCAATACGCAATGTTAAGAGAGGCGGGCACGAGTTTAGTTCCGGAACTTTTCTTAGACCGTGTTTTGCTATAAGGGGGTAAATGTCAAATTGTCAATTAACGAATAAATTAGCCAATGATGTTGAAGTTGGACCTCGGTCCACAAGCACGCCATCTAGCGGATATTTTATTTTAAATGCCGGCATCCAATCAAATGGCTGAAGATCAACTAGTGATGTCGTTGACCGCAATAGTTTAACTATATTGCCAAACGTTTGGCGCCACCATCATCCAATTGGCCTTGACCATCCTAGGCCGATTGTTGTTTGAACTTAAACACTGTCAGGTATCCAATTGGATGGCTAAGCCAGATGGCTGCGACATATACACAATATCATCGTCAGCCCATTTAACTCCCCACTGCTGGGGCACGGCCCTCCCTCAATCACATGAGGGGTAATTGCCATACTCACCACGCTTGGCAGACGGGTTGGCGAGGGTTTTGATATAAACGCAGAGTTTTCCTTCTCTGGGTGCTGATGATCATGCCAGCAGCCATACCTTAGTCGCCTTTTACGACACCTCGGTGAGAGTGAGGGTGGTCTATTCTACTCTGCCGGGGACCACACGGCATACACAATATCACGCCTGAATAATGTAACTTAATTTATAAACTGAATAATGACTTTCAGAGCTGCTCAATCATAAAGATGTAAGTGCTCTGTCATAAATTTATGTTTAAGAAGCTCTCAAAGTTTTTAGTCTCAAAGCCGTTAAGGGAATTTTTAACTACTAAACCGGACCTATTTTAAACACTTTCGGGGTTACAATCTCTCGCAAACCCTTATACTATTTATTACCATGCACAAATGTTGGGTCGTTTTTGTACGCGAAAAATTGATTCACACCAAAAACGGCCACTTTTGGCGGTAATCCAAAATTTGAATGCAAAAGCAGACCAAACATTTAACTATAAGAATTAAACAAATAGTATAGGTGTTTGCCGAGAGATTGTAACCCCGAAATTGTTTAAAATAGATCCGGTTTAGTAGCTAAAAATTAAAATCGATTGGCGTCGCTATTGTGCCCTACCCGTCACCTTAAGAAGCGTTCGAGTGACTATTACTACAAAACGCGTAATTTTGGCTGGGGCATCCATATTTTTTTCTATTTTGTTTTTCTTTTCAATTATTAAATTAAGAATTTTGTGAAAATATTAAAAAACTGTTCAAGGCAATACGATATTTTACAAATATCTAGTATAAAACTACAAATATTTTAAGCCAATGACATTTACCGTATCCTAAGTGAAGAGAGAACAGTGACCACCTCGCAGGCTCCGATCCATTTCCTAGTGTTATGTAGCTTAGATCCTAATTGTTCTGACCCCTGAAAAATTAAAACAAAATAAATTAGTATAGTCTAGGCTTGAAGGCGTCCTATAGGACGCTTTCATGATAGGTTGAGTGTTAATGTGCACAAGATGGCTGGCTAGAACTGGAAGCGAGTAGCCGAGAATCGATCAGGGGTTTTTATGCGATACATATGCGAAACGAAATACCTTCATAATCCCAAATTAGGCACTAGTGCCCACTTGATGAAACACAGCGTCGGCGCTGCTTCACGTCGGTTTTTAGTGAGGCAATGGTATCTCCGATCGAGCCGACCCAATGGGGGCTATCGCGTGCGAAATATCCGCTAGATGGCGTGCCTGTGAACCGTAGGTCCAACTTCAACATCATTGGCTGATTTATTCGTTAATTGACAATTTGACATAGTACGTCTCAAAATACCCAATCACCTTGTAGATGGACCACAGCCCTATAATAGTACGCCATCTTGCGGATTTTTCACACGCGATAGCCCATTATGCGAAATATTGGCGAATATTTGAAGAGGCGTATGTCCAGCGTAGACTGCAAGGCTGATGATGGTATCTGCGTGTCGAAGCCCAGCTGCCAGGTTTGTTCCACCAATAGCTATAGACGCGTGATTTACATAGTGTTTATTCGTGGCAGACGAGCAGACGGATTACCTGATGGTAAGGGATTCCTGCCGCCCATGGACACCCGCGACACCAGTGGAGTCAAAAATGTGCTTCCAACCTTTAAACCCACCTTTCCCCCGTATTGGGCCTCCGGTACCCTCACTCACGCAACGAAACACAGCACAATGCTGCTTCACGCCGGTTTTTAAGCGAGGCCGTGGTATCACTTCGGTCAAGTCGGCCAATTCATGCCGAAGCGTGGCTCTCCCACGGTCGAATAGGACGCCTTCAGGCCAGGCGGAGTGACAATTTACACAAGAAGTCGGGAATCGAACGTTTGGAGAAGCCTATGTCCAGCAGGAGACTATATGTGTTTTAATCGTGGGATAGCCACGCTTTGGCTAAATAGCCCAGCTCGATCAGAGCACCTTATACAGAAAGCCGTCGTGAACTAGAGTCCGCGCTGTGTTTCACCAATTCGAGGTCGGGGGTGTTTTAAGTAGCTACTCGGCTCCACCAGGAACTGCAGGCGCGGGATATAAACGTAAGCAGTGCCGGGGCCCAGGCTATGTGCAGCAGTGGACTGCGAGGCTGTTGGTCTACCTGAGTGTCGAAGCCCAGCTGCCAGGCGCGCTCCACCAGTAGCTGCAGGCGCGGGATATAACGTAAGCAGTGCCGGGGCCCAGGCTATGTGCAGCAGTGGACTGCGAGGCTGTTGGTCTACCTGAGTGTCGAAGCCCAGCTGCCAGGCGCGCTCCACCAGTAGCTGCAGGCGCGGGATATAACGTAAGCAGTGCCGGGGCCCAGGCTATGTGCAGCAGTGGACTGCGAGGCTGTTGGTCTACCTGAGTGTCGAAGCCCAGCTGCCAGGCGCGCTCCACCAGTAGCTGCAGGCGCGGGATATAACGTAAGCAGTGCCGGGGCCCAGGCTATGTGCAGCAGTGGACTGCGAGGCTGTTGGTCTACCTGAGTGTCGAAGCCCAGCTGCCAGGCGCGCTCCACCAGTAGCTGCAGGCGCGGGATATAACGTAAGCAGTGCCGGGGCCCAGGCTATGTGCAGCAGTGGACTGCGAGGCTGTTGGTCTACCTGAGTGTCGAAGCCCAGCTGCCAGGCGCGCTCCACCAGTAGCTGCAGGCGCGGGATATAACGTAAGCAGTGCCGGGGCCCAGGCTATGTGCAGCAGTGGACTGCGAGGCTGTTGGTCTACCTGAGTGTCGAAGCCCAGCTGCCAGGCGCGCTCCACCAGTAGCTGCAGGCGCGGGATATAACGTAAGCAGTGCCGGGGCCCAGGCTATGTGCAGCAGTGGACTGCGAGGCTGTTGGTCTACCTGAGTGTCGAAGCCCAGCTGCCAGGCGCGCTCCACCAGTAGCTGCAGGCGCGGGATATAACGTAAGCAGTGCCGGGGCCCAGGCTATGTGCAGCAGTGGACTGCGAGGCTGTTGGTCTACCTGAGTGTCGAAGCCCAGCTGCCAGGCGCGCTCCACCAGTAGCTGCAGGCGCGGGATATAACGTAAGCAGTGCCGGGGCCCAGGCTATGTGCAGCAGTGGACTGCGAGGCTGTTGGTCTACCTGAGTGTCGAAGCCCAGCTGCCAGGCGCGCTCCACCAGTAGCTGCAGGCGCGGGATATAACGTAAGCAGTGCCGGGGCCCAGGCTATGTGCAGCAGTGGACTGCGAGGCTGTTGGTCTACCTGAGTGTCGAAGCCCAGCTGCCAGGCGCGCTCCACCAGTAGCTGCAGGCGCGGGATATAACGTAAGCAGTGCCGGGGCCCAGGCTATGTGCAGCAGTGGACTGCGAGGCTGTTGGTCTACCTGAGTGTCGAAGCCCAGCTGCCAGGCGCGCTCCACCAGTAGCTGCAGGCGCGGGATATAACGTAAGCAGTGCCGGGGCCCAGGCTATGTGCAGCAGTGGACTGCGAGGCTGTTGGTCTACCTGAGTGTCGAAGCCCAGCTGCCAGGCGCGCTCCACCAGTAGCTGCAGGCGCGGGATATAACGTAAGCAGTGCCGGGGCCCAGGCTATGTGCAGCAGTGGACTGCGAGGCTGTTGGTCTACCTGAGTGTCGAAGCCCAGCTGCCAGGCGCGCTCCACCAGTAGCTGCAGGCGCGGGATATAACGTAAGCAGTGCCGGGGCCCAGGCTATGTGCAGCAGTGGACTGCGAGGCTGTTGGTCTACCTGAGTGTCGAAGCCCAGCTGCCAGGCGCGCTCCACCAGTAGCTGCAGGCGCGGGATATAACGTAAGCAGTGCCGGGGCCCAGGCTATGTGCAGCAGTGGACTGCGAGGCTGTTGGTCTACCTGAGTGTCGAAGCCCAGCTGCCAGGCGCGCTCCACCAGTAGCTGCAGGCGCGGGATATAACGTAAGCAGTGCCGGGGCCCAGGCTATGTGCAGCAGTGGACTGCGAGGCTGTTGGTCTACCTGAGTGTCGAAGCCCAGCTGCCAGGCGCGCTCCACCAGTAGCTGCAGGCGCGGGATATAACGTAAGCAGTGCCGGGGCCCAGGCTATGTGCAGCAGTGGACTGCGAGGCTGTTGGTCTACCTGAGTGTCGAAGCCCAGCTGCCAGGCGCGCTCCACCAGTAGCTGCAGGCGCGGGATATAACGTAAGCAGTGCCGGGGCCCAGGCTATGTGCAGCAGTGGACTGCGAGGCTGTTGGTCTACCTGAGTGTCGAAGCCCAGCTGCCAGGCGCGCTCCACCAGTAGCTGCAGGCGCGGGATGGAGGGCACGGCGTCGCAGGCGCGCTCGGTGACGCCGCTCAGCAGCGCCAGGTACGCGGGGTGCTTCAGCAGCGACGACACCACCATCTGCATGTTCCTGCACCGAGCGAAAAATGTTCTAAATTAAACATTTTATGAAAATTATCCTTTTAAAGTCCGTGTGGCGATTCATACACGCCTTGCATCGTCCTGTGTGACCAGCTGAACTGAGACGCAAAACGACACGAGAGGGCGGTAAAATTACATATTTGAAATGTACTAAAAAAGCTCTTTCATTTGATGCCCCACACGGTAACGTCAAGCAAATTTATTTCATTATTTCCTTATTACTTAAAGAACTAAGCCCCTAGGGGGCGCTGTAGTCAATTTAACGTGACGTCATGTCGCCTATAATCAGAGAACAATGGACAACATTTCATATTTTTAACATGTCCATATTGTTTTTTTATATGAAAATAGACATAAAATGAACAGACCGATATTTTTTCTTTTTTCAAAATTTGTCCATTTTCATGCATAAAATAATTATTGAAATTCTTTATATTCTAAATAGACGTAAGCGCCAAATGACGTCATCGGACGGCTGAATACAGCGATATTCCTTTGCTTATCATTGTTTTAATAAAAAAAAGGTACTACTGCCAAAGGTAAATAACACTAGTGTCAACATTGTCAACGTCATTCATTCATTCAACGTTGACAAGTTGTGTTTTTTTTTGACGGTTGCATGTCATGGGTTTGGCATTTCGTAAATTTAAAACTATAATGTGCTAAGCAAAGAAATATTTTACATTCTGCCTTACGTTTTTTAGTTTTTAATTTTTTTCTCAGTAAATAAGCAATATAAAAAATTAATAAATATATATTCGAGCAGCGGAAAAGTAAATAAAGAATTGGTATTTTTTGTTTCATAGCTTAGCAATTTTGAAATATTGTCCATTAAGACGCAGATGAACAACCATACATACATACCGGTCAAAATCATAACCCTCATTTTTGCGTAGTCAGGTAAAAACTGCGAGAGCCACGCCTAAGGTGAAGACTAGCTTAAGTACATACCTATACCCGCACCCCCAGCCCCGATCGCCGTACGTGCTCGCGTAGTGGTCCACTCCGCTGCAGAGGTAAGTCTTCACTATGCTCGGGTTCTGTGCATTCAGTTGGGCTATCCTTTCTAATATACCTGAAACAATAGAAATTATACAGATTGTCCCATTATACAGACGACTTGTTTGGTACAGTGATAGTGCCTTTGGTCCAAGGGTTGTGGGTTCGATTCCCACACAGTACAGACATTTGTGTGTAAGAACTAGTATTGGCGAGGCAAAAATTCTCACTAGCACATCTGGTGTCAATTTTTGGAAGCTGTCTAAGAACAACTAATTGAAAGTTTTCCATACAACTTTACGGGATAGTGGTTAATATTCTCTTTATTTTTGGGATAAATGTGGCTCGGTCACAATAATGATATCAATAATAGATATAATAAAAGCGTCGGTAGAATATTTAGTGATTAGAAGAGTTTCAATTGATGACTATTGTATTTTGTTTTTTTTTTTTTCATTCTAGGCTAGTTAACGAGTATGGAATTATATGTAATTATGGCACGATTTTCAATAAAAAAAAACTAAAGCTGTGTGTAGGTACTTAATAATTTATTGACTGTATTACAATTTATTTGCTGTTTGGAAAATAGTTTGTAGCCTGAAAATGATGGGAACAAACTAATTTTTAGTGAAATTGGCTTGATTATTTTAAAGCAGTCTTCAATATAAATGTTTTACTTAATATTTTCGTCTTTTGGGAAAATATTCCCGAAGCTGCGTACATATTACATTGAGGAACGCAACAATAGCTCGTATTTCTGATTTATTTGCAGCCGGTTTATATTATTTAATCGTAAACATGAATAAATCAAAACTTTAAACAAACATTAGAGAGCTTCCATTTAACGCCGCTAGGAGCGCGCGAAACTTTGCCTCGCCAATTGGGATTAAATGTTATTTCTGATTACCATCATCATCATCATCATCATCAGCCCATTTAAGTCCCCACTGCGGGGGCACGGGCCTCCCTCAATCACATGAGGGGTAATTGCCATACTCACCACGCTTGGCAGACGGGTTGGCGAGGGTTTTGATATAAATGCAGAGTTTTCCTTCTCTGGGTGCTGATGATCATGCCAGCAGCTTTACCTTAGTCGCCTTTTACGACACCTCGGTAAGAGCGAGGGTGGCCTATTCTACTCTGCCGGGGACCACACAGCCCTCTATACGGCTGATTACCATGTTAAGCGTCAAATGTTAAAAAAATAACTGGTTATGTTACTTGTTATCCGTTATAACTCTTTCTTGTATGACTATTATTGTATATGATAACAGATAACATAACCGGTTATTTTTTTTAATATTTGACGCTTAACATGGTAATCAGCCGTATAGAGGGCTGTGTGGTCCCTGGCAGAGTAGAATAGGCCACCCTCACTCTTACCGAGGTGTCGTAAAAGGCGACTAAGGTAAAGCTTCTGGCATGATCATCAGCACCCAGAGAAGGAAAACTCTGCATTTATATCAAAACCCTCGCCAACCGGTCTGCCAAGCGTGGTGAGTATGGCAATTACCCCTCATGTGATTGAGGGAAGCCCGTGCCCCAGCAGTGGGGACTTACATGGGCTGATGATGATGATGATCGAGTATAGGGATGTAGGTATGGGGCGAGTATTCGACGTAGCTGCTGTAGGTACATACTTTAGGGAGTTAGTGAAGTGGCGCTCTCTTGTTTCGGTGGCCTTTCGGGTCGCTGAGTGTAAGTAAGAAAGAAAGAAAGAAAGAAAGAAAATATTTATTATTATTATTATAGACATCACAACACAGAACATATAGCAATTATAAACAGAACACAATTTGGTACAAACAGAAAACAAAACATAAAACAATCAAAAATACATAAAAATAAAACAAAAGGAAAAAAAAAAACCAATACTATATTCAATCATGTCCAGACAGTGCCAAATGAATATAATTATGTGTTATGACGTCTAGTATAAATGGCCCTCACTCAGCTTATGTCACAGCCCAGACAAAGGCCATGACGCTGGTTTTCAGTGAGACCAGCTGAATGAGTGCCACGGACGCTTGTCTAGTGTATTTTGTGTACCTAACGTGTATGTGTAATGTGGGTATAGTAAGCACAAGCGCGTTCCGAGCTCACCGTTGGTCCTGGAGGAGCCCGCGTCGCGGCCCAGCGCCGAGGCCTTGCGCAGCCCCACGCTGCGCTCGTAGTAGCCCGCCACGGACAGCGCGCCGCTGTACACCGCGCGCTTCAGGCTGTTGGTCGCGCGGTTCGTGTAGCCTTCCTCGTCTTCCTCCATGCCGTATTGGGCCTGGACAAGATCAATTTATTTAATTATAGCCTTTTATTCCGAAATACAGATACAAATTCATTTTACATTTACATTTTACATTAAATTAAGTCTCTAATCTCGGAGTGCCTGTTGGCAAAGGCCTCCTCCAGCTCCCGCCAGTGTTCCCTGTCCCATGCAACTCTGGTCCATCTTGGTCCTGCAGTATACCTCAGGTCATCCTCCCATCTCCTGATCGGTCTGCCTCTGCTTCTCTTACCGTGCCTTGGGTACCAGGTTGTCACTATACCGCTCCATTTTTCCAGCTTGCTTCTCAGCAAATGTCCGGTCCATCTCCATTTGACTAGTGTCAATCTTGTGGGACAAGATCAATAATAATACTAAAAGTATCAGTCTATAAACTGTCCCACTGCAGGGCAAAGGCATCCATCATAGAAATCAAGCCATCGCTACTGTGATGATGGGAGTAGGCTTAATCACCACGCTTGCCAAATGCGGATTGGTGATCACTAACCCGAGCTATGTCCGAAAAATTCGAAACATACTTTTCGCTCGACCCGGGAATCGAACCCAGGACCCCGAGATCACGACCCGGTACTAAAACCACTAGACCAACAGTGCGTTATAATAGTACTGATACTGATAGTAAGCAAGAGAAGAGCCCAATATATAGTAATAATAATTGTACTGATACTGAAAGTAAGCAAGAGAAGAGCCCAATATATAGTAATAATAATTGTACTGATACTGAAAGTAAGCAAGAGAAGAGCCCAATATATAGTAATAATAATTGTACTGATACTGAAAGTAAGCAAGAGAAGAGCCCAATATATAGTAATAATAATTGTACTGATACTGAAAGTAAGCAAGAGAAGAGCCCAATATATAGTAATAATAATTGTACTGATACTGAAAGTAAGCAAGAGAAGAGCCCAATATATAGTAATAATAATTATACTGATACTGAAAGTAAGCAAGAGAAGAGCCCAATATATAGTAATAATAATTGTACTGATACTGATAGTAAACAAGAGAAGAGCCAATTATATAGAAATAATAATTGTACTGATACTGATAGTAAGCAAGAGAAGAGCCCAATATATAGTAATAATAATTGTACTGATACTGAAAGTAAGCAAGAGAAGAGCCCAATATATAGTAATAATAATTGTACTGATACTGATAGTAAGCAAGAGAAGAGCCCAATATATAGTAATAATAATTGTACTGATACTGATAGTAAGCAAGAGAAGAGCCCAATATATAGTAATAATAATTGTACTGATACTGATAGTAAGTAAGAAAAGAACCCAAGTTGCAATTACAACGGAAGCGATGTCAAGGCATCACCTCCGTTGGCACCGCCATACTGGCCTGCGAGATGCTTCTTCACGCTTCGTATGAAGGAATCCATATTGTAGGAAGAGGGAAATGCATGCGCCGGTAACGAGTTTTTTGATGGTGCGGCAGAAATAAGAACTGCCATATTTTTTAGTCCGTGATGGAATGTTTTCCACTGTGAAGCGGTCTATCATAAAGAGCAGATTGACCGCCCACAGGAGGAATCACGACCCTCAGTAATGAGGAGAACGACTAGAAGAGGGGGCAGACGAGCAGAGGGATGACTTAATGTCCGCATCACCGTCGCCAATGGAAACACACAACACCAGAGGAGTCACAAGTGCGCTGACGACAATCTTTTAAAAAGAAATACGCTCTTCTCTTGAAAGTTTGCAGGTCGTATAGGTCCGGAAATAAAGCAGGCGACAGTTCATTCCATAGTTTTGTCGTACAAGGTAGAAAGTTTCTTGAGAAACATACAGGTGAAGACTGCCAACCATGCTTGTGCTTTGAGTTTCTCTTCTCTTACCCTTAGAAGCTGAAATTCATGTTCTTCCCGGTTCTTCTGAGCTTCTCTTTCAGCAGTGGTGAGTGCTGCTGCTCCCCCCTCCTCTCCCCTCTCAAAATGTTCCTCTATGTGTTGTATCTGAAAATTAAAGAAAACATTAAAATTTTACTTTTACATTTAAAAGTAAAATTTTAAACTTATTCATTTATTTTTGTTAAGGGGGAACCAAATCCACACACAATTATTGCGTCTCAAACCACTGTGCGCTGTAAAAAGGTGGTCTAAAAATGCATTAATTGGACCCGTTTGGATGTGGTAGTGCCTTTGGTGCACGGGTTGCGGGTTCAATCCCTGCACAGTACAAACATTTGTGTGCATAAACATGTCTGTTTGTAATGGTCTAGGGTTTCTATGCATTATAAGTAAAATCAATCTAGAAATAGTAATTGTTAACTTTTTTTTTTATGTCAGGTGGCAGACGAGCATACGGATCTCCTGATGGTAAGCGATTGCCGCCGCCCATGGACACCCGCGACACCAATGGAGTCACAAGTGCGCTGCCAACCTTTAAACCCCCCTTCCCCCGGACTTGCAAAGAGTTATTTACAAGTCAATATTATTTATTACCCAACACTGGTGGACCAGCACTAGCAACACTGCAATGAGGAGCTAAGTAAGCTCAGGGTTCACCAACATGCCAAGTTGGGTGGCGTACAGTAGGAGAGGCTCCAGCAGTGGAGAAATAAAGGCTGATGAAGATAATTAATTATTATATCAGTGATGGTAACTCAGTGATTTTGAACTCGCCTTTTATACAGGGGGTTGTGGTTTAAAATCAAGCATGCATCTCCGGAATATTCAAATTGACGTGCATATTTCTACCATTGCTCAGCGGTGAGGGAAAACATCGTAAGGAAACCATCATGTTTCGGATTAGTTTCTGAAACCTGTAACCTTGATTCAGTTGGTCTGGTTCCCCTGTTAAAGAGTTGTGAAGGTCAGACGACAGTTGCTTTATTGTTATTACTAGACTCCCTAAATCCTGAATCACAGGTCTTAGGGTACCCCGGGCTCCGAAGCGGCAGCTTTGCACGCAACTGGGAATTACACGCTAAGATGAAGAGAGAGATGATAATTATCGCTAAGTTTGTTGATATACCAATGCCTAAATTTAAAACACATGTTAAAAATGATTAAATGGCAAAAGCCTATAATGTGAGTTAATGATTACTTAAATGACAAGAATTTGTGGAAAAGATAAGCTGTTTGCCTGAGCCCATGATACTGTACTTACAAACATTTTGGCGACTAAAAAGAGTAACTGGCGAGTTTCTTGCCGGATCTTCTCATCAGAATCAACTTTCCGATTCCGGTGGTAGAATCACATTATATTTATTCATTTCTAAGTATATTTTTTGTATCAACATATATGTTTAATTATTTGCATAATATCATCATCATCATCAGCCCATTTAAGTCCCCACTGCTGGGACACAGGCCTCCCTCAATCACATGAGGGGTAATTGCCATACTCACCACGCTTGGCAGACGGGTTGGCGAGGGTTTTGATATAAATGCAGAGTTTTCCTTCTTTGGGTGCTGATGATCATGCCAGCAGCTTTACCTTAGTCGCCTTTTACGACACCTCGGTAAGAGTGAGGGTGGCCTATTCTACTCTGCCGGGGACCACACGGCTATTTGCATAATATACATAGTAATAATTTATATTTTTCATGTATGACGATTTGTAAGAGCTGTATATAACCTATGCAAATAAAGTACTTTTGAATTTTGCATTTTTGAATCATTATTATTTTAATCCATCAGCTAATAGTATTATACTAAGCAAAATGATTACCAATTCATGTTGTGAGAGTGGCAGTGGCTGGCAACAGACCGGACAGTTACTGACTGGACTCTCCTCCATCATAACTACGTCTTCACATGATGCATTGTCCACTTGGTCCTGAAATAATAAATTAATAATATATTAAACTTTTAGTCATACTAACCTTTTTTTTTTATTTATTTAAGAAAGCAATACCTATACGGATTTCCTGAGAATAGAAAATGAGAAATGGACTAAAACAATAAGAAAGTGGTGCCCCAGGGATGGGAAAAGAAGTAAAGGCTGACAATGTAAATACTGTAAAGTTGACTTTAAAAGAGCCGCCTGCCCAGATCGGACCCGAACTGCAAAAGACAGGAACAAGTGGAAGTCCTTGGAGGAGGCCTTTGTCGAAGGACAAGCTGTTGAAGTAAAAACTGATCCAAAATGTCACTGAGATAAATGTGTGATGTAAATTAATTAACAGTAATAAAGGCTTATTTTATTTTATTTTAATATGGCATTTGTGTTATAATTTTCGAGCAAAAAGGGTGTTTTGAATTTTTCGAACATAGCTCGGGTTTGTAATCACCAATCCGCAAACGTGGTGATTAAGCCTAATCCCATCATAGTAGCGATGACTTGATTTCTAAGATGGAGGCCTTGGCCTTGCAGTGGGACAGCCATAGGCTGATTACTTTACAAAATTTTAACGAATTTTACTGTATCTGTGGTGTTATTATGAATGACTATGCAAAAACATGCAAATCCTTTGTTTACAAACAACAAAATAACGTACCCCTTTTTGAGGGCTCAAAATATCCCGATGCTCAACATTCACGTGCACTTCCACCTCAGACCCGTTGGAGAACTCCCGCTCACAGATCGGGCACTGGAACGATGACCCGTGAGGCCCCGGAGACATCGCCATCGCGCTCAACGCTAGCGTGGGGTTGTCCAGCGTTAACGTGGGGTTATTCAGCCCTAGTGTGGGGTTGCTCAGCCCCAACGTAGGGTTGTTCACCACTAGAGTCGGGTTCTCCGGGTTAGCATTCGCGTTTCCCATCACGGAAGGCGAGGTCAGGTCGAAGTGAGCCCGGTTTATGTGCTCTTCTAATTTCCGTGGACATGTTGACGTGAAATCGCAGAGGAGGCACTGGAAATTTGATTTCAATATTTTTAATGTTTGAGATTGGTGAAAACACTTCAAATTATAATTTTACGAGGGAAAATACTGAAGATTTTGAAAAAAAAATATTTTGGCGCCGCGGGTAAGGTTATGAAATATTGACACTGACATTTCATTTTTAATTTTTGTAAACAAAATTCCAATAACAAGCAAAGAAATCTTTATCATACCGTGAATATTTTTCAATTAGTTTAATAAGATATAAATATCCGTTAAAAGCTCTTGTTACATTTTATTAAAATACTAACCTGTACCGTAGGACTTGGAGTTGGAGCCGACTTTTTTGGGGTGTTAGGTTTTAATTTCAATGCCAGTTGAGACCTGAGTGGCGATCCTTGTCCAGCACTTGCCATCGTCAACTGAAAGCAAAAGTTTTATTTGAAGTGTTTCTTCATAAATTTAGTTATTAAATCGATAAACAACATTATTTACCTTATTTTTATTTGGCGATCCTTCATAACTATTGCTGGAATTGTGGCTCGGACTAGAATGATGTCCTAAAAAATTTAATTTGAATTAAATATTGTGCCCATTGGCCCATCTTGGTGTTAAGGAGTTGAGTGATATCTCTAAACGACCTACCTTTCCTTTCATGACCATTCATGTGTTCACTATCGTTTGAATTCTGTCGGCTTTGTATCTTTTTCGGTATCACGCCATTGCTGATATTGATATTCTTCAACCCATTAGTGAGATTGATGTTTTTCGGAGATCTTGAGCACCTTTCTTCATCCTTTTCGCTTCTATAGTCTTTATTTTCACTCCTATAGTCTTTACTTTCGTTCCTATAGTCTTTGTTTTCGCTCCTATAAAAGTTTTGTAGATTTTAGAAGTTAGCTAATGAAAGGAGAACCTATAAGAGGGGTAGATAGGGCTGTCCCTGTGGATACTTGAGGGATAACCACCGAGCCACCCCTACGTGTGGCTGTGGTCAGTCGGAATCCGGTATGCCTCAAATCTGGGTTTAATTATTCTACATATAAGGCAGTTTCACCCTTCCTCTGTTTATAACCTACAGATCCTAAAAAATAGTTGCACACCCACCTGTATTCCTTATCCTGGTACCCATTGTGATAGGAGAGGTTCTTCGAGATGGCGCCGTTGTGGAAGGAGGTGCTGGTGTCGGGGCTGTGCCAGCCGTTGATGGAGCCCGGCGTGTTGTAGCTGCAGCTGTCTGTGGTCGTCATCTTTGAGTCTTCGTCGAAGCTGCGGAACATTGGTAACACAAGATTAGGTCCTCTCTCTTTCGTGATACCGACATCAAAGAAGTGACTTTATTAAGTGACTATCATGTCCCACTGTCGGGCAAAGACCTATCCCTATCCTATCTCCGTAGGTGTGGTCCATTTGGGGCTATAGGATACGAGCTCATTCTGTTATATCGCTTCATCGGTCTAATAAGATATATGATCTATACATGTGTTCCAACAGTTGTCACGGCAAAGTCAAAGGGCACGTGGGCTTCGTGTGTATAGTACTAGGACTAACCTCGGGCTCTGATCGTCTAAAAACGACATGAGCCCTTCTCTGGCTTAATATAGTACAGGTGCAGGTGTACAGGGCTGGCGCAGTCAAACGGCCACCTCCCTTGTGAGCCTAGCGTGTGTAGTACTAACCTCGGGCTCTGGTCGTCTATAAACGCCATGAGCTCCCTCTCCGGCGTCAGATAGTGCAGGTGCGCCCTCTGCACGTGACCCAGTAGCTGGGGCTGAGGCACGGCGCAGTCGCAGAACGGGCACTCGGGCCTCCCCGCCACGTGGGCCTCGAGCGTGTGCGAGCGCATGCCTTCGTCGGTGAGCCCTTCCGCGCCGCAAAGCTCGCACGTATAAGGAAAAGGACTGCTCGACATGGTTGCTGAAAATAGGAAGCATCATCATTATTTCATCCAATAGACGCCCATGACTGTACAGGCCTCCCCAAATGTTCTGCACGCTGATGAGTCCTGTGCCGCCCGCATTAAAGGAATTGCCGCGATCTTTACCAGATCGTCAGTCCAACTTGCCATGCCTTTCCGCCCCAAACAGTCGTCAGTTTTACTCGCAATGTGCCCTGCCCAGTGCCTTGAGGCTTGCAATTATTATTATTTGGGCTGTGTACCTTTGTGACCTTAGTTAACTGGGAATCGCATCATTCCTGATACGTTTTCGCAAGGAAATGAATTATTAATAATACCTAGCTAGATAATACAGCTAAATTGAATAATAAGTAACATCATAAAATAAAATTAATAATAACAATAATCATACGATCACAAAATCTCAATATCACATTATAATTCTATCTATTTTATATATACATGTATATAACAATGGACTAGAGTATCTAATATAAATATTCAGCAGTCCTCCTCTCCTCTAATTTGCTGTGCCCGACAGGGTCCATATTGTTAATTAAATATCATTTATAATATGTACCACCGTAATGTATCACATATGGAAAAGCAATAAAGAATTGAATTGAATTGAAAATGAAAATTCCAATAGGAATATAAACAGAACTTAATAAACCTTATTTTCTTGTGGATCGGGTCCATTTTTCGCGTTCGGGAGAAATGTGCTATGTGTAATGGGCTAAGGATTTATAGTTACCTACTGCAGTTCATCTATCTATCCGTTAGATCTGATTAATGTAGCGTGAATTTTAGACCTGGATGGGCGCTAAAGCCTGAATACTCCCATGCTAAACATGCCATAGCATGCTGTATTGACCAAAAAGGGATCGAGTAGTTCACCGGCTTAGCAAGCCGACATGGCAGTGGGCTTGTTATACCAGCTGAAAAACCGACAACCACTAGGGTAAACAACTTCTGGAGTGAACACCGCGTCTCGGTAAGCTTATAGAGTACCTAACGATGTAAGAAAGACTGGGGGGATGCGAGTTGTCAAAAGTTGATCAGAGTGTTGAATATTTTAAGAGGCAGATGTCCCGCTGTGGACTTCAATAGACTAATGATTATGATTAAAAAAGGATAGCATGATTAAACCACTGATTTGGGAGTTGCTAAAAAGCAAGAGAATTTTACCGTCACTTTGCCTGAAAAAAAAATCCGAGGATATTCTAGATTAGTAAGTAAGTACTACATGTGCGGATAAAGAATGGGATCAGAAATGGCGGCGCATCTATTCACTTCTCGCTCGCACACTATTTGCGTCTATATTCGCACTCGTGGGGTGCGAGTATAGACGCAAATAGTGTGCGAGCGAGAAGCGGAATAGATGCGCCGCGATTTCTGATCCCATTCTTTATCCGCACAGGTTGTACGTTCTTTATTGTGTTATGGAAAAAAAAGGTTACAGAAATGATCTTAAAATAGTTAGATTTTTTAAAATGTTAAGAAAATCTAGAATGTATAAGGTATGATTCGCCTATTTACGTAGGTATAGGTTACCAACATAAGTACCTATATCAGTCGATGTGGGTAGGTAGGTACCTACATGTAAAGTAGGTACTCGTATTATTTGAATGTAGGTACTCAGTTACCTTAGAGTAATTTGGATATTCACAGCAGCTTATCTGCAGAGCCTCGGGTAAATCTCATCCGAGCTAACTTCTGTTCTTGTTTTTCAAGTGTATCACACTTAGGAACATAATTACTAAGTCCATTCTATGGTTTTCATCGACTTGGCTGGTTGCCAAAGGAAATCAACCTAAGTGCCTATGTTGAACTTAATTTAATCAGAAACTATTAGTCTTGTTCTTGTATAGAATATATTTGTTAGCAACAAAAATATGTAAGTATATAGGTACCTAAAGTACCTACTTACCTACTTAATAATCTTCGTAGAGATATAAGAATGAGATAATGGCTTCTTTCGGCATTAAAATTTACTAGAACATAGGTGTATGTACCTATCTAAATTAGAAGTGATCATTTTGTAAAAGATTTACGTACCCAATTAATAATGTTTTTAAAATATATAACCAAAAAGAAAAACTGATATTTGGAGAAGTTTATGCTTTAGACAAGATTTGGATTTAGATTAGCATCTTATATATTAAGTTAACATACCTACTTATCACAGACGATGTCTTAGGTCTACATAATAGCTATATGTATACGGGACACTGTTTTACTACGCAAACAGCTGGTCTGAACAACTTTAATACCGTGACATTATTTCAAACATTCCGAAACAGCTAAGAAACGAATGTGTAGCCAAATAAAAAACGAATTGTAGCTTAGATTATAATATCATCTACCGTTGGTAGGCAGTCAGTTCGCATAGAAACCATTCACAATATGGGTATCCGGGTGAAAGTGTCAAAACTGTCAAATCGATAAAATTACCGCAGTTTATGTTATCAAGGAAATTACGCTCCAGTCCTTCGGCTACGAAACCTTCCAATCAGCCATTTAAAATTTAGGCTAAAAATAAAAGCTAGGATCTACGAAAATAATACCTCTTGCGTAATATAAATGGTAATTCCAGAAAAAAATATTAGGCTATGTACTTACATTTGTTTTTATTGTCAAAATTTAGCGGGAAATCCTATTGTTCTTCTAATCACAACACTATCTAATTGGTTCGACACTGTAATTATAAGTTTTTAAAGCTAACATTTTATGACATTAATTAACGAGTTATATTTAATACTACTGGCGAAAGGTTATGAAGGAACCATTCATGAAATCGTGGACATTGAAAAATAAGGAAAACTTGTACGCATGCGGAAGTGGGCGCTGACTGTAGCGCCTCCGGCGGTGGAAATTGCAACTATTACGTTGCTTTTTTCTATCATTTTGGAGCTGGCTTACGATAAATCCCCTATTCTTTATAAAAACAGCGGATAATATTTGTTTATATCTGAATTGTATTTCAAATTTCGAATCATTGCTTTGATAAATGAGTTTTTTAGTTAAAGTAAAGCGTTAGTCGCGCCATCTAGTTAATTTTTCACGAAATATGCTTACTCATCTTCCGAGAATATTTTCTTCCTTATTAAGGGTTTTTCTAGGAAGCGGGCGTAGAAATGTTGGCCGGTTCTGAAGAGATGGAGTTTTAGCATACTAAAACTCCATAAACATTGTTCTCCCTACCATAGTTATTCTAGAGCTGCTTGTTTGGTTCACTAAAGCTAACTTTTTATGATTATTGTATTTTGTAATGAATAAAACAATTGAAAGTAAAAATCTCGATAGTAATTAATAGTTAAATGCGTCATACAATTCACACCTCATAGTCTCAAACTAAATCATTCCATGTACCTAGGTACCACGAGTACTTAGGTACGGTCAGCATCAACAGTAGCTTAACACTTTTTTACCATGTTAAAATAACTGTTCTGTCCTATTATACTCAGTTTCTAAGGGATACCTACGTAAAAATTTTACTTCGACATGGTACTAAAGTGTTAAGCTACTTTTGATGCTGACCTTACGTACCTACCTACGAATTTGAATAAAATGACTTTTTTTATGAACTGTAGGCTAATGCTTGACTACAATCTCACCTGATGGAAAGTGACAATGAGGTCTAGGATGATAATTTTTGTACGCAAAAATTGATTCACGCAAAAAGTAGCCGCTTTTTGCGTAAATCAATTTTTCGCGTACGCTTTGGACCCAACATTTGTGCATAAATAAATAAATATTTCACAACATCACATACATTGATCTGACTCCGAGATAGGCAGCTCGAGCACCTGTGTTACGGATATCAGAATCAACAGTGGGATTAAAAATATATACATATAATACTTTTCTTTTGTAAATACATACTTAACATACAGATAACATACCTACATAGATCTACATAGATAACACCCAGACCAACATTTGTGCATGGTTATTTAATAAATAATAAAATAAGCCGTGTGGTCCCCAGCAGAGTAGAATAAGCCACCCTCACTCTTACCGAGGTGTCGTAAAAGGCGACTAAGGTAAAGCTGCTGGCATGATCATCAGCACCCAGAGAAGGAAAACTCTGCATTTATATCAAAACCCTCGCCAAACCGTCTGCCAAGCGTGGTGAGTATGGCAATTACCCCCATGTGATTGAGGGAGGCCCGTGCCCAAGCAGTGGGGACTTAAATGGGCTGACGATGATGATGATGATGATTTAATAAATAGTATAAGAGTTTGCCGAGAGGTTGTAACCCCGAAATTGTTTAAAATAGATCCGGTTAAGTAGCTAAAATTTAAAATCGGTGGCCATCGGTAGTGTGCCCTACCCGTCATCTTAAGTCAAATTGACCCGACCGATTGAACCTGGGACCTTCGAACCAACTCTTTGGCCATAGTTCAATCGGGACATCGTGACCTGATGAGGCATTTGATTTAATTTTTCCAACAAGGTAACTAAATTATTTAAAAAAGTTAGGTATTTTAGTAAACCGAAATCGACGGCACTTTACTGGAAAGATTGGCATTTCCGCAGTTGATATCAATAAACTGCGTTTTCCAGGAGTCTAGCATTTTTTCCAGCAAGAAATAGAAATGGCGAGATATTCCGTCCCAACCCAAGATGGTGCCCGAATACAGAGTGGCTGCTTATGGTAATGCGTGCTTGTCACTCAAATAAATTTTATTTTTGGAAAATAAAACAAAACAGCTCCGTTTTATAGATATACCTTCCTGGTATTTGAGTTCTTTATCACAGAATTTCTTCGTTTTGTTGAAGTAGGTTTTAGGGGTCCGTAATATTTGTTGGGTTGGTAACAAGTATGCACTTGAAATTTTCTTAAAATCATCATCATCATTTCAGCCAATAAATAGACGTCCACTGCTAGACATAGGCTACCCCCATTGATCTCCACACAGATAGATCTTAAAATACTTACTTGTATATTACTTTAACAATCTATACTATTTTAAAGAGGTAAATCGTAAAGTCACACTTGTGACTCCACTGGTATCGCATGTGTCCATAGGCAGCGGCAATTGCTTCCCATCAGGTGATCCGTCTGCTCGTCTGTGCACCTAACAATCCTGCACCTGTGCAATGTAATCGACACCTAGCGCCATCTATTGGTATAAAGTGGAACTTAATATCCCGAAAGGAATCGAGGGCGGGCCACTAGTAAATAATAAAATCAATAGTGCCCTACGTGCGTGAGTCCAACTCACAGATGGCCGGTTTTTTAATGAAGGAATACGCAAACAGACATAACTTTCCTTTATTCAAAGGTGTCTCTTTTATATATAGGAATCCAATCCAATCCGGGGAGAAGGGCGTTTAAAGGATGGCAGCACACTTGTGACTCCGACCGGGTGTCTATGGGCGGCGGCAATCGCTGACCATCAGGCGATCCGTCTGCTCGTCTGGCGAGTATCATATAAAAAACCCTGAAAAAAAAACTGTTAGGTACGTTAACATCAAAACTCAAAATCACTTAGGGCTATCAAAAAAAAACAGTAACAGAATATGAATAAAGATTTTTCGCAAGATATATTATAGTGCTCAAGTGTGTGCGCAAACACAAGTGCACTCACTATTCCCTTACCCTCATATTCCGATGGGACACCAGCGTGACACGACCGGAGAGGGTTTGGGCGCAGGACCAATGACTTAACGTGTTTTCTGAGGCACGGGGGTACAAGGCCGCCAACTTCCAGACTCCGGGCTGACACTAAGACTTTCTTACCAAAAACTTTGGTACAAATGTTTGGCCCGACCCGGGGATCGAACCCGGGACCTCTTGGACAGCTGTCACTTTATAGTCATCATCATCATCATCAGCCCATTTAAGTGCCCACTGCTGGGGCACGGGCCTCCCTCAATCACATGAGGGGCAATTGCCATACTCACCACGCTTGGCAGACGGGTTGGCGAGGGTTTTGATATAAATTCAGAGTTTTCCTTCTCTGGGTGCTGATGATCATGCCAGCAGCTTTACCTTAGTCGCCTTTTACGACACCTCGGTAAGAGTGAGGGTGGCCTATTCTACTCTGCCGGGGACCACACGGCCACACAGCTTTATAGTGCAACCCACTAATAGTAAGTATAATTGTTTTGGTAAAATTTCTTAGTGGCAAACCGAATTTCAGGCGAGCGGAGCTGCAGGCGTCCTCTTGTAGATAAAAACACATTTAGCTTCACAGGTCGGGCAATCAACATTTGTGGCTAGCTAAAACACGGTGCTTCGCAAAAAGAAAGTCTTACTCAGCTGATTTGGATCTTAGCGTGGGTGTAGATGCAATGCTGATTGGCACCATAACGTGGCTTTACGTTGTCTAAACGTATGTTACCTACGAAGTGATCTAAGAAGAAGAAGAAGAACACATATATACCTACATACTACTGGTGCTGGTCGTTTTCTGGGTGTTATAGATAAATAGATAGATACTCTTTATTGCACAACATAGAAAACTTAAAAGCTAGGTATACAGAGATACAATGTACAAATTAGGCGGTCTTATCGCTGGGAGCGCAGGTAAAGGACATGAGATAAAAGAGGGCAGGGTGGTGCAATCCTTTTGATTTTAAACATTGCTTAAGTAAATTTATAGTATAAATACATATATCTAGATAATAAATAAACACGTTATCATACACTTATATGTACGAATGTTACCTTACTATAATACAATATAACGTACACAAATTATATAAAATATACTACTATAAGGTTATAATAGAGAAGATATATTTTATACCTACAATATATGGATGGATCTGGGAGAGGACTAACGACCACGAGCGTCAATGACAGGAAAGGAAGACAGATATTATATATGTGATATATGTTATGATAGACAGTAATATGTCCTGGGAATCACACTCTCTAGATGGTATAAAAATTGTACAGGTTTTCATATGCTTTATACAAATTATCAAATTGTGTAGACAATCAATCAGTGCTCATGGCATATCACGGCTATGTGGTCTCGACTTTGAAATACGGTGTAATATTTTGGGGCAACTCTTCATACAGAGATATTATATTTAGAGCTCAAAAAAAGTGCATTAAAGCCATGTTTGGACTCAAAACCATAGAGAGCTGCCAACCTCAAAACTTCTTACATTCCCGAGTTTGTACATACTTGAATGCTGTATGTTTGTGAAGTGTAGCCCACAATTGTTCGAAATGGCTAAAACCACAGAGTCGAGTCTTCGCCCTAGAAATATGAGGCTTTCTAGGGCGTAGACTCGACTCTGTGGTTTTAGAACTCACAACTGTAAAACTGCCATGATGAAAAAAGTGTAGTAGACATGGCTAGGGCTCCACGACTTTATAACAAATTGCCAGACACTTTACAAAAGCTGGACAAAATTGAATTTAAAAATGTACTGACCAATATACTTCTTGACAAATGTTATTATAATTTAAATGATTTCTTTATGACAAAATCAGAACATTTGAACACTGATGTATATGTCACCGGAAAATCACAAGATCCGTAAGTTTATCAATTTACTAGGAAGTTTATAAACTTTCGTAGGATTCTAAATGGGAGATAAATTGTATTATTTTCGTCCACACTTTCGTACATTGATAAACTTACTAAACTCACTCGTAAAATAATAAGTAAGCAATATCCAAACGTTACGCGCGATCTGATTGGCATTGCCACTATGAACATAGACCAATCAGAGAGCAGTGTGTTATTTTACGTATTTCAAAGATTCGTGCATTCAAAAGAGTTTCTGTGATTGATCGAACCATATAAAATTTACGAATAGATATCTATATAAATAAATTGATAAATTTACGAAAGTGTGACCGTAAAATAATACAAATTATCTCCGGTTTAGAATCCTACGAAAGTTAATAAACTTCCTAGTAAATTGATAAACTTACGGATCTTGTTATTTTCCGGTGACATATATAATTAAACTCACATAATAATCTAATTAATGAATTGACATTTTATACTTATAATTACATATTTTATTAGTTTACTTTCTATGTGTAACTGTCATATTAACTGTTGTAACTATTTCGTATACCAAATTGGTGAAACATAGTGTTCCTAATATTATAAGATGACATCATTGTATACCTATATTTACGAATAAATAAATGATTGATTGATTGATTGATTGATCCTTCTTCTTAGATTACCTACTTCAGGGTCCACCGATTATGAGCCACTTTCCCAAGGAATACTTATCTAGGTAAAATAAATAAATAAATGATAAAACGGGTTACAATACTTATTGGTTCATAATAGGTAAAGTTAAAAAAGGCCATAGGCGCGTCGCAAGGTACAAGAGAGTGCGCTTGTGGGCAACCACTGTTTGTCCTGCGTCAATGACTGATATTGACGCCAATTTCAATATAACCATAGCCGAAATCATAGAATAACTTATAAATACTGAGATAGAGGCATCAGTTGGCTAGCCAGAGCTAGCGCCATCTAGAGAAAAACGACCAATACTAAACGACTATGTAGTACGACCTACTTCGAAAATCAGTCAGGGAGACGATTAAATAAAATATCTCAAATAATTTTATTTGGCAAATACAACTATATTTGTAAATATTTTGTAGAAAATTGTTATAAGCTTATAATATTTGCTATATTATATGAAAATCCCAATAACTTCGAGATCTCTGGATTATTTCTCATACTTTTTTATAACTGCTAACGTGGGCAGGCGGCTTGAGGTCATTGTTTCGGAAACACGCTTTAGTAGCGAGATGTAAAAATGCATAGTGGCATCTACCGAAACAACGCCCAACCATCTGCTTGATACTTTTTAAAGCTACATCTGCTTTTTACAAGCTCCATCTAACGAAAACCGCTGAACTATTTTTCCCACACTAAGGAAAAAGTTACTAAGACTTAGTAATTAGTGAAATGAACCTGGCCGAAATATCGGTATAATAGGAGGATATATATATTATTATTAAATTAATTGGGCCATTGTAAGAACTTAGGTACGTTAGTACACGTCACACGTAAGTACCATCCTTTTTTACCTGGAAAACTCGTGGAAATCCCCTAACTCAATACAAACCCAGTCAAAAGTGATAAGCCACGTTTCTGACAGCGCCATACTTCGTAAACGGCTACTCATGCCGGGTTGCAGCAATTTTTCACTCCGTTTAGTAATTCAACGGGTTCGTTAGCATGCAAATCATCGCCGGTGGCGTGTTTAATCCGCTATCACCCGAATTTGTGGGTAATGGGTGTTGCCAGAGCGTTCAGAATTACCCTAATGCAATCAACAATACTGAATAGCAAACTGAAGTGGCAGTGGGCTGGTCATATTAGCCGCAGAACTGACAGCCGTTGGAGCCGTAAAGTCCTTGAGTGGAGACCGCAACTCGGTAAGCGTAGTGTAGGACGCCCTGCGACAAGATGGGATGATGACATTCGAAGGCTGGCTGGTGTGGGCTAGATGAGAGTGGCCGAAAATCGGGAGCAGTGGCGTGCATTAGGGGAGACCTCCAGCAGTGGACGAGTGTGGGTTGCTGATGATGATGATGATGTTGAATCAACAATACGCCCTGTTGGTCTAGTGGTTTAAGTACCGGAATTTTTGTAAAGTATGTTTAGAATTTTTTGGACATAGCTCGGGTTTGTGATCACCAATCCGCATTGGCAAGCGTGGTGATTAAGCCTAACCCCATCATAGTAGCGATAACTTGATTTCTATGATGGAGGCCTTTGCCCTGCAGTAGGACAGTTTATAGGCTGATTAAAAAAAATCAACAATATAGAACTACTTAACTGATTAGAGTATCAAAAATGCGACTGCACGCAATAATAAATAAAAATAAAATAAAATTAATTTATTTCAACCATGGTCATATTATCATCACATTTATATTTATTTTAAAACTATATATGTTTAACTAATATTTGTATATGTATGTACCTATTTTTTGCAAAAAATACTTTGACTTTGATAAATAAATAAATAAAAATAGATTACAATTAAAATGAAAGAGTTGAAATTAAAATTATTAAAATTACATTAGAATAAATATTACATAATTATCATAATCATCATCATCATCAACCCATTTAAGTCTCCACTGCTGGGGCACGGGCCTCCCTCAATAACATGAGGGGAATTGCCATACTCACCACGCTTGGCAGACGGGTTGGCGAGGGTTTTGATATAAATACAGAGTTTTCCTTCTCTGGGTGCTGATGATCATGCCAGCAGCTTTACCTTAGTCGCCTTTTACGACACCTCTGTAAGAGTGAGGGTGGCCTATTCTGCCCTGCCACACGGCAATATTAGATAATAAATAAATAAAATTAAATTCAAATTTATACTAACATAATAAATAACACAAAATGATAAGTACATAGAATGCAATGCGACGAGTCTTAGTAAATACAGCAGCTATCTGCCTTAAGAGCTAAGGCCCAGTGCTGCATGGATGGACTGTGATATTGGTCGGAAAACAGCTAAAGAATGGTATTGGAACTCCCCATTACCCGCTTTCTGATAGACACCATATTATTCCGAATGACTGCGTAAAAGTCGTTTACATGTGCGTCAGCATGGACACCCGCGACACCAGTGGAGTCACAAGTGCGCTGCCAACCTTTAAACCCCCCTATCCCCCGGATTGGGCCTCCAGTACCCTCACTCACGCAGCGAAACACAGCACAGTGCTGCTTCACGCCGGTTTTCTGTGAGGCCGTGGTATCACTCCGGTCGAGCCGTACCATTCATGCCGAAGCTTGGCTCACACGGTTTTCCTTGAAGAATTTCACGCTCTCCATTATATTCGGGAGTACCCGGGAAATGACAATACCAGAATGCCTCCAATGACACGACGCCATTTAGGTGCGGTTAATTTCAGTACTATAATGCAGCGTAAATGAACATGGGTACAATTTGCAACCTTACTGCATTGACATAAGGCATGCTCGCTTTGGGAAAATGTTTACGGCTTAGTTAATCATCGCTGGTTCTTTCATTGAACTGGGTGCAATTTAGGTTTTATAAATTAATACTAGTCGCCCATTCTCTTTGTTTCAGGACTTCATTTTTCATTTAATTCAAATATATACCTATAGATGGCGCTGAGCGTTGATTAGATTAGCTCGGTAAGAGTGAGGGTGGCCTATTCTACTCTGCCGGGGACCACGCGGTTTTGGTAACAAAAGTTTGCTTTGAGACTCCCGCTCTGAAATTATTTAAAATAGATCCGGTTTAGTAGCTAACAATTTACCTAAATCGATTGATGGAATCTCAAGTAGTTATTAGTCTATGATTGAACTAAAAAATAAAAGCAAATAGTACCTACTTGTACGCTTTAGCAAGTTGAAAACAGGCGGTAAGTCATTTGACGTAGTTTACCTTCCCAGTCTATTAAAATGGCGCGGAACATTGAGTTTCACAAATTCTCTGACGCTTATTAAGGCCCGCCTGCTCAGTAAATCATTATTAAACTATGCGATTTAATTATTAGAGCCGCCTGGTAATATATATACACAACATATTAGACGGTTATTAGAATTTCCAGTAGGTGCCTTGCTTATACCACAAAATAAATAAACACATACCACCACTTTATTACAAAACCCGATTTTGAGGTATTCATTACCGTACTAAAGCTCATGTTATCCATTTCCAATATAGTGCGGTCACGATCAATAGGCACATCAGTGACATTGACAGGGGGGCGTTTTAAAACGTATTTTCTATTTTTTTATGTGATAGGTCGCAGATGAGCAGACAGATCACCCGATGGTAAGCGATTGCCGCCGCGCCCAATGACACCCGCGACATCAGTGGAGTTCTATGCGAAAATGTCAAAACAGCATTAGTTCCGACTTTAGCCAAATAACCGCGATTTTAGTTCCGGAACTTTTTTTTTTTTTGTTTGTTTGTATTGGTCTGGGTGTTTGCTATGTATTATAAGTATGTATTTACAAAAGAAAAGTATTATATGTATATATTTGTAATCCCACTGTTGATTCTGATATCCGTAACACAGGTGCTTGAGCTACCGCTACATCACATACATTGAGCTCTCGGAGTCAGCTCAATGTATGTGATGTTGTGAAATATTTATTTATTTATTTATTATTATTTTATTTGATTTGTGACAGACAAGCAGATAGATCACCTGATGGTAAGCTATTGCCGCCGTCCATAGACGGGTGTCTGCTGCGATGCCAATCTTTAAACCCCCTTGCCCCAGTTTGGGCCTCCGGTACCTTCACTCACGTAGCAGAACACAGCAAAGACGCTGCTTTACGTACTTAGATCGCATTTTGCAACAAGGGGGATAGGCTGTATATCGCATCGTGTCTCTCCCGCACACGTCTGTCTTTGTTTCAAGCCGAACCATCATGCTGAGATCACTGTAACGTGCGCATTTATGTGTGCGTGGCGTGCGTGGCCTTTGTAGCACGCGGTGTAGGTAGTCGGTGTTCTGTGTCCATGTTGATATTTTGTACTTGTACTTGTACTTTACAACAAAAAAAAAAACACACAGCAAATGAAACTTAGTAGGTAGGTACAGAAGATTTAGGCGCCCAAGTCCGATTATGAAGGAGTAAAAATGTTATCTTACGTGTCTGAAGTAATGAGTTGTTACTCGACCACGATGAGCTGGATATTTTTATAAACAAATATGTAATAGTTTAAACGATTATCTTTTTATTTCCATTCGCGTTCCGGCAGTGCTCGAACCTCTCGGCATATGTCGGAGCGACGGAAAGATGCCCGATGGGATGACTATCATCCCGTGGAGTAAGGGGAAGGCGTTGGTGTGGGACGCGACCTGCGCGGATACACTGGCTCCTTCCAGCGTCCATGCCACTGCACGGGGTGCAGGCGCTGCAGCTGCCTCGGCGGAGACCCGAAAACGGTACAAGTAGGTACTTCGCCTTAGATAGCTGCTACCGCTTTGCCCCATTTGGCGTGGAAACACTGACGAGTTGTCCCTCTTTAAGGTGACGGGTGGGGAGCACTAGCGACACCAATTGATTTTAATTTTTAGCTACTAAACCGGATCTATTTTAAACAATTTCGGGATTACAGCCTCTCGGCAAACACTTATACTATTTATTAAATAACCATGCATAAATGCGGAGCCAAGATTTGTACGTGAAAAATTGATTCATAGTTATTTAATAAATAGTATGTTTGCCGAGAGGTTGTAACCCCGAAATTGTTTAAAATAGATCCGGTTTAGTAGCTAACAATTAAAAATGAATGGTGTCGCTAGTTAGGGCTAATCTAAGACATAAGGCAGCAGTAATTCTCAGTCGAGAAGTGGATTGCCATAAATAAAATAAGAAGATCTTAAAAATATAAATGGCTTCTGTCAATTTTTTTAGAAGTAAAATCCAATGTCTCTATTCATCACAATTAATAGTAACATTCAAATGATAAACATGCACCTCTATAAAAAAAAATAAGGTCACAAACTGGGGGTCGTTGTACATGAACACACCCCAGTTTATTACAAACACAACCATTACAATTCTAAACCCTTACTTGTGCCATTATTACGCACCCCACGCTAAAATTAGCACCCGACATCGCGTGCCGCGTATATAGCCATGTATAATGTAATGTTCAATTGTATTTGTAGGTAGATGTACTTCTACGGCTTGGTCGCGAAAAGCAGCGGCCATTTTAGCCGAGTTACAGGGAGCACTGCTGGTGTAGTGGTATCATGCAAGATTCCCATTCTTGCGACCCGGGTTCGATTCCCGGGCAGTGCACGTCTTATTTTGGATTTTAAACTTTTTTTAGTTGGAAAAATAAATCTAACCAAGTTTGAAGTTAGAAAATCACACGTTAAACTGCAGAAAATAGTTTTTCCTTAAGAAAGAAAATTCGCACTAAAAACTAATTCAATTTTATGAAAAAATGAGGACACAAATTTTGACTGCCCGGCCTGAGCAGCTAAAAGTGTTTCATTTTATTTTATTTCCGTATTATTTGCTTTAATGTGATGGTTTGATTTTCTTTATTTCAAATTTTATGTTATTTTAATTGTTGTTATTTTTTTTGTTTTATTTTAAATAATCTATGTTGCTCAGTGCTTTTGTATATTGTTATGGTCTGTTATGCGGTGGTGACCAATGTGGGGCTCTTGGGGTGTGGGTAATTGGGTATATTAAAAAGTACCTACTCTGTGGTCTTGTGTTACGCAAATAAATATTTCTTTATCTTATAATAAGTGTCGGTACCTAAGTAGTGTTAGCCGAATAAAAATCGAATGGCTGAACATCACTAGTCGATACCACATCCCTAGTGGCGTCTGTCACTCGAGCTGTCAGATTCATTGCAGATTTTCGCGTAAAACATATTACGTAAGAGCAAAGGTACATGTGTCTCTTTAATCACTCGACATTGGCAAAGTTAAATCGAAATTCGATAGACGCCATAACAAAAAAGAAAATAAAAAAGAGCAAAGGTGTAATTTATTTTTCTTTCTTAGTGAATAGACCAGAAAACCATTGTTCTGCTGTTATCATCCCATCGCCAGCGTTTTATTATAAGTTTTGTGGCAAACCGACCTCTTTAAGTTAATCATTTTATTTTCGTTTTTAATTTGTTCCCAATCGGACGTTTTAATATTGTCATTGATTTGGTTTGGTGCAAACGGTACGTACCTAAAATATATTTTATTTCTATATTTTTATTGTTTTCTTGCTGTCTTTACCCATCTCGCTCGCTAACAAGTTTATTTACAGTCCAATTGCCATAGGTAGACACTGCACATTGGTTAAAGTTAAACCTCTTTCTATATTCCGTAAAGATCATGTAGCTCGCTGACTTGCCTGAACAAAACAGTTGCATGGAATCAGTACATAAGCGAGAATGAGCCCTGTGGTGTGGAGCAGGAGTCCCCGCCAATAAGCATCAAAGGCAGGGTAACCATAATCTGAGATATTGTGAGGAATTTACCGATGTTGCCGAATTTCTACTCTTTTTAACGTACGAGAGCGTACTCTATTATAAAAAGGCCGGCAATACATTAGCGATTACTCTGATGTCACAGATGTTCATGGGCGGCATTGATTACTCTATTAGGTGACTCGCTTGCTCTGCAGTCAGCTAATTACTATATTAGGTCGACTCTAGCATAAAAAAATTTAGGTACTGACGGCGTCAGCTCGAGTTACCTCCCAGCAGTGCAAAAATAGCATGCATGAAAACTTTATTTGGCACAATACAAAACAAGGAAACTTAATTAGAAACATAACCTAGACATAAATCATAAACGAAAAGTAGGACAACATTATCCCTGTACGCGCCAAACAGGCGGCCGCCCAGCAATAGTCGGTGCTGATCCAAGAGACCAACCCCGACGCTGGTTTTCAGCGACTACCATAACATTATTGCGCATCTGTTCCATATCTATGCAACAGTCGCATGCATAAAATAAAGACATTCCAAAGTCCAAAAAGAGTAACTGGACGTGACTCCGTGTGTACACTATACTAAATGTCTAGTTCTTAAGTTCTGTCATCATCATCATCTTAGCATTTTGTTCCGGTTGCGTCTCTACCAGTCCCGACTATCGCTTTAGAGCCCGGGGTCCTACGTTCTTCTTATTTTGTGCAATTAACTAGGTACGTGAGCCGCTTAAGATGGCTCAAGTCACCCAGAGCAATGGAAAAGGCTATGGTCGATGTCTCCTTGCGTGATCGTATCTGGAATGATGAAATCCGCAGGAGAACCAAGGTCAAATATATAGCCCAAAGAATTGTATGCATGTGGCAATGGGCAGGGCACATTGCGAGGAGATCAGGCGGCCGGTGGGGCAGAGGCCGCGTCGAAGCCGTGGCAGGCCCCCACAAGGTGGACCGACGATCTGGTGAAGGTCGCGGGAATCCCTTGGATGCGGGCGGACGAAAAGATGGATTTTCTTGACTCGAAAACTTTTCAAGCAAATCTTGTTATTAATAATGGGTAATAAATGCTTAGGAGGTAGAAGCTGCTCCCTGATACATCCCTGAATTGGCAGTAGAATATAATTTTGTATTATTGTCCTCCTGTTAATAAACTCATATAGCCTCCCTATTTCCTCTCGTACCCAGATTAAATGTGGTCACAGATGCATATTACAGAGCATTCCCTAACGACGGGACACCGGGACACAGACCTATATCCACTCATACTCTGCTTAACAATCATGTGTGTAAATCTACACGTATAATCTAGGTGATAGTGAAACAAATACTTGAAGGATTATTAACTTTGTGTTGAATTAGACATAGATGACATGATGTTTGAGCAGCTTCAAACATCATGTCATGTCTGGTAATTCGTACCAAACGGTTTAAAAGTACATTCATGTTGCGTACGACTAAGGAATGGAACTCTTTGTCGGAAGATGTGTTCCCTGAACGATACGATCTGGACATATTCAAGAAAAGAGTGAATAGATATATCCTCGGCCACGTCATCAATTACCATCAGGTGAGATTGTGGCCAAATGTATGGCCATTCTAATAAAAAAAAAACATCTCTTTCTAATTCACTTCTAACAATTATTTACTTATTTGCATTCGGTTGGTAATACTTAATCAATCAATTTGTTGATTGCAAGGAAACACAACTAAAGTTCCAAGATCAGTTCCAAGATTAAAATTCAAAATTACTTTTTGAATATTAATCGATGTAATTTTAAGTCATGCATAAATTCTCACAGACCTGAAACAAACACAAAAATGAAACAGTAAACGCGCCCAAATGTAATGGTATCGCGCCATCTTGATTATCTATCGTTCAAAATGGCGTCCCCCGCCATTCTGGTTGACGTTTCATTTCATGGCGCATCACGTGATTGCCGGTGTAAAATTAGCCCCGTTATTCTGATACAGGGGCTAATATCCTTGATGGATTTGTTACTGGCTTCGAGATGACGTTGCTATTTTTACACAGTCTCACAAATGGTGACCAATGTTATATAAAAGGGTAAAAAGAAGCTCTGCCGTCCGCTAACTAATTTAGTTAAACTAAAAGGTTTCTAAGTCACAGTGGCTCCTTATGGCTTAGTGACCTTTTAGTTAGCGGACGGCAGAGCTAGTCGGAGGACCTTTTTCAACCCTCTGTACTTTTCCTGTACACTAGGTTGTCTAAAAGAGTTAGCACGATTAGCGATAAGACCGTCAAGATTGTATTTACCAGTGAATGGTCACTGGTAAATATAATCTTGACGGTAGTTAGTGGTTTCTATGGAGAAATAACTTTTGTAAAATTTTGTGCAAAAAAGATCTATCCATCTTTTTATAAGTGACTAGTAGCCCGCCCTCATTTCGTTTCGGGACATAAGTTTCAATTTGTACCCATAGATGGCGCTGGGCGTTGATTACATCGCGCAAGTGTTTCGTATTTGCGGTTTAACTTGTCGTTGTCTATAGAATTTAGCTTAATATAAATAGTATGATAGCAGACACTGAAGGTGATCCTTGAAGGCAGTTGATCCTCATGGTAAACTATTGCCGCCATCAATCAACAACCGCAACACCTATGGGGTCATCAGTGCGCTGCCAACCTTTGAGGCGACGGGTAGCCCTAACTAGCGACACCATTCTTTTTTATTTGTTAGCTACTAAACCGAACCTATTTTAAACAATTTCGGGGTTACAACCTCTCGTCAAACACTTATACTATTTATTAATTAACCATGCACAAATGCTGGATCCGTTTTTGTACGCGAAAAATTGATTACCGCCGAAAGCGGCCACTTTTAGCGTGAATCAATTTTCGCTTACAAATGTTGGGTCCACATTTGTGCATGGTTATTTAATAAATAGTATAAGTGTTTGCCGAGAGGTTGTATTCCCGAAATTGCTTAAAATAGACCCGGTTTAGTAGCTAACAATTAAAATCGATTGGCGTCGCTAGTGTGCCCTACCCGTCACCTTAACTAGATACGCGCGTTTCCCTCGGTTTGGGCCTCCTGTCTCGGTCGGCGAAACACAGCGCAAGAGCAACTTTACGCCGGTTTTCAGTAAGGTTGTGGTATCACTTCCATCGAGCCGGCCCATTTATGCCAAAGCGTGACTCTCCTTCGGTCCCACCAGAAATCGGATAACAATTTTAGTATTTCCACCTAAAGTATAGATAGGCGGTGGCTCTAAGGAGAGTGGTGCATTTAACTCCTGCCTGCAGCATGCACTCAATGAAATGAAATGAAATGAAATATATATTTGCTCAACACTAGTATTCTAGTATTGCCGAATTATATGCCCTTAATGATCTAAAAATCGATTGTGCTGTCAATATAATCGGTTATAATCGTTTGAATTGACGATACTATCGATTAAATCGATTTTGGAACTAAGCCGTTTCTATCGATTATAATCGAATAATCTGCAACTATTTCAACTATTTAGATATTATCGTCATTTTATATTCTGCCTAGACATGTTCTGTATGAATGACGGTTATATCTAAAAATAATTGCAGATTAATGGATTATAATCGATAGTATAGTCAGTTTGAAAGATTATTTATAATCGGTTGTGAAATGAAAAATGATTTAATCGATACTATCGAAAGTACAATCGATTATTTGGGGCCCATTTTCATGATCGATTAAGAATCGACGAACAATCCAATATCCGGCAACACTACCCTGTACGAACTGACATAGGCTGTTTACACTACTTTGTATTGTAGGTAAGTATTTACATAATTTACTTAATATCCTCATGCTAATACTAATGAGTTAGTTAATTTAAATTATTACATTTAATAGGTAATAGGAGTCATGGTATGAGGTACTCAACACTACAACATAATTTAATTAAGAAATAGATCCATGTTAACTTGAGTGCTTGGTCGCATTATCCCTAAATTGACATTGATAGACTTGGTTAATTACTTCCTAACAGATATAACTAATTTATCGGATACTTGTGCCACAGTATAACAAGAGCTTTCCTTAAGATTTTGTTATACTGTGCTAGTTAAACATGTATTTGTATATCATAGGTTTATCTACGGCGACTCATCCTTTCTCTTAACTCGATGGCCTGACTTTCGTATCCAGATCTTAGTCTATGATATTTATAAAGAAGTCCCGCGACATTCACCACTTCTGTCCCGTCAACATTCAAATTTGATCTATATTTGTATAGGTACAAGGAAACCAAATTTTAGTTCCGTGTTTTGCCGCGGGAGTCCTCTAGTGGCGCGTACTATACCTATTTACTCGTAGGTACTCAGGAGAGGCCTTAGCCCAAGAAGCGTCCGGGCGCAATTAATAACCTGGCGCCCTCTTGTTTCAAAATTGAATACTTGCAACATGTTCGACTAATTATAGGCAGTCGCTTCATTATAATTTTTATCAGACACCCCGAATCCTATATCATGGTCCAAGGGTACCTACCCCCGGCTTCGAAGCGACAGCATTGGAAGCAACTGGGATTCACACGCTAAGATGAGGAGAACGATCAGCGGGCGGAGCGTTACAGTGGAGGCTCTATGTGTAGCGAGGGGCTCTCGGCGCCCTCTAATTTCCGGCGCCCGGGTGCACCGCATTACTTGCACTATAGGTAAAGACGTCCCTGTATGTACTGACCAGTATTTATTTAAAAATGTAAACAAAAATAAAGAGTAAAAAGAGTTCTTTTTATATTTGAAAAATAAAATACTGCGACCGTCGCTATCCCGCCAAAACAAATGCAACACCATAAACAATAAGTGTTTTTTATTTTTAAAACCCTAATAAAGTAGCGGAGTCGTCGCAACGTCCACGCACTGCCAGCCTTTTACTTTTTTCGCAACCTACATATGTTATTTTCCGTTTTTTCTCGTTTCTGTCCGTAATTCCTCCGTCCCCGCTTGCCTGGCCATTTAATTTATGTGACAGCTCATTTCTGTTCTGCAAGGACCGGAAACCGGAAGGTTCTCATGGAAATTTTATGACGCAAACATACGTCGTACATAGATAAAAGTACTTTACCTATGTTTACCTACTACCTATTTGGGGTAGGCAGGATATTGATGAACGAGAACGAAGAAAGTATTTTTTTTATAATAATATTATGGCTCTACCCGAAGATATCTTGCCAATGTCAAGTAACCTATTGAGAATAAATAGGTAGGTAGTCAACAATCGAAGTTAGTCAAAGGCACAGTTACTCAATAAAATGCCAATGTTTTATGTTTTATTGACCTACGGATTCTGCCGATACCACTCTAAACACAATCGTGGGTGTTAAGACTATACTACTAGACATAAGCAAGTTGTCCGTGACAACTCACACGACAGCACAATAGCAGTGTTAAAAACGATACCATTCACTTCGCGGCACCGAACTGCATAAATAAAAACCAAATTTGTTCACTAAAAACCACTAGATATCTATTAATTTAAAAACTATAAATTGCATCAGCCCAAGCGGAGTGTTTGGACTCCTACCGCCAGAATCCAAAGAAGAAGTAGAAAGTGAAAAATATCTTTAAAAAAGTATTTCTATCCTTTTTTTTATATGCGTGGTGGCAGACGAGCAGACGGATCACCTGATGGTAAGCAATTCCGCCGCCCATGGACACCCGCAACACCAGTGGAGTCACAAGTACGCTGCCAACCTTTTCCCCATCCTCCCCATTGGGCCTCCGGTAACCTCACTCACACGGCGAAACACAGCGCAGGCGCTGCTTCACGCCGGTCTTCTGTGAGGCAGTGGTATCACTCCGATCGAGCCGGCCCATTCATGCCTAAGCGTGGCTCTCCCACATTTGACTTTTGACCCTCCTAGGGCCAAGCCCTTCTTTCAGCATGTCGTTCGAGATTTCACGCAAATCTGTCGCTTTGGAGCCCTGGACGTACCTACGCTTGGACATTGATACAGAATTTGACTACCTGTTTGGAACAGTGGTACTGAACGCTGCCTTTGGTCCAGGGGTTGCGGGTTCGATCCCCGCACAGTACATACATTTGTGTGCATGAACATGTTTGTTTGTATTGGTCTGGGTGTTTCCTATGTATTATAAGTATGTATTTACAAAAGAAAAGTATTATATGTATATATTTGTAATCCCACTGTTGATTCTGATATCCGTAACACAGGTGCTTGAGCTACCTATCTCGGAGTTAGACCAGTATTTTTTGAAGTCGGTTAAACAATATTGTCGTAGGACACTGGTATCCAATTAATAAGGATTTTTCTTTTTATGTAGGTAACCGAGTATTAAATGTAAGTGGAAGGAGGAACAGAGGACGGCCGAAAAAGTGATGGATGGATTGTGTGAAGAATGACATGATGGAAAAAGAGGTGGCTGATTCGATGACGAATGACATGGACGTATGGAAAAGGAAAACATACTGCGCCGACCCCAGATAACCTGGGAAAAGGGCAGGAGGATGATGATGTAGGTAACCGAGCATCAGCCCAGGAAAATTTATTCCCTTCCTCACTATATTTCCTCTCATTCGCGCCGAGTTATTGGTAGAAAAATGCTTATTTATTTATTTTATTGAAAAACAAAATCACAGTTTAAAATTCAGCACACTGATATCATACACTAAATGTACATTGATTTGAAAATCCAAAGGTTTATACTCAGACTTATCTATTGAGCTACCATTGCTCGATATTTTACATTTGAGTCTCGGTAGAGACGCGAGGGTCGCGGCTTCTATTCCCGCACCAACACACAAGTTTAGACTTTAGACTATTTTCAATGTTAAAAGTCCAGCCAGTTTCACACATACACACGCACGCACGCACTCACACACGCACTTAAACAAATAAACAAACCCAAACACGGATACGGACACATAGTGAAACAATAGCGATATATCAATCGCCTTATTGTACCGTCTGTTGTTGTTATATCACACTTGTATTTTGTTTTATGCAATAAAGAATATTATCTATCTATCTATAGGGAGTCAGGCAAGGCGTGATGTGGTTATAAATCTTAAAGCAGGGTGTATAGGTGGTCCCGTGACCGCGTAATCACGGCTTGAAGGAGCGTTGTGGTCGTTCCTTCGTCTGAGCCCGGGACGCGATTGGGTTATGCCCCTGGTATCTTATGGAAACTTATTAGGTGGTACATTTGTACAAACAGGCTTATTGAGCGATGGTAGCTCAGTAGATCAGAAACGACGCGTACGTTTCTTATCTACTGAGCTACCATTAGAACGGGACGTTGTAGTGTGCCATCCACGCCTGCACCTCTACAATTTAAAAAAAACATTTGTGTAGGTATAAAGCATGTATCTGTGAACATTTACATACCTTTAACCACGTGTTCTATCAACCATTCTGAAAAACATTTGTTATATGACTTTGGAAATTCGCATAAAAAAATTTCAACTTCTCATACAAGTTACGTGAATTCGATTAATTTCAAAAAGTCGTAGTTTCTGACACGTTTAACCATGATTCAATTGGTCTGGAGCCCAATTCTCGTGCTCGTGATATTTATTTTTATACGACATATATCACTAAAACATGGTTCTACTAAAACATTCGTGCGATGAACACTTGTGTTTGTTCGGTGTCCGGGTGTAATATATGTATTTAAGTATATATTTGTGTTCCTCTGTTGTCTGATATCTGTAACACAAGTGCTTAAGTTACTTAGTACGGAATCAGGTTAACGTATATCTCATACGTTGTGAGAATTATTATTATTATTATAGTTTTTTTGTATGGTTTTCAGGTGATATCCGCCATGTTGTCAAAGTGTCACGAGCCCGAGAATTGGGGTCCTGGTTCCCCATTAGGACAGCAGTCGCATCATTGTAGTAAGTAGGTAATTAGCAGACTCCCCAAATCCTGGATCTTGGTCCAACAAGCGTATCTTGGGTTTTCAAATTTAAACTTCAGGAATTCCTGGTTCAGAAATGGTATGATGCTATAAGCGACTTTTTATCTGACCAGACAAAGCTTTTGTAGACCATATTATTATGTATAGACTATATTCCATAAAAAACAAAACTTTTGAAAAAGTCCAAGTCTCGCACTCAGTTTTTCTACCGTGAAAAGATGTGAGATCTATGTTATCAAGTCGGTTTTTAATTTGGCAATCGGTAATTGAATATTTGACGGCCATTACATGAAAACACAAAACGACTTGGTAACATAGATCTCACAACTTTTCACGGCAGAACAACTGAGTGCGAGACTTGGATTTTTGACAAGTTTTGTTTTTTATGGGATATCATTTCTTTTTGTAGTCCACCTACTTTTTTTTCCGGTACCTACACCTGCAACTGCAAACGTAACTTTGTAATCCTATACATTTATATGAGATTACAAAGTTATTCATGCAGTTTGTGTATTTAGAAAACTAGACCGAAGTTACAAAAAAAAAAGTTTTCCCATGATTAAGAAGATACTAAATTATATTTGTATTCTAAACTTGAAGCTTATATGTCTGCTAGAAGTGCCTTGGGCTTTTGATGGTCGGCGAGTCAGTCAGTGAGTGAGTGAAAAAATTCAGAAACTTTAACAAGTTGTCATTCTTAAACTATTGGTTGACTGAAATTTTAAATATACCGTGTTTATACAATGCCTGATTAATTACTGAGAATTCAGGCTTCTTGTTTTATCCACAACGAAATTATGGGGGGCTCGAAAATAGCCTGAATTGCTTCGAGAAAAGGATGCTTTTTATGCTCGACTTGGCGGGGGCACCGCCATGCCCCCAGATTAACTTCACCACACCTGTAATATTGTATGCCAATTTGGCGGAACCCAGTGAAACTGTTGTTTCTTAATTGTAATTACTGCATTTCATGTATACCTGTGATTCACAATAAAGATCTTATAATTATGATTAAAAAGCTTCCCACGCAACCGAGAATAATGCGCTGATTACTCTGAGATGATGAACATTTTGAAAAATCCAGTTGCATGTGCTTTTATTTTTATGTGATTAGGTGGCAGACGAGCAGACGGATTATGTGATGGTAAGCGATTGCTGCCGCTCATGGACACCCGCTGCTAACCTTTAAAGCGCCCTTTCCCTCGGGTTGGGCCTCTGATACCCTCACTCACGCAGCGAAATCTTGGATATGAATCTAAAGAATCCCGCTGGGATTGACACGTTTTTATGGACTAGCTTCTATCGCTCTAATCTACAAGCAATCTAGATTCCTCCTGCTGGCTCATGCGCTCATTAAGCCCGCACGCTTCGTACTGAATATTCATCCGCACTTCGTGGAAGTCCGCAGTTCCGCACTCCTCCGCTCCGCAGGGTTATCCGCACTACTTACAAACCGCGTAGGGTTAAAAACTTTCCTTACTAGTTAAGTAAGGGAAAAAAATCCAATGCCAACAAAAAAATACAATCTCAGTGCCATGTTTTTTTTTCTTTTTCTATCTATTTTTTATGAATGTAAAATAGATCATAGAGTCTGCGTCATGAAAGAAGTCCCGTGAAAAGCGCGCTTTGGTCGCCATCAATATTCGAAATTGACCTTTATGTCCATAAACACAAGGAATGTTAAATTTTAGTTACGTGTTTTACCGGGGGAGTTTATGCGTGGCGCAGACTGTAGGTTGGTACCTACAACTACGTAAAATTGGTACTCTACGTAGTTACTTGTATCATTTGTAATTTATAATAATACTAGTGGTCCGCCGTCACTTCGTTTCGGGAGATTAGTCTCAACTTGTACCAATAGATGGCGCTGGGAGTCGTTTGCATCGCGCATGTGTTTTTATTTTCGATTACCTAAAGCCTCGTCGTTGTTTGTATTTATTATAATTTATAGATAATAAATCCAACCGTGGTGAACTGAGTACCTTGTTCACTTATTAGTCTGTGGTAGCTACCTAGAGTCCGCTCCACGAAAAACCCCGTGGCAAAACACGGTAGATTCCTTATGTCTACGGACATAAAGCATACACATTTTAATGGCGACTGAAAAACGCCTTTTCATATTCATTTTTTTATGGCGCGGTTATCAATTATAATTTCAACTTATTTTCTTAGATAAAGAAGTAATAGAAGTTCACACAGTTCCCTATCATATATTATCTGTGTGTAGTTTTATGATGAGAAATAAAACACAATATGTAATACACAACATCTTTTCTTACTTTATTATACTGGCCTAAAGTTTAAGTAAATCTACTAAATTCGAACATATCTCAATCAGTAGGTATAACATAGACCCATACTTATTCTAACATGTACAACCTGTGCGGATAAAGAATGGGATCAGAAATGGCGGCGCATCTATTCACTTCTCGCTCGCACACCCACGAGTAAGTGCCGTACCCACGATATAGGACGCAAATTGTGTGCGAGCGAGAAGTGAATAGATGCGCCGCCATTTCTGATCCCATTCTTTATCCGCACAGGTTATAAAACATGTGATTGCACTCATTCCACATTTTTGTCATGATCAGCAACATGGCACATAATAGTCATTATATCCAACGTAGTACAGATGCAAACCCATACCCATAACGTGACCCTTATTTATAGGGCTTTATTCTTAAACGTGGTGACGGGTAGGGCACACTCGCGACGCCAATCGATTTTAATTTTTAGCTACTAAACCGGTTCTATTTTAAACAATTTTGGGGTTACACTCTCTCGGCAAACACTTATACTATTTATTAAATAACTATGCACAAATGTTGGGTCCGGTTTTGTACCGTAAAAATTGATTCACGCCAAAAGTGGCCGCTTTTAGTAGCTAAAAATTAAAATCGATTGGCGTAGCTAGTGTACCCTACCCGTCACCTTCAAAAACTTTTTCTAGCTAAAACGGTGTTATAGAGCAGTTTTGACGTTTGAAACAAAAATATTCATACAAAATATTCGAGAAAATGGTTTTGATTCTTTTTTCGAATATTTTTATTGCTTTATAGCACCATTTTAGCTAACAAAGGTTAACAAACATTTATGAATAAGACCCATAGTAATTTTAACTCGTTCTCCCCAGATGGCTAAGTATAATACGTACCAAAAAAAAAAGCGCAAGGGTACAGACAGCTACAGATCAAGTTGCTATAACTGTCTTTCCTCAATTCATAATGAACCAAACGTGTTTGAAATTAAGGAAAAAAAAATTAGATGAGCAGGTGGATCATCTGATGGTAAGCAATGAGGCGTTTTCTAAAAAAAATTAAAGCTAATACAATAATAACTCAATAGATGGCGCTTAGCAGGGGAAAATAGTTCTGTCAATGTCAATTCCGTTGACTACGTACTGTAGTCGGATTTTTAATTATACAAAGTAAACTGACAGATGTCAATGTGTCATTCCCATACATTTGCAAATTGCAAAATGTCAAAATGTATGGGAATTTGACATAAGCAACTGTCAAATCACTTTGTTTAATTAAAAATACCTTTTTTTTAAAAAATAGTGTCATATCATACAAAGCATACGAGCATTCATCAATTCATCATTAATTCATGTTAAGTATAGGCAGGTAAAACCACATACCTAAGAACATTTACCTAGTTAAATAGGCCTTTAGAACTTTTATCCGTGTATTGATGACACCTGCAAATTATGTAAGTAACCCTATTTAAAAGCGAATAAATGAATTTGTATTTGTGTCACGTTGGTGTCTTATCAGAATATGAGGGTAAGGGAAACGAGAGTGCACTTGTGTTTGCGCACACACTTGAGCACTATAATATTATATCCCGCGTACGTGGCTGATCGTTGAGATTGGCCGCCTTAGCCGTAAGCCGTAACCGGTTGGAGGATATTATTATTATAGTTAATTTAACCATAAGGTATAACCACGGATCAAAAAATCGGCCTCAAGCATAGACTTCAGAACCGAAGATACGAAGAAAATAATTTAAGAATATTCAGTCCGCATCTAAAGCCGGCATTCGTCGTAGCGCTTGAGCCATCGGCGGCCGTTGACGGACCGGTTGAGGGGGGCGGTGCACCCGTACCCCCCATTTCCATTCACCATCATGTAGTCGAAGCAGTTGGTCACCCCGTCGCCGTTGCAGTCCTGCCAACCGTAAAATTTGGTTAATGGACAAAGTCAACATTTACCTATTCGACGGTGTCTTACCGACCTTAGTAAATCAATGATTTTGGAAATGTTAACGTTAGTGACACAAATTGTAGGCGGTAGGTACAATAACCTAAGATTATACCAAAAAGAAGAACAGAACTTATAAGGCATAATATGGATGTATGAATGATGATGATGGAATGGGTGATGTGAGAGGTACGGTAGCACATAAATAAAAAAAAAAGTAAGGGCCGATTTTTTGATCCGTAGTTAAACTTAACTAATAGTTTAAAAAAAATAACCAATGGTCAAATATCGCCAAAATGTGCTTTTTGAACAATAGTTATCTTAACCAATAGTTATATTACAAGGAATTACGTCACTTTGACGCTGTCACTTTGACTTTTGGTTAGACAGTTAACTTATATAGGTAATTTAACCAAAAGGTAACTACGGATCAGAAAAATAGTCTTAAGTCAAAAAGATTTTGACTTAGAAAAATTTACACCCTCTTTAAAGACAGTTCTAAATGCCTCTAAAGATGGTGTACAGACAGAGTACAGAAGTAGAAAACACAATCTGTCAGGTCTTAATCAAAAAGCTTCTGCATTTTTTTAAAGCTCGATTGTCTCTGCTGACGATATTTTTACAAACAGCATTGTCAAAAGCATTGGTTTCTTATACAATAGTTAAGTACTCGGGAATCTTGATTTACATAGCGCGAGCTAGCCTCCTAGCTGCAATGCAACAACTCGCACATTTTGGCGTCACTTACTTGTAACTCGCAAGAGCTAGAAAGTAGCTCGCATGACAAGCGAGTAAGGGAGTTTCCACACTGGCGGATTGCGTGCGTTTTGAAATAAGCGGTACGACGACGCGACGACGGCTGCGCAGCGTTCACGCCGGCGGATGCGCAACGTATTCGACGGCGTGTTCCTGAGTAAAGTATCAGCCTATATACTGTCCCACTGCAGGGCAAAGGCCTCCATCATAGAAATCAAGCCATCGCTGCTAATGGGAATAGGCATAATCATCACGCTTGACAAATGCGGATTGGTGATCACAAACCCGAGCTATTCGAAACATACTTTTTGCTCGACCCGAGAATGGAACCCAACCCTGAGAACACGGCCCGGTACTTAAACCACTGTGTTTCTGAGTGACCGCCACAAAAAAACAATGGCGTTCAGACTTATCTCCGCAGCGAATCCGTTGCGCATCCGCGACGTGAACGCTGCGCAGCCGCGACGTGTTCGCTGCGCAGCCGCGACGTGATCGCTCCGCTTTGAAAACGCTCGCAATCCGCCAGTATGGCAACTCCCTTACTCGTAACTGTCTACTGGCTGGACAGCAGCTTGGACTATGTAAACCAGTCTTTCCCCTGTCATCGTGAGAAATAATAGCCGTAAACATTAAACGAACACAACTGGGTACATACTTTGCCGAAACGCTGCAGGTAGCCGCCGATGATCCTCTTGGCGCAAGGGAAGCTTCTGGCACAGTCTTCCCAAGCTGGAAAAAGTAAGAACAGAGATTAGTATTCCCATCCTGCACGATTTGCTTCTTATCGGGTCATTCAATACATAGCTAGCGGGCGTGACAGGTAGGCAGACCGGGAGGGATACTCGCTGTTGACACAGTATATACAAGTTACTCTATGGTATAAATCACCCTTTTTGTTGACACGACTTTTAACCCAGTACATCTTAAAGATGTTGAATGGCTCGCACTAGCCAGCAGCAGTGCAGCCATGGTACGTGGTGCAGGTAACCTCATAGCAGATTAACAGTGTTTTTTACCATGGTTCCTCTCGGGGTCATCATCGGGCAGGGTGACTTAGCCCGCGTCAACCCAGTACACCTTGGAGATGTTGAAGGGCCCGCAGTACCCAGCTGTGCAGCCGTGGGCAATGTTGCAGCTAACCTCATAGCAGATGGCAGAATCACTATGTAACAGTGTCTCTCACCATGATTCCTCTCGGGGTCATCATTGGGCAGAGTGACTTTGCCCGCGTCAACTCAGTACACCTTGGAGATGTTGAAGGGCTCGCATTAGCCAATTGCAGTGCAGCCATGGGACATGCTGCAGGTAACCTCATAGCAGATTATCAGTGTTTTTCCCCGTGGTTCCTGTCAGGGTCATCATAAGGTAGGGTGACTTTTCTTGCATCGACCCAGTACATCTTAAAGATGATGAAGGGCTCGGACTAGCCAGTTGTAGTCCAGCCATGGGACATGTTGCAGGTAACCTCATAGCAGATTAACAGTGTTTCTCACCGTGGTTCCTGTCGGGGTCATCATCGGGCAGGGTGACTTTGCCCGCGTCAACCCAGTACACCTTGGAGATGTTGAAGGGCCCGCAGTACCCGGCCGTGCAGCCGTGCGACATGTCACACGTGGTGGCCACGTGACAAAGACATGCGTAGCACGCGTTGCTCAGGTTCGGGATGAATTGGCCTGGAAATGGAAGCCATTGGTTTAATTTTTTTTATTGCATTTTTTTTACCGTGGGAGAGCCACGCTTCGGCATGAATGGGCCGGCTTGACGGGGTGATACCACGGCCTCACAGAAAACCGGCGTGAAGCAGAACTGCGCTGTGTTGGTGAGTGAGGGTACCGGGGGCCCAATCCGGGGGAAAGGGGAGTTTAAAGGGTGGCAGCGCACTTGTGACTCCACCGGTGTCGCGAGTGTCCATGGGCGGCGGCAATCGCTTATCATCAGGCGATCCGTCTGCTCGTCTGCCACCTATGACATAAAAAAACATACTTATAATACATAGAAAACACCCTGACCAATACAAACAGACATGTTCATGCACACAAATGTTTGTACTGTGCGAGGATTGAACCCGCAACCCTTGCACCAGAGGCAGCATTCACTATTACTGATCCAGACGGGTCGGTGCAACCTAGCAGCAATGTCTTTGAGTGTGGTGCCTGCCCGCGCGATTACCTCAAATAGGCAATCCAAAACAATCGATGAAATGGCAAATAACTCGATATTTTCACCCCAAAACTAAACTATTATATAAAAATACTAAAAGACATCTCCTACCTCTACCCCACTGACCCCACACTGGCCGGACTGGGCCGCGGTGTTGCGACAGTTCAGCAACCGAGCTGAATCTGACCGCTTTCTTGTATCGTCTACTTGTTTATTTATTCCTCCTGCTTAACACGTTTAACTTTTCTGTCTACACATATATATATTTTTTTATAGAAAGGCCAATCAGGATGACCTCACTCCGCCTGATGGTAGGCGGCCGTGAAATCCAAATATGAGATTGACAGGCACAAAAGATCAAATAAAGTACCCATTGAGTCTGCCATCCTCACCCTGATGGCCTGCTGAGATGCCGCTTCACGCCCCGCCTAAAATACCCCGGATTGTATGAAGGAGGAAACACATGAGCTGGGTGAGCATTCCATGTCTTGATGGCTCGGGGCAAGAATGAGGAGCCAAACATCTTGGTGCGCGCCGCCATTGTCTGGATGGTATGCGGATGGCAACGCTGTGCAGCACGTGTTGTTCGTAAGTGGAAAGGGGAGGATGGGATAAGTTGAAATAACTCATCAGAGCATTCTCCATTATAGAGGCGGTAGAGAACACTAAGACTGGCAGTGTCTCTACGTAGCTGAAGAGGTTCTAGGGACTTAGTCACCTCATAATCTCCAACAATACGGATAGCACGTCGCTGCAACCTATCGAGAGCCTCCAGCAAGTACTTAGCAGAACCATCCCAGAGATGGGAGCAAATATTCCGCACACGGGGAACCTGTGCCTTGTACAAGAGACAAAGCTGCGCCGGAGTATAATACTCACTCTGTTCAGAAGAGTTTACGAGAATTAGTTCTTATTACGCTCTCGATATAGTCCCGTTGATTTAGGTTGCTACGAACATCGATGCCAAGGATGCTGAGACTATTGTATTGGTAAGGGGGTGCTCTGAAGAGTGGGATAGGATGGGAAAGGTGACACCTTAGCAGAGAATATACACACCTGTCTTTTTTTAGCGTTTAACTCGACAAGATGAATTGCAATCCAGATGAAAACTGTTTATTCATACTTCTGTAATGGTTGTAATTTGTCTTGTCGTCGACCTAATTCTAATAGGATTCTCTATCTCATTTTTTTTAAATTGGACTTCTGGAGCCCAATTCCCAGGATTTTCGATATGTAAAACATGGCGGATGTCACATGAAATCCATACAAAAACAAACTATATTTTAGTGATACTTATTCGTATGATGATAAATGTCACAAATCCAAGAATTGGGCTACAGTAGCCCAATGTTAACAAATTAGATACGTCCTATTAGAATTAGGTCGACGTTGTGTGAATAAATAAATAAATCGCTGTCTGACCAAAAAGGAAAAGAAGCCAAAATATTGAATCAACTACTTATCACCCATGGTTGATGACGTCGTCTCAAAAAATGCAACGATCAAGTTTACGATTAACGTACCGGTCGAGCCTGTTATGTACAGCACGGCGGCGGCGAGGCAGACTGGCGCGACCACTCGCCAGTGTAGAGCCATTCTGCTTCCTCGTTCCTGCTGGAATTAATGACGAGTTAATGACCGATTTGGAGGAAAAGGTGGAGGAAAATTGGTGGGCAGGATGGAAGAGATCTTTGTCTCTTTCTATTCAAAACTTTTTTGGTATAAAAATAATGATAAACTTCATGTTCGTAGAAATGACATCAAATGACAGCTGTCATTCTAGTCGGGCTAAATTTTGCGGACTATATTATTGTTTAATTTAGATTTATAATAAAACAGAATGTAGGTATACTGCCAGAATCAACACAGCCTGCGATACCTAGCGGTGGAAAATATTTACGGCAAGTGTGTTATATACTTATCTATTTCTATTTGTATTATAATGATGCTGTTTTTTTCCTGAATAAATAAACAAATAAAATAAATAGATGCGAACATTCCTACCCCTTATATTAAGTAGATAGATAAGTATAGCTCACAAACTAAGTTGGTATAGCTTTTTTGACATTTCCAAAAACGAATTAAGTAACACAGTTCGTTGTCTTTTGTTTCTAAGCGGTTTAATTTTAACCGGTTTGTTTTATTCTTCTTTTTTGTTATGCGTATGATTAGATAGAACCATAAACTTGTTAGAGGATGCTGGCCTGAATTCTATGGACAGAACACAAACTCCATGTTATTCTCTCATTTTCTTTGCCGTCAATATTTCTGTTATTAAAACTATTCTGTTATTTCTCACCGTTTATTCTTCGAGCTGGACTCTCAGGAATTTTAGGTTTTTAAATGAAATAGTTATCTCAAATCGCACCTTAATGTCAAGCACGTTAGGTTAAATATAAATTGAGAGATAAGTTGTGGTTACCTGAGTCTGTTTTAGATTAAACTATTAAAATTGATTTAATCTAAGGTACATAGTTTTGAACAAGGTGAGATCATTTAATCCCAAGCGCTATTGAGTGACAATAAAATACACATCTGCGTTACATTAGTCTCGTCTAGATGAAATTCATTAGATTTCCACAATATTTTCCTTCCTCATTGGATACATTACACAAACAAGTTTAAGTAGGTATATGACCTAACTTGATACACTTATATTTTATTCTGTAGGCACCTGTCCAGTATTTTACATCCTAGACGGATGTCAATTAAAAAATAAACACGTCCCCTCTTATTCCAAAACGTGGTTTAAAATAAGTAGTGTGATTACTATTGGTAATAACTGAAGAACTAGAATAAACATTATTACAAAACTAAGATTAACGTTATTTAGTATATCAACTATAATACTTAAATTAAACCACCCGGACACCTGGTTTAAAATGAGTACTAAAATAAAAACCTCAAAATTTCGATTCAGTAACCATGACAACACATCCCCTGTCAGTTTATTCCGTTTTATGCTAAAGCTATTTGTGAGAAAGTAGTTATTTATTTTTGGGATTTATACCCAAAAATATAAGCAATTCCTATGCATATTACTTGGGAACCTTACATAGGTCAATATTTTAATTTATTGTTGCTTAAAAACAATTCTTTACAATTTTTACTTCAGACAACAAAATAAGATTATGTAAAATGAAATGTCACTGAACGAATGATTGAATGATTCGATCAATTTTGACACTATTCTGCGGTACTAAGTTGTCTAGTACCGCAGCATTATTAAGCAGTATTAAGCATTATAATTATATTATGTTATGTATTCCACAATTATTGTTAAGTATTACATAATATTAAATTTGGCATTTCTTATTGTTGTATCATTTAAAAATTCGTTTACACTGTAATAGCACTTCTGTATTAAAAATAATTTTAGTGATTTATTAAATAAGTTAGTGTTCAATTTCAATTATAGATCTAGGCAAATTATTATATAACAGAGGTGCCATGCAAAACACACTATTATTAAGTAAAGCCGTTATATTCATTGGAATGCATAATTTATGGTTGTGCCTAATACTTTGAAGGGTTTAAATTGCTCCATATTATTCCTTACAAATCAAATAACATTATAAACATAAACACAGGGCGAAGACAGTATATTCCATTTTATAAAGTAAGGCTTATAGCTGAGAGTTTGTTCTAGGTTAAATTCAGACCTCATACGGAAAACTCCCCCAAAAACAAATTTTTACACTTCAAATGTTTTTTTTTTAAATTCATATTTCTTACATTGGTAAGTACTTCTTCTACTGAGGAAATTAATTTGATAAAGTTGCTTTGAAATAACAAATTTCGCAAAATTTCGTGTCATTTTTTTTTCAATTTTATTGTTGATCAAATTAATTTAAGGTAACGGGTATGACACACTAGCGACGCCAATCGATTTTAATTTTTAGCTACTAAAGCGGATATCTTTTAAACAATTTAGGGGTTACAACCTCTCGGCAAACACTTACACTATTTATTAAACAACCATGCATAAATGTTGGGTACAACGCGTACGCGAAAAATTGATTCACGCCAAAAGCGGCCACTTTTGGCGTTGATATATTTTTCGCGTACAAAAACGGACCCAACATTTGTGCACGGTTATTGAATAAATAGTACAAGGGGTTGCCGAGGGGTTGTAACCCCTAAATTTCAAAAACAACTTCAGTTGTTTAAAATAGATCCGGTTTAGTAGCTAAGAATTAAAATCGATTGGCGTCGCTAGTGTGGCCTACCCGTCACCTTAAGGGAGTGCATAGGTTGATATTAGGTACATTTTTGTTATTTGAATAAACTTAATACCTAATCACCATAATCTAACATAGATTTTCAAATACATCCGTGTATATATGTATAAATTTGTCATCCCACTGTTGATTCTGATATCCGTAACACAAGTGCTTGAGCTACCTATCTCGGAGTCAGATCAATGTATGTGATGTTGTGAAATATTTATTTATTAAAATTAGTTACATGTAGGTACTCAAATCTAAAACACAGAGGTTCGAAATATTCAGATCAAAGATTAATTAGGTACCGTACGAGTTACTAGCTTGTTTTGAATCGACTCAAACATATGTTATTTATAACAAACAAAACTAACTTTATTTACGTATACATTACGAAGATAATATTATGTAATGTTGTTATGATAATTAAGGTGACCATTCTTTATCCGCACGGGTTGTTTGGTATATAACTTTTGGATCTGCTTTTGTGCTCGAAATTTGAATTACCGCCAAAAACGGCCACTTATGGCGGTAATCCAAATTTCGAGTGAAAAGTAGTGCTAAATAATAAATAAATAGTATAAATGTTTGCTTAGAGACTCGCGCTCCGAAATTGTTTAAAATAGTTCCGGTTTAGTAGCTAACAATTTAAAATTTTAAATCGATTGGTTTCGCTAGTTAGGTTACCCGTCGCCTTAATAAATAACATCGCGTTAATTCCTGGTCTTTTAATCATGATTATAATACCTACGTAAAGTACTATAATATCACAATAGGTAGTAGATATATAAACATACCGGTAACCTAGCGGGTAAGTTTATGGAACATAATATTTAGTTATTTACCTAATCTCAAACTCCTTGCAGTCTCGTTGGACACAAACACTTTCAATTTTCAAAGTCATACAAACCTAAGTCACAAAGTCACCCACAAATGCGAAGTTCACTTGCACTGTCTCACTCTTATTATCAACTCAAAACTTGTTTGTAACTCGTTTATGTTTTATTAAAATGTTTATTAGCGACTGCGGCCATCTGCCTTGCTTGGGAGACCGCAACTGTATGGCAACCTACCTACCTACTGGTAATCGGTTGTTTGTGATATTTTATGCGGAAAAGAGGTTTCAATTTCGAACATGAATTATTTATTTTTTGTTTTAAACTTGATTGACTGGTGACTGACAGGCAGATTCGAATTTTGAATGTTTTTATTAAACTTCACAACTTTGTGTTGATTACGTATTTCGTAGGCTTGGTTTCACCACTTTTAATAAACTTTCTAACGAAACGTCAGTTGATTTTTATGCGGCTCCTTTCTCCTAATAAATAAATAAATAATAAATATTTCCCAACATCTCATACATTCTCAAGCACCTGTATTACGCATATCAGAATCAACCGTGGGATTACGAATATACTATACATATAATACTTTTCTTTTGTAAATACATACTTATAATACAAAGGAAACACCCAGACCAATATAAACAGACATATTCATGCACATAAATGTTTGTACTGTGCAAGGATCGAACCCGCAACCCTTGGACCAAAGGCAGCGTTCACTACCACTGTTCCAAACGGGTCGTCAATCGGTAATATTGGCTATTTTTGCACTAAATACTTTCCTGGAATATTTTATGCTTTACGCACTAAAGTAGGTAAATACGAGTTATCTAGGTACTTTAGTGCGACGACAAAATAAAAATAATCTTATAACATTAGTTAAAAGATTATTTTTATTTTGTCGTCATACTTACATGTGCAATTAAAAAAATTTGAATTATTATTTATAAAACTATAGTTCTTTCATTATATACCCTAAAAAATATAGTATGCGTTTTAAAATATCTACTTACTTAACCTTTTATGTTCGATTTTGAAATTTGTAGAAAGATTATCGTCATAAGTTAGTTTGGTATGAAAAATAGTTTTTTTGTGGTACGTACTAGCTAATTGCAGTTAAAGTCTAATTCTCATAGAAAAAATAACCCAGTCTCTAAAATACCTATTTGTACATCTATTGGTCTGTACACCCTTGAAAGAGTTCCCAATACCTAATGACAGGCGATTTTCGCCGTGTGGTCCCCGGCAGAGTAGAATAGGCCACCCTCACTCTTACCGAGGTGTCGTAAAAGGCGACTAAGGTAAAGCTGCTGGCATGATCTTCAGCAACCAGAGAAGGAAAACTCTGCATTTATATCAAAACCCTCGCCAACCCGTCTGCCAAGCGTGGTGATTATGGCAATTACCCCTCATGTGATTGAGGGAGGCCCGTGCCCCAGCAGTGGGGACTTAAATGGGCTGATGATGATGATGCGATTTTTAGCCTAGGAAGAGGCCTCCAGGCGCGTGGTACGGGGGTACCAGCACATGCACTACACAGGCCTCTGCCTCAGCCCGGCGCTCCCGGCTGTCCCTCCGCAGTGGGCCCTCCGTCTGGGGAGGGACGTGAATTAAGGTTCTTTAAGCCGTACTCATGTCCCCTCCCCACTCTGGCGATGAGGAAGCGTCGTTCGAGTTTAGTCGGCATACCGAGTAAACCTCAGCGACGACAGAGGCATACCTCTGGCCGGCTTCGCGCTAGGAGAAGCCCCGTCAGAGGATAGCCCGACATAACCCACATGCGCTTGTGTTTGGTGTTTTACGCCCCATTTGGGGAGAAGTGACATTGAGATGGGACACAGACACAGACTTTGTAGGGAGTGAAGAAACGCACCGGGGAAAGAGCCCTTAGCAAGTAACCGGTGAGCGTCTCCCAAGATTCGGTCCGTATGCCGAGACGGTAGGAAGGATCATTAGCTGGTGGAGGGAAACCAAGATAACTCACATGCCCCCCAGTAGGAGGGTATACATAAGGAGGCATTTCCCAGCGTCAAAAAAAAAAGACAATTTTTAGCCTTCTATAACATACCATGATGATAACTCGAATCTTTTACAATGACTACAAGTAGTCTATAGGCTCCTGCCAAGTAATTTTCGGAAGGACGTCATCACGCCATCGTAATAATGGCTGAGGTTCTGCTTGGCTTGAGGATTTTGCCAGATGATTTTCGACCTTGTAACAAAAGAATAAGAACAAGTAATCACAAGTGGATACCTTGATAATGACCGGTGTTGGAATGCAGATTGGCGTTATTGCATCAGGGTCTTATTAATGAAACAGGTGTATCTTCGTTTATTTTCTTCTATAAGTTGAAGTTTTGTTTTTACTAGTGGATCTCGGCGAACTTTGTAACGTTCCTTAAGTTACCTCATTTATTCTTTTATTAAAAAAAATACAATTGCGTTAAAGATTTTTCAAAATTTTGTCTTATGTACCTACCTGGAAATCGGACAAGCCAAAAAACGAACATATAAATATATCTACATAATTAAAGCCAATAATCGGTACATTCAATATGTAAATTAAAAAAACACACGATGTACGATAACCAACACAAATAAGTACCTTCTGTTTCATCAACAAACATTTATTTTCCGTTTAGCGCAGTGGTTTGTGCGCCGGTTAAGACGCAAGGATCGTGGGTTCGATCCCCACCCTGGACAAACATTCGTGCGATGAATACTTGTGTTTGTTCAGTGTCTGGGTGTAATATATATCTGTAACACAAGTGCTTAAGCTACTTAGTACGGAATCAGGTCAACCTATGAGATGTTGTGAGAATTAACATAAAAAATATATATGTGCGGAAATGGAGCCCGCTATCCTTGCGTCTCAACCGGCGCACAAACCACTGCGCTAAACGGCTCGTCTGTCTATGTGCATAATTCTACAACTAGTTCGGCGGTGAGGGACAATATTGTGAGGAAACCCGCACGTTGCGGATAGTTTCTGAAGCGTGTAACCATGATTCAGTCGGTCTGGTTCCCCTGTTAAAGGGTTGCGAAGGTCAGACGGGCAGTCACTTCATTGTAAATTACCAGACTCCCCAAATCCTGGATTATGGTTCAAGCATATCCTGAGCTCCAAAGCGACAGCTTTGGATGCAACCGGGAATTACACGCTAAGATGATGAAGAGAAGACATTAATTGGCAAAATCGGGTTTCATAAAAATTAAGTGCTTTCCGAGGCACTAACAAGACCACAAACTTCCAAACTCCGGGCTGACACTGAGAATTTCTTAAGGTGACGGATAGGGCACACTAGCGACGCCAATCGATTTTAATTATTAGCTACTAAATCGGATCTATTTTAAATAATTTCGGGGTTACAACCTCTCGGCAAACACTTATACTATTTATTAAATAACCATACAAAAATGTTGGGTCCAACGAGTGCGCGAAAAATTTATTCACGCCAAAAGCGGCCACTTTTGGCGTGAGTCAATTTTTCGCGTACATATGCGGACAGAACATTTGAGTATGGTTATTTAATAAATAGTATAAGTGTTTGCCGAAAGGTTGAAGCCCTGAAATCGTTTAAATTAGATCCAGTTTAGTAACTGAAAATTAAAATCGATTGGCGTCGCTAGTGTGCCCTACATGTCACCTTAACAGAAAAAAACAGGTACTTGCGTCTATACTCGCACTCGTGGGGTGAGAGTATAGACGCAAATAGTGTGTGAGCGAGAAGTGAATAGATGCGCCGCCATTTCTGATCCCATTCTTTATCCGCACGGGTTGTACACATTTTTGGCCCGACCCGGGACCCCAAGCGCAGCCGTCGCTTTAAAGAGCGACGCACTATCCACTGCGCCATCGAGGCAGTCTAATCAATGTACCTATTATCAATGGAAACTAGGATGTATGGCGGATTAGATGTCAAACGAGATTTGTGTACCAGATCTAAGATACGATACAAAGCATGTTTACATGACCCAGTAACAATCTAAACATATAGACATCAATGATGAATAGGTAGGTAATAGGTAGGTAATGGCTATTCGACATAATCGAAGCTTTGAACCAGGGAAAGGACATAAAATACTTTTTATTTATTTATTGATAAAGATTTACCAACAACATATCAGTTTGCACATACAATACCAGTACAAGGATGCCTTAACTAAAAGATATGCCTATTATAGGTAAATACAGTATTATTGAACTTAAATACGACTAAAATATAGTTATATTAGGTAAATTATCTACTAAGTATTAATTTTTATCTACAACTCACAATCCTTCAGCTTATCATTACACTTATTTTATCATAAAAATGTCAGGTTCCTGTGTAATGAACAAAAACAAGGAGGTAAGCTTTAACTTACGACGAACGAATAATTGACCAATAATTTTCAATCTTAGTAAAATATCAAATGAGAAAATCTGTGAATATTATAAGTTGGGATTATAATAAGTTTTCACCGTAGGAGAGTCACTCTTCGGCATGAATGGGCGGGCCGGCTCGACCGGAGTAATACCACAGCCTCACAGAAAACCGGCGTGAAGCAGCGTCTCTGCTGTGTTACGCTTCATGAGTGAGGGCACCGGAAGCCCAATCCGGGGAAAGGTTTGCAGCGCGTTTGTAACTCCACTGGAACCCAATTCTCGTGCTTGTGATATTTTGAGAACATGGCGGATATCACCCGAAAACCATACAAAAAAACTATGTTGTAGTGATATATGTCGTATGAAAATAAATGTCACGAGCCCGAGAATTGGGCTCATGGTGTTACGGGTGGCCATGGGCGGCAGCCATCGGTTACCATAGGTGAGCCGTATACTCGTCTGCCAATTATCACATAAAAAAGTTGGCTCATTATTTTTTTTATGTCATAGGTGGCAGACGAGCAGACGGATCACCTGATGGTGAGCGATTGCCGCCGCCCATGGACACCCGCGACACCGAGGAGTCGCTTTTCCCCAGGATTGGGCCTCTGGTACCCTCACTCACGCTGCGAAAAACAGCACACTGTTGCTTCACGCCGGTTTTCTGTGAGGCCGTGGTATCACTCCGCGTCGAGCCGGACCATTCATGTCGAAGCGTGGCTCTCCCAAGATCAAAAATTCTCATTATCTAACCGTTACATAAATGGTATCTAATCATTTTTCCGTTTCGTAAATGATATTATTTTTGTCCAAATTCGTGTTGGTATAAAACCAGTTTTTCTACTCTGCAATCCTTGAGTATCAACATTTTTTTGGTTTAATACGGTTAGTTTTGTATGTATCTTGTTTAGCGGTGACCTCGAAGCCAAAATATCGTAAATATTACCCAGTATCAGTGCAGTAGTGACCATGCCTCATATGCTAAAGAAAGAAAATATTTATTATTATAGACATCACAACACAGAACATATAGCAATTGAAAACAGAACACAATTTGGCACAAACAGAAAACAAAACATAAAACAATTTATTAAAAATACATAAAAATAAAAAAAAAGGAAAAAAAAACAAAACAATATTCAATCATGTCCAGACAGTGCCAAATGAATATTATGATGTGTTATGACGTCTAGTATAAATGGCCCTCACTCAGCTTATGTCACAGCCCAGACAAAGGCCATGACGCTGGTCATGATAAAGGTCGTGGGTTCGATTCCCATCCTGGACAAACATTCGTGTGGTGAACACTAGTGTTTTTTTTTGTTTTTCTATGTTCTATCCCCTCTATGTTTTAATGTGGGGATTTGTCCCGTGTATTCCTTTTGTATTAAGTGTGAGAGAGTTTTTTTTTCAGTCATGTGCCTTAATCTATGTTAGTGTTATTATCTATTACAGTGTCAACTTAAGATCTAGTACCTTTTTTGACGACATCAAATGCCGACGTCAAAGCGCCCCGCCGGGAAACCGCCGCGCAACCCGCGCGGGCGGAGCCGGACACAGCATCCCCTAGGTCCCAACAAAAATAGCGCCTGCAAACCCGCTGTGCGATGGTGCCCGCTTTCACGGGCCCTAGTGCACCGTCACCGAACGACGCGAAGACGCCGGTCCTCAGACCGTAGCGATGTGCGCTTCGCACGCCAGGGCCGGTCCGCCGGGTGTGCATCCTTCGGCTAACAGGTAGCCCAGGAAAAACAGTGCTCCGCGGTAACCGTTTCTACCTAATACCAACCGAAGTTGGAATCAGGATAGAACTGATTACCAGCAGGGCCACTCGATGAGGTAGCTGCACCTGAGTCCCCAAGATCTAGTACCTAACCTAACCCTCGTCAATATTCAACAAATGTCAAAATGATACATATGTTAGTAGTTCCAGAGTCAATGTAATGTGCTTTATAAGAATAATAATAAGTGTCAGAATCAGTCTGAGTCATCAGGATGTCAGATTGTGGAATGTAAAAATGTCAATATGTCAACGAGTGTCGCGTTAAGTAGCAAAGTGTTAAAATGTATTTTGTATGTATATCTATATGTGGTGAATATATGTTGGTGAATATCTATTAACACCCCTTTAATAATGTGTTTTCGCATGGGGGCAGGGAGGTGGGACTTGTGATGATGTCCACCAAGTAGTATTTGTAGGGAGTGTAAGAATGATTTAGCACTCAGCACATAGGACACACACACATAGGGAGTGTAAGAATGATTTAGAGAAGAGCGTACTCTTTTTTAAAAAGGCCGGCAATACATTAGCGATCTCTCTGATTTTGCAGATGTTCATGGGCGGCGATGATAACGTTCCATCAGGTGACTCGCTTGCTCGTTTGTCCGCCTCTAGCATAAAAAAAAATAGAATATTACAAAACAAATAAACCACCACGCTGTGGGAGAGCCACGCTTTAGCATGAAAGCATGACCAGAGTGATACCACGGCCTCACAGAAAACTGTGAATCAGCACTGTGCTGTGTTTCGCTGCGTGAGTGAGGGTACCGGAGGCGCAATCCGGGGTAAGAGGGAGTTTAAACGTGGCAGCGCACTTGTGGCTCCACTGGTGTCGCGGGTGTCCATGGGCGACGGCAATCGCTTACCATCAGGTTATCCGTCTGCTCGTCTGCCACCCAACACATAAAAAACATAAATACATATTTTAAACGGATAGTTTATGGGATTGATAGACACGTAACTATGTATATGGATATGTCCTACACTTTTATACAGTTCACCTACTATCTTCTATCTATATATAAGTAAGCGATTGCCGTATATATATAAAAGGAGAACCTGAGTGACTAAGGTATTAAGTGACTAGGAAATTCCTTCCGGCTGTGGGTGACCAAACTACTGTCCCTAGTAACTTGAAATTTGGGAAGGGGGTTCGTTTAATAGTGGAAGTGTGCACTAAGAAGGGATTTTCAACCCTTAAGGGGGTAAAAAGGGGGTTAAAAGTTTGATTGAAAGTCCACCATCTTTGATATTAGAAATGTGGAAAATTGTATTCAGACAAATAATTTAAAATAAAAAGGTAGCCCGTTTAACGGTTTTCAAAAACAACCCTTAAAGGGGGTAAAATAGCGCATGAAATCCCAGTACGGGAGGTTATCCATTTTAAAGAAAGAATCTTGAAAATTGCTATTCGTTCTCCTTATTTTAAACCAAGAACCATTTGTTTTAACATTATTATAAATTTAACCCTTAAGTGGGAGGAAAGGGGGTTTGAAGTTTGTATAGAAGTTAGTCATCTTTCAGCTCATGTCGAATCAAGCACTTACAAATTTCGTCGGGTTAGTAACGCGTTCACTGGTCTAATTGGAAGAACATTCACCCGGATTGTGAAAGGTGTGGGTTCGTGTCCCGTCTGAACATGAGATGAAATTTTTAAGTGTGTTATTGACTCCATAAGTTCTTATCAACATGTTCACTCATGTAAATTAACTTCCTCATAGAGGTAGGTACATACTACCTATTTAGTACCTACCTAGTGCTGAGTTTCCTGGTTATAGTAGATATGGTTACTTGGTATATGTACAAACTGAATACAATGCAGCTACAACATAGTGTTGTTGCGATGGCGATAGACTATCGATAGTATCGTGATACTATCGATAGTCGCCTGCAACTCGGACTCTGAATAAATGTATATAAGAACGTGTAGGCGTTTTTTAAGCTATTCAAGCACTCCATTCTGATTTATAAATTAGGCATATTCGTCGACCTAATTCCAATAGGACGTATCAATTTTTTTAACATTGGGCTCCTGGAGCCCAATTCTCGGACTTATGACATTTATCATCATACGAATAAGTATCACTAAAATATAGTTTTTTTGTATGGATTTTATGTGACATCCGCCATGTTTTTATAGAATAATAAGAATAAGATTAAATTTATTGCATAAATCAGGTTTACTGTATACCAACTTACACTACATTACACGCAATAACAATTTTAGATTTTAAAAATATTAAAGAAACCCAAATAACTTCATTAAGTTTAAAAAATCCATTGACATAACAGTATTTTAATTTTTCTTAAATCTACTTTTTACCAAACAAATATTCGATGTAGGTATACCGACAGAAGTTCTTTACCTCCCGTGCTAGTCCCAGAACTTTGGCACGGCAAGGTAAGATTCTGGCCATACTAATACCAACTGTATTACAATTTAATATGACACATTTTTGCTTTTCTTTTATTCAAGGTCAACTATCGATAGTGAACTTATCGCTATCGCAACAACACTACTACAACACGAGATCGTAACACGAGCATATTATTGCCACAGTATAACAAGAAGCTTTTGTTATACTGTTGTCTGATATCCGTAACACAAGTGCTTAAGGCGACGGGTAGGGCACACTAGCGACGCCAATTGATTTTAATTGTTAGCTACCAAAACAAATATATTTTAAATAATTACGGGGCTTCAGTCTCTCGGCAAACACATATACCTACTATTGTTTAAAATTGATCTGCTTTAGTAGCTAACAAATAAAATCAATTGGCGTCGCTAGTGGGGTATAGCCTTCACCTTAAGCAATTTAATTAGTACGGAATCAGGTCCAGATGGGTAATTCTAGTGCACTTGGCGAATTTAGAAATTTCATACATTCGTCCATACAAATATCGAACTCGATTTCAATGTCGGATGCACGAGAATAGGCTTTCAGAGAGTAAATTCACGTGCATGACGCTCTACATTGAAGTCGAGGCATCCAAAAGAATACCTTGGCAATCGAATGGTCTACTACTGTGGGGATCCGGTGCTGACTTACAAGCCATCTTCATTTTGCAGAAGAGGGCCATCCGTGCCATCTACGGTCTTAGATCACGTGACTCACTCAGAGAAGTATTCAAGGAAATCAATATTTTAACCGTATCATCTCAAGGCCGTGTGGTCCCCGGCAGAGTAGAATAGGCCACCCTCACCCTTACCGAGGTGTCGTAAAAGGCGACTAAGGTAAAGCTGCTGGCATGATCATCAGCACCCAGAGAAGGAAAACTCTGCATTTATATCAAAACCCTCGCCAACCCGTCTGCCAAGCGTGGTGAGTATGGCAATTACCCCTCATGTGATTGAGGGAGACCCGTGCCCCAGCAGTGGGAACATAAATGGGCTGACGATGATGATCATCTCAATACATTTTTGATTGTATTATGTTTGTACGCAAGAACTTGCACCTTTACTCGCAAAAATCAGATTTTCATAGCTTTAACACGCGAAATAAACATAGGCTTGCTGTCCCAAATCTAAGACTTCCTAAAATTGGAAGTTCATTTGTAGGATTGAGCATTAGAATGTTTAATAAGTTACCTCAAAATATTATTGATTTACCGGTACATAAGTTTAAGTTGCATGTAAAAAACTGCCTAATGCAGAAAGGCTACTTTAAAGTAGAGGATTATTTGAATGATAAGGATTCCTGGACATGTTGATCTCTTCGCCTGTCCTCTAATGTATAATTCATTTCATAATTTTTCATTGACGATTTATCTAAACGATATTGATTATAAGCATTGTATATCATACTGTCATTGTAATCATAATTTGTAAAAGAATGAAAATTGTAATTACCATAATATTTGACATTCATAAATGTTCTTTATTGAATAAAGACATTTTTGATTTTGAATGTATAAAAATTGATTTATATTGATTATTCAATAATTGACAAGATGCTAACCACCTACTATTGTACACCTCGTCCTGCAGTTTATTAGTCTGGATTAAGTAACTACTACTCTTTGTGACCTATCAGGGGAACCTAAGTAGTCATGCTCACTCAAATGTCTCTGAGGTGGTGGCGCTATGTGGCGGGTCATTACATTCCCTCTAATATGGTTGAGTGAAATGATGGCTGACACGTACGTCATACTTGTGAATAGGTGCCACCTTTGGGGACTGGTCTGCTTCGGTTTACCTCATAATATTTATTTTATTATTATTTCCTTTATTTTATTTTGTGTAACAATTAAACTGTATGGCTTGGTATGATGATGACACAACATTGTATGAAAGTTTGACGATTAAAAAGAGTAACTGGCGAGTTTCTTGCCGGACCTTCTCGACCAGAAACAACTTTCCGAGCCGGTGGTAGAATCGCATTATGTTTATTTATTTCTTTAGTATATTTTATGTATCAACATATATATGTATTAACATGTAAATTATACATAAGTACTTATAAATAGTTTTAAGTCATTAAAATGTATGACGATTTGTAAGTGCTGTATACAAGCCTATGCAAATAAAGAATTATTTGATTGATTGATTGATTGAATGCCTAAATGTTAGAACCAATAACACTCGACGTTAGCCCATTCGAAATTATTGAGCAAAACTAAGCAAAGTGATTAAAATTTATTTCCGCTTTTCTCCACTGCAGCGCAGTCAAATCGAGCAATAAATAGTCATCATCAAAGCAAAGGAATGTAATAAACCAACCTTTTAAAAATTACCTATTTGCACATCAAAAAAACTAATTGTATGTACATCAAATTATGATTTTGATGTCCAATTAGTATTTTTGCTGTGCGTTTTTACCTATATAGTTTAGGTTAGGTTAGGTTAGAAATTAGCCGCCGTCTACGAGAAGACGGCGGCCAAGCGAGCGGCTGGCGATCCCCTCTGCCCCCGAGAAAGGGTGGCACTAAGGAAGGAGGATCGCCAGCAAATGGTAGAGGCATGGACGGCCTCTCTCCAGGTGGAGAGGTACGGCCGTCCCACGCTCGCGGCGCTCGCCCCGGTATTGGACCGGTGGCTCGAGCGCCCCCATGGGTTTCTGTCCTTCCGGATGGTGCAGGTACTTACCGGGCATGGTTGCTTCGGTAACTACCTGCACCGTTTTCAGCGGGAGGACACTCCTTCGTGCCACCAGTGCGGCGCTGCGGAGGACTCGGCACACCACACGTTGGTGGTGTGCCCGTCCGTCATTTCATTTCGTGTTTAGTCGGGAATCGCACCCACATCCTTCACTTTCCCGAACCCGAGATGAAATCTTTAATATGGTATTTGACTAAGCACGAGATTTTATAAAATATAAATATTTTATCAAAATATAGGTAAATATGTGCCAATAGCAAAAATTCAGGATTAAAAATATAACATCTAGCCGGTTTTATGGTCATTCAAAGATTCATGGGCAAGTCTATTTTAAAAGTATGAAATTATAAAATAATAATTATACCATTGAATAACCACACAATTTGCACCATTATAATAGAACCATTGACATAAACGAAACATTTGATATACTAGCTACCATACAAAATTCAAATGAAATGCATACAAAATACTTACGTGTGACGTCACATCTTTGTAGCCATTTTTATGGAGCGTTTTGGGTTTGCCCAAAATATTGTGATTTTAAAGTTGTGATATCTCAGGTAGTTTAAATGAGAATCAAGTATTTTTTTCAACGATGTTTCTATCATTGAGAGGTCTTTTGATTATAAAAATTAAAAAAAATAGTCAAATACCGTATTTTGAGGGAAAGTTAAATAGCGACTGCAGCGAAAACAGCTGTGAATGTTATGGTAACATTATCTAGTTTTAGTGTGCAATTATAAGCAAAATTGAACTGTAATTGTCAAAAAAACCTGATAAACATGGAATGTCAATTTTTACAAAAAGTTTGTATCGTGTGATTTTACTTCTATCAGCCTAGGCATCCAATTGTATGATGGTGCCGACAAACGTCCAGCCCTTTGATTAAACGTTGCAGCCAGTGACGTGGCTAGTTGTTATTTTGCCAATTCATTCGATGCCGGCGTTTAACGTGCACCCTAGCCGTTCGATTGGATGACTAATTCATCCAGATGACTGCGACATATCATCATCATCAGCCCGGTAGTACCCACTGCTTAGTATAGGCCTCCTTTCTTTTACGCCAATGTACCCGGTCTTGAACCGCTCGGATCTCCACAATTTTGGTGATGTCATCGACCCATTGTGACACTGGACGACCCGGATTTCGTCTGCCGGTTCTAGGATACCATTCAGTCAGGATTTTACTCCACCTGCCATCACTGCGCCTAGCCAAGTGTCCTGCTCAATTCCACTTTAGTGTCATCATTCTTGATCAGACGTCTTGAACTTTATTTAGTCCTGCGACAGATTTCAGTGCTCCGGATTCGATCTTGGAGTCTGATGCCCAGCCTTTTTCTCTCCATGGCCTTTCTGTGCAATTCTAATTTTGAGCACAGTCTCCTTTGTGAGAGTCCATGTCTCAGCACCGTAAGTATGGTTGGCAGGATACACTGGTCATAAAGACGGGTTTTCGGGCATTGTGGAATCTTTTCCGACCTCATAACATCCTCCAGCTTACCGAATGCGGCCCACCCGAGTTGTATTCGCCTATTGACCTCCTGATTTTGGAGCTCCTTGTCAAAAGAAATAATATAGAAAGAAAGAAAGACAACATTTATTATTATAGACATCACAACACAGAACATATAGCAGTCAGTTGTAAACAGAACACAAATTGGTACAAACAGTGTACAGAATCAAGTACAAGACCCCAAAAACCCAGAGTTGAAAATGAAAGAAACTTCCAAACTCTGGACGAAAGTATTATTATGGTCACCAGTTGCTTTAGTACAAATAGAAACGCACTAATTCTTGTGCGTTGCACGCTACGCGCAGCGCCATCTCTTGAGATGCCGCGGAACTAATAATACAATGGTGGATTTACAATATCGGCAAGACATATTTTTACTGAACATTATTATTTATTTCGATGCAATATTATTTATGTATTTAACTTTATTTATATTAATTAGTTTATGTATTTATGCGTATAACTTTATGTATTTAAACATTTCATAGTAATTAGTAAGTCTAATTACTATGAAATGTAACAAACACCACAAACAGAAAAAAAAACATAAATATATTCAATCATGTCCAGACAGTGCCAAATGAATATTATGGTGTGTTATGACGTCTCAGCTTATAATAATGTCCAAGGTAAACATATTTGTCCATAGACTCCAGAGCCTCACCACCTACCATAATAGTTTGTAATGAGATGCCAGACCGGTTGGATATAATCTTTGTCTTGGACATATTCATCTTTAGACCAACTTGCAAGATACGCTCTAGATAATTTGCGATATATACACAAGATAACTTGCGATATATGCACAAGATAACTTGCGATATATGCACAAGATCAAATCTGTCAGTCAGCCGTGAATTTCCATTCCAGATAAATAACATACCAGAATACAACAGTATGTCAAAAACTGTCCCCTAAATTGCAGTAGGTATTCGAATCTGATATTGGACTAGTGCGTAAGCAATAATCGAATTCGGTTCACGGTTTTGTAGAGAGCTCGTGTTAAAATCTGATATGAATTTATTTGCACTATATTAATTGATTTTCCACATTATTTTTATACAGAAATATGTATCTTCAAGAAACTAAAACTAAATAAATCATTCCTTTTTAATTTAATTCCTTTTTAACTTAATGTATTTAAATTCTTGTTAAATGTATTAAAACTTAATCAGTATTGTATTCTAATTTATCCCAATTTAATTGATAAAAGTAGCGAATTTATATTTTGACCAAGCTGTGTATGCTATTTTAGGATTACTGTCTATCTTATTTAATTTTGATTTTTATGTATTGTTGTTTAATTGACTGTGATTTGTTTGTGTACTTAATTTAAATAAATAAATAAAACTGCTAAAATGTAGAAATGTAGAAAATGTATCATTATTCTATTAAACTACCAATTGAAATGCTAAAAAGAGTGTAATTTGTGTAAGCAACACTGTGCTGTGTTTCGCTGCGTGAGTGAGGGTACCGGAGGCCCAATTCCGGGGAAGGGGAGATTTAAAGGTTGGTAGCGCACTTGTGACTCCACTGGTGTCGCGGGTGTCCATATGCGGCGGCAATCGCTAACCATCAAGTGATCTGTCTGCTCGTCTGCCACCTATGACATAAAATATTTTTAGACCCTCACAGTTGCTGTGTCTTGCTCTAGCAAGGCAAGTTAGATAGAGACGGTTTTGTGTTTTTACCCGACTACGGCAAAGCAAAAGGAGGGTTATGATTTTGACAGGCTATGTATGTATGTATGTATGTATGTATGTATGTATGTTCATCTGTTTCCACGTAACTTCTTAACTAGCTTATCAGAATTCGACAAATGACATATCATTATAAGCGTCTTGATCGTCCGCTGGTTATAGGCTATATGAAGTTTCACAAAATCTAATGTGGCGCCCTCTAGCGGACAAAACATACAGAGTAAAAAAATAAAGTTATGATAAATATGCCGTGTTTGGTATCATTTGAAAGCGCTTGACTTGTACATTTTGAATATATATATATATATATATATATATATATATATATATATATATATATATATTACTAGCACTTGGACACCAAAATAGTACAAATAAAATAAAAGTAAAAAAACTAAAACCCAACTACGACAAAAAACGTCGCTGAAAAAGTATAAAACAAGCCTTCGTTGTCAATTTATGCAATATTCACTATGTAGAGATAAAATTTCATGTTTGGAAAGGCGTAGTCACACGTTAAATATACTACCCTTTGACAACGTGTGACTGCGGATTTCCAAACATGAAATTTTATCTCTACATAGTGAATATTGCATAAATTGACAACGAAGGCTTGTTTTATACTTTTTCAGCGACGTTTTTTGTCGTAGTTGGGTTTTAGTTTTTTTACTTTTATTTTATTAGGATGGTGATGTCTGGTTTTAAAGACTTCCAACGAAGAAAGGAAAAGACTCGAGAACTTGTTAGCTAATTACCTAAAACCGCATAAATTATAAAGTTGCGTATAAAACATGGTAATCACTGCGAGTAATTATCGATTCGTCCCACGTACAAATCGTTAAGTAATTCCCTTAGATATAATTAAAGACGTTTCCAATTAAACTCACGGTTAGACCTGCCTTGGGAATGATAGCAGTAAATTTTAGAGACCATTTAGAGACCTACCTTTTCCTTGGTACAACTTTCGTCTGGCTGGAGGGTTTTTTAACAAATCCTTTTAAATGCGCTTGAAAACACATGGTTCTTTTTTAAAGTCGTTAGCTTGGATAATGTATGTGGGTATGTCAGGGTTTTTTGGGGCTGCCCTTGTTTCTGAATGCGTAATGCAGAGTGTTAGATTTAGATAGAAATTTCCTCTGAAAAGAATCCTGGAGTCTCGTAAGTAGTTAAGTCATAAGTATTTATTCCATAAGTAACAATATACATTATAGGTATTCCAAATCACATCTTAAATCTAATATTTATAAATTAATAAAATAAAATCTAATATTTAAAAAATTAATAAAGCAAAAGTCCTAGTTACTGAGATAAAGAAATATATTATTATTTTGTTACAAAAAAAATAATAATTGAAAAATGTCGAATTTGAATAATTTTAGAATATAAAGTAGGTTTTTTTTTTATGTTATAGGTGGCAGACGACCAGACGGATCACCTGATAAGCGATTACCGCCGCCCATGGACGCCTGCAACACCAGTTGTGTCACAAGTGCGCTGCTTACCTTTTAATCCCCCTTCCCCTGGATTGGACCTCCGGTACCCTCACTCACGCAGCGAAACACAGCGCATGCACTGCTTCACGCCGGTTTTCTGTGAGGACGTGGTATTACTCCGGTCGAGCCGGCCCATTCATGCCGAAGCGTGGCTCTCCCACTGTTAGGTATGAAACAATTCACAAATTTACGTGATTCACATAGACTACTACACTATAGAAACTTTTTTCCAGTATATTTAATAGTAGTTTATAATTTTAATTTTAAATAATTTAATATTAGTGATTATTTTTAAATGGTTCGGTAATTTATTGAAGAGCCTCACTGCTTGATACTTTACACTGTGCTTAACTATTTGCAGTTTAGGATGTATTAAATTCGCTAGGTCCCTTCTCCGAGTGTCATGACGAGTTTTCCTTTCTTCAGTGTAATCATAATTATCTAGTCAGTGTCAGTTTATCAGTGTTTTCATAGTTACCTGTTGACTAATAATAATAGTCCTTCAATAGTCCCGGTCGACCTGCGACAAGATGGGATGATGACCGAAAATCGGTAGCGTGATGAGTCCCGGTTACATAGTCCATTAGCACCTCAACCTAATAGCCCAGATGTTTAATTTCCACTTCTCCCAATAGTCCTATACCAACCGGGGCCTTTCCTTGGCTACACTCCATAGTGTATACAGGGATAGTCGCCGGCTGGTGTCACATCACATTTAGATTAACTTGTTTAATGAACGGGCCTCTACGAGTTGGCTTCGGCTCCACGCATGCATTCCAAAAGTCCGGGACACAATTGCCCGAGATTATGGTATCATAACACATCATCATTCATCATTGTCAGCCCATTTAAGTCCCCACTGCTGGGGCACGGGCCTCCCTCAGTGATATGAGGGGTAATTGCCATACTCACCACGCTTGGCAGACGGGTTGGCGAGGGTTTTGATACAAATTCAGAGTTTCCCTTCTCTGGGTGCTGATGATCATGCCAGCAGCTTTTCCTTAGTCGCCTTTTACGACACCTCGGTAAGAGTGAGGACATACATAATAATAATATGATAGTTCATTTATTTCAGGCAACAAGATACATTCAAAAATATTTCATTGGCCCAAATAATACAATCTAACATACAACCTGTGCGGATAAAGAGTGGGAGTGCGAGTATAGACGCAAATAGTGTGCGAGCGAGAAGTGAATAGATGCGCCGCCATTTCTGATCCCATTCTTTATCCGCACAGGTTGTACATTCATAATAAAATAAAATTCTCATTTTTGTAGAGTAAGCTGATAGCCGTCCTCGAAACTTCCGAAAGACGACTCCCTACCGCCAGAAGACCTCCCTAATAAAGGTCGCCAAAGAAAGGGTCGGTAGGTACTCTCACCCTAAATGAGCTAAAGTTCACTGTGTGGCGAGACTCCAACCGTTCGACACTCAGCGTCCAGTTGGACTTCTTTCGCACGTAATCTACGACTCGCTCGACCCTCGTAGACCAGTGTAGGCGGGACACGTACAGCTGCGTAGTGTGCATCTCTGGCTGTAACGAGCTTTCTGTTATTATCGGAGCAGTGCCTCGGTAGTTACGGCTGGTGGGCTTCTTCTTCTTCTTCTCCACTTTGATGTGTGAAATTAATGTCTAATGGTTTCTAGTGTACAAAATTGGTGTTTATTTGTGCAGTGAAGTGCAAAGTGATCCTAATAATAAGATCGTTGTGATAGGGTCCTATCTAAACGAGTAAATAAAAACTGACTGACGGACTGTAGATACATAGAAGCTGGTTTATTGCCAATTCGCGGATTTATCTATCATGGTTCGGTGGCGTCCCGGGGTGGTCCGTGCGTGGCCGGGAGTAGGAGGCAAAAAGCAAAGTGGCCCGGGGAACGGCGACGCGGTGGACCACGGCGTAGTGACCGCTGTGACGTCACGGCCCCTCCGCACGTCTCCTCCCGCGCGTACATGACCGGTTGCGGACATGCTCCTCGGGTTGAAGGCTGCTGAAGGCTTCAACCCGTCTTCTTCCCCTTCGCCACTTTAATAAACCCCTCACCATCGCACTTATTCTTCGGTGGACACAATGTTGGTCTTATAGGTACTATACTTTTTCAAGGGTCTATCTTGGGGTAATAATAGTGTTAGGGAACGGTGACAACAATCCAGCGTCAATCAATCATTTATCGTGGGAGTGCGACGCTTTTCGATAAATGGTCCGGCTCGGCCGCAGTGATACCACGGTCTCACAGGATACTGGCGTGTAGCAGCGCTTGCGCCGTATTTCGCCAAAGAGGAGCATGTTGGTAACGTACCTTTGACTCCACTGGCGTAGCGGGTGTCTATTCCATGGGCGGCAGCAATCACTAACCAAGTGGTAATCCGTAAATGTGTCACATACAAATTTTAATTGTCTAGCTACCGCGAATCTCGAGATACCAAATGGGGACAGGACAAACGGACAGCGTCTTAATACCTATAGTTAAACCTACCTAGGTCCTAGGGTTAAAAAAGAATATAATAAAAAAATATTGAGTGAATGTTACAACCACAGACTCTGGGTCCGTGCTTTTTTTGCTAGTCTTGTAAGATAATTGCTTTAATTCTCGCGTACCTACCTATGATAGTGGGTAGGTAGTATGTGCTCTTAAAAATATATGTATATTTCTAAATTTAAATTTGTGTATTTTGGTATGTGTGTTGTGTTGTGTTTTGTATTATTATTACGGTAAATCAATAAAATAGTAATTAAGAGGGAGGCCCTTTACACCTTTACTAAAAAAAACTTTTAAAGACATTACACCTTCTGTCTTTCAAATAAAACCGACTATTTGGTCGCACAATGCTTACCTAACAGCGTGTCTCGGTATTTATCTGGCTTGCCAGGCAATTACAGCTGTACTTATATCGGGAGTGCGATTTCCGAAATACGCGGTTGGTAGTCAAGCTAGGGAGGTTCGCGTTTTTATCGATTATCGGGCTCGAAGATGACGACCGACCGATCGATTCGATCGAGTATTTCCTGATCTAATGTGCCGGTGGCAGTGGAGCAGATAACCTTACCTGTCGCATCCAAACAAAGGAGACACGCAGCGCGTGTGAAAGAGAGGGAAACTCCGATTTGCTTGTAACGTCTGCTTTAAAGGCTGCAAATGCTGAGGTTGGGCCTTGTTGGCTACAGAATTTGTCATACTTGTGTATTTATGTCACTCATGTTTGATTTGTGTTCTGTGGCCAATAAAGAAATCTTTATCTTTTATCTTTAAAGGCCCTCTGATTCCAGCATCGCGAAGTAGATTGTTAGTTTTAGACATTTATGTTACGAAGTATCTTACCGTGGTAGGGAGACGATTAGGCATGAATGGGCCGGTCGGAGTGATGCCATGGCGTCACCGGCGTGAAGTAGCGCCTACGCTGTGTTTGGCTGAGTGAGCTGTGGTTGGAGCACTTGTGACTCCTGGTGTTGCGTGTTTGCATAAGCGCGGCCGGCGACTTATCAAAAACCGGTATTTTACGAATGATTAACCGGTATATTCCGAGAAGAACGATTTTCTGGTAAATCGATATTTTTAAAGTTCAAACTTAACCGAACCCATTTTTTTAAGCTAAGTCCGAACCAGGTTAGCTTAGGTTTTTATGGCTTACCTAGCTCAACTCAACGCATCCCTACCTCCTCGGTTACCCGCAGCGGACTATAAGCTGTAATTCCCGTGGACTGGCATAACGTTGCATTTCTGAAATTAGGCGCCTTTGTGCTATTGCAGCGAACGTGAGAAATGCACCGTTGTTCAGAGCACCTATAAATTAGACGCACTCATAAATAGGAGCTACTTACATAACATGTGTCTTCCAAACCGTAAACGAAGTAAAAATTTGCGAAGTGAAAACATACAACCTTATTAATATCACGTTAAGGTTGAATTTTTCACTTCGCAAATTTTTACTGAGTATGATTTGTAGTTCTATTGTAGGAGTTAGCGCTAAATGCTTTTGTAGTAAGGAAGTTTTTATTTTTTAGCATTCCGTATGTACCCAAAGTATTATTAGATACCATTCATATATTACCTACTTAGTGTGTAGACAGACTGTCCTACTAAGCAAATAGGTAGTAGGATTTAGGTATAGGAGTTTAGTTACATCCTATTAACCACATCTTCTGCCTACTAACCTTTCAAAATAACGTTTGTATTACGACTTTAGGAAATTCGCATAAAAATATTACAATTTTTCATCGGTCACTCACACTCATCAATTTGTAAGGGAAGTGGAAACATTTTTCGAGTTTTTCCAAAAGTCGTAGAACAAGCGTTAGAATACCTATATGTATAGTATAGTATTTGATATATTTTCTTCTTAGTAGATACATTTTGACACATATAAGTATTATGTATTATATATCCACATTACACACATACACGTTAGGTACACATAATACACTAGACAAGCGTCCAGTGGCACTCACTCAGCTGATCTCACTGAAAACTAGCGTCATGGCCTTTGTCTGAGCCGTGACTTAAGCTGAGTGGAAGCTATTTATACTAGACGTCATAACACTATTCATTTAGCACTGCCTGGACATGATTGAGTATATTTGTCTTTTTATTTGTGGGTATGTATATTAATTGTTTTCTGTTTGTGCCAAATTGTATTTCAGTACAACTGCTGTTGCGATGTCTAGAATAATAAATGATTTCTTTCTTTCTTCATATAGTATATATTTATGGTAGGTTTGAACGCTAAGATCATTTATGATGCTGACTTTATACCCATACCGTATTATAAGTGAATCGTCTGCTAGTAGCGTCAGTTCCCATTGTAATTTCCCCACAGACCCACAGATCCGCGAGACGACAAATAACACTGCACTCTGTGGGAATGAGGGCTGTGGCTACTGTTTAAATCATTGTCTCAGCCAGGAATAACTTGAGCTCGTTTAAAAATCCAACCATGTGATCCAGACAAGTGATTTACTTCACTATGCATTAGTGATGCGAATAACTTGTCCTGGTTTAAATAATATAAGGAAATGATTGGCAAGAAATTAGAAATTCGGTTTTGGCCGTTTGGGGTAGATGGGTAAATTAATTAAACTTGTTTTCGTTGCATTGTTCAATAAATAAATTATAGATACATAGTATTAGATATGTAAATCTAACCAACGTTAACAAGAAAATTTCGTCGATCCGTTTGGATCAGTGATATTGAACGCTGCTTCCCTTGTACCAGGGTTGCGGGCTCGATCCCCGCACAGTACAAAAATTTGTGTGCATGAACATGTCTTTTTGTATTGGTCTAGGAGTTTTCTATGTATTATAAGTATGTAAATACAAAACAAAAGTATTAAATTTATATATTTGTAATTCCGCTGTTGGTTCTGATATCCGTAACACAGGTGCTTGAGCTACCTATCTCGGAGTCAGATCAATGTATGTGATGTTGTGAAATATTTATTTATTATTTTAACAACCGGGCTACATTCGTAACATAAATTTACGAGTTGAAAACTGCTGATAAGTTTTTAACAAACGAATATCTGTGGGATTGATTGTGTGGAAACAGATGCTAGAAAGAACGAATACAAGGAACTATGAGAGTGAGTATGGAAGCGAAAGAATGAAAGGAGTGAACGGAGAGCGAGGAGATTGATTTGGGAGGAATAAGACATGTTGTCTTTAAGAGATGTTGTGAAATATTTATTTACAAAATTAATATTTTTCTGCTGAAAGACCTTTTGGTCTTCTACTATATCCCTACAGTTCTTGAGTTAAATGCCGGCTGTTTCCTACCTCCGCAGGCTCGTACAATCCCTGGCGGATGAAGGTGGTGGGGAGCTCGCTGATGAACGGTGGTAAACGGAACGGAACGTACAGGTTCCTAAACGTTGTTCATTAAACCACAGTTCATTATGGAATAGTAGGATTTATAAATTAAAAACTAAAATAAAATTCATTTATTTCAGGCATCGACCATAATAATATTAGTAAGTATACAAAAATACTTAAAAACTATATTAGTGAACCAATTAATTTTGGTATATGCCCAATGCTGTAACGCGGGGCTGCAGCTGTCCGGATTCGAGCTGAGTACGCTCATGATAGTGTTGGTGCTCCCGCGCGTGCGGTGCATCAGCGACGCAATGCGGCGCCGTACCACGGTGTGGAAGCCGTCAGTGTGTGTGTGTGCAAATACCGCAGATGCACTACAGTAGCGCGGGAGCCCCACCAGCACCCTGAACGCATTATTATATTGGATTCGGAGTGCGCTGATGGATAGTTAATCCACAAATTGCAAGTGTAGAGAGTTAAGTAATTTTGACCCCTAAACTACACCGCGCGAAACTGCGAGGCAACATATTACAGCGGACCGCCATCGCCCTCCTCTCCCTTTCGATGTCTCCATCAGGATTTAAAAGATTAAATCCTCGGTAACCACATGGCCAAGGTACTTAAACTCCTTAACCATATGCACGGGTGGCACCTCTCACAACCTACGACCTCTTGCTTTAAATATCAATAGCTCACTCTTCTTGACATTGTACAGGAGTCCATGTTCCTTCGCATATTGCTCACAGATTCCCAACAGTTTAATAGTTTACAAATTGAAAAAAGGTTAATATGGAAAATACAACTTCTAAGAAAATCGCCATACATAACAGGCAATCATAGGAAAATACCACAACGACATTTGTATCATCACGCAAGAAAAGCGCGGGATCCAGCTAGCTAACTATTGTTAGCTGGTTTAAGTTGACGATAAGAATTTCAAGAACTGCCTGTCCTTAGCTTATCTTCCAAAATGTGTGCCAAGAAGTAGGTTAGAACTGTGAGTGAAGGCTCCACGATAAACACGCAAGTGTGCACCATTGTGCTAACCTAGACATAGTCTTTATTGTCAACACTTTAAGACTTATAGTTGTATTAACTGGTACTGTACCGGTTAGGGTGAGACACCACTAAAATTGGAAACGAGAGAAGAGATAGTGAAATACGATTTCGTAGTGAGAGGCGAGAGACAAGCAATAGCGATGGTAGCTCAATGGATAAGAACTTTTTTTTTATCTTCTAGGTGGCAGACGAGCAGACATAACCTGATGGTAAGCGATTGCCACCGCTGCCAACATTTAAACCCCCTTTCCATTGGATTGGGCCTCCGGTACCCTCACTCACGCAGCGAAACACAGCACAGCGCTGCTTCATGCCGGTTTTCTGTGCCGTGGTATCATTTCAGTCGAGCCGGCCTATTCATGCCGAAGCGTGGCTCTCTCACGTTCAAAACCTTCGTGGCTTTTATATGGGGGGGTCGAATCCAAACATGCTCCTATGGACTTTTCCTACAGAGTCCTCACTCACTTTGCGAAGCAGAGCACAGATGCTGCTTCACGCTCTGTAGCAGTTTTCTTTCTGTGAGGCCATGGTAGCACCCCGGTCGAGCCGGCCCATGCCAAAGGTAGGGGACTATTATAGTTAGGTCTTGCTCTGGGTTTGCTGGAGTCTCGCCTTGACCCATAAATTTACCTGTGCGGTTGGGATAGTTGGATTTCCACCCGTTAGTACTGAGAATAGTTATTTAACTTTAATTTAGCTTTTATTGTCTGTAACTCCCGAACCTGCAACACCAGTGGAGTCAAAAGTGTCCTGTCACCCTTTTAACTTCACTTCCCTCCGATTGGGCTTACAATGTCCTCACTCACTTTGCAAAACTGCACAACGCCAATTTTCCGAAGCATGGGTACTTTAGTAGGTTGCCGGCCCATTCATGCCGAAGCTCGGATTTACATTAATAGGTCTTGCTCCGGCTTTGCTGGAGTCTTGCCTTAGCTATAAATCTTTTGAAACAGTGGTAGTGAACGCTGCCTTTGGTCCAAGGGTTGCGGGTTCCATCCCCGCACAGTACTAACATTTGTGTGCATCAACATGTTTGTTTGTATTGGTCTGGGTGTTTTCTATGTATTATAAGTATGCATTTACAAAAGAAAAGTATTATATGTATATATTTGTAATCCCACTGTTGATTCTGATATCCGTAGCACAGGTGCTTGAGCTACCTATCTCGGAGTCAGATCAATTTATGTGATGTTGTGAAATATTTATTTATTTAAATCTACCTGTGCGGTTGGGAGAGATGGGTTTCCGTCGGTTAGTGCTACTAATAGTTATTTAACTTATTCCGTACTTATGTTACGGATATAAGACAGGGAAATCACAAATATATACTTAAATTCGCCCCGTTGGTCAAGCGATTCAAGTCCCGGGCCGTGATCTCGGGGTCCGGTGTTTCGAATGTTTCGAATTTTTCGAACATAGCTCGGGTTTGTGATCACCAATCCGCATTTGGCAAGCGTGGTGATTAAGCCTAATCCCATCATAGTAGCGATGACTTGATTTCTATGATGGAGGCCTTTGCCCTGCAGTGGGACAGTAAAACTGTTCCTTTAGTTAAATATATACTTAATTACTGTTGTCTGATATCTGTAACGCACTGGTGTTACCGACCTGATTCCGTACTAAATAGCTTAACACTGGTTTAAGCTATTTAGTACGAAATCAGGTCAACGTATGAGATGTTGTGAGATTTTTTTTTTTTATTATAAATACGCGCCGTTGGTCTAGTGGTTTAAGGCGACGGGTAGCTCTAACTAGCGACACCATTCGTTTTTATTTGTTAGCTACTAAACCAGATCTATTTTAAACAATTTCGGGTTTACAACCTTTTGGCAAACACTTATACTATTTAATAAATAACCACGCACAAATGTCAGGTCCGTTTTTGTACGCGAATAATAGATTACCGCCAAAAGTGGCCGCTTTTGGCGTGAACCAATTTTTCTCGTACGCTTTGGACCCAACATTTGTGAATGGTTATTTAATAAATACTACAAGTGTTTGCCAAGAGGTTATAACCCCGAAATTGTTTAAAATAGATCCGGTTTAGTAACTAGTAATTAAAATCGATTGGCGTCGCTAGTGTGCCCTACCCGTCACCTTAAGTGCCGGGCCGTGATCTCGGGGTCCGGTGTTTCGAATGGTTCGAATTTTTCGAACATAGCTCGAGTTTGTGATCACCAATCCGCATTAGGCAAGCGTGGTGATTAAGCCTAACCCCATCATAGTAACGATGACTGTATTTCTATGCCCTGCAGTGGAATAGTACTTTTACAATTACTTTACTTTACTTAAATACAATATTACACCCAGACACTGAACCAACTCAAGGGCTAGGGCACACGAATATTTGTCCACGACTTAAGGCGAATGAAGCAGGGTCACTACCAAATGCGCCATCTGGCCAGTACAGTCAGTTTTGATATGTGATAGGTGGCAGACGAGCCTGATGGACCTGATGGTAAGTGATTGCCGCCGCCCATGGACACCCACAACACCAGTCGAGTCACAAGCACAGACGCCGCTTCCATGCCAAATCATGGATATACTTTAGTAGATCTTGCTTCGGTTTTGCTGGAGTCTCGCCTTAGCTATAAATCTACCTGTGCGGTTGGGAGAGATGGGTTTCCGTCCGTTGCTGCTACACACACAGTTATTTAACTTTTATTCAGTATTATTGTCGGTTTGTTGCCGCGTGAACTCCTGCCTGGAATTCCGGTCCAGTAAAAGTTTTTACTAGCATTTAATAGGTGTTAGTTTATTATCTTACTTTATGGTTGTGTGTGTCTGTGTGTTTGTCTATGGCATCGGTGCTCCCGAACAAATGAATTTTGATTTTCTTTTTTTGTTTAAAAGATGAATAAGGAGGGAGTGTTCTTAGCTATGTTGGATAAAAATCGATCCAAGATGGCCGCCGTCACAAAGATTTGGATTTTATGTTTTAACACAACTCCCACAATATGGGTATCATATAAAAGGGCTTGAGTAGCAGAATATATTAATTGTGAAAAAATTCAAATCAAAGATGGCCGCCGTCAGAAAATGACGAATAACCTATTTGTTGTTCCAACTGCCTCAATATAGATATCAAATGAAAGAGATTTAGTTGTGTCGGGGGTTTTTTAAATTTTCAATTGAATTTTTATTATTGCACTTTTTGAAAGTTGTTAATTACCTTACTCTGACAGACTGTGCCTTTTCATAGAAGACTGCCTCGGTGACGCAGTGGTTAGTAGGTCGCACTTTAAAGCGACGGCTGCGCAACCCGGGTTCGATCCCCGGGTCGCGCCAAAAATTTGTATCTTAGTTTTCGGTAAGAAATTCTTAGTGGCAGCTCGGAGTCTGGAAGTTGGCGATCTTGTACCCCCGTGCCTCGGAAAGCACGCTAAGCCGTTGGTCCTGCGCCCAATCCCTCTCTGGTCGTGTCAGAGTAGTGTCCCATCGGAATATGAGGGTAAGGGAATAGAGAGTGCACTTGTGTTTGCGCACACACTTGAGCACTAATATATCCTGCGTACGTGACTGCTCGTTGAGATTGGCCGCCGTAGCCGTAATCGGTTGGAGGATATTATTATTATTATATTTAAAAATCCGCGCAAAGCCGTTAGTACTGGGCTGACGTGCTGGGCGATATTTTTTCTCTACCGCACCCATATAGTTTGGATCTCTTTCACACTCTGTGACGTTTTATCCGAAAATAGTTCATTCCGTTTCATGCGCTTGTTTCCTAGTTCCATGATTACCAGTGAGGCTCATAGAACTAGAAAACGCGAACTTTAAGCGGAATATGCCATTTCCGAAAATAAATAAATAAATAATAAATTATTTACTGTCAACAACATCTTACAGGGTCTTACAATTTGGTGACTTCTGCACTAAGCATGCATGCTTGTATCGCAGGAGTCAGGTGACAATTACTAAAAATGTTAAAACATTTGGTACCGGGGTCAGAATGTAGGATATTAAAAAAAATAAGAATAAGAATAAAATAATTTATTCAGCGCCAAACATACACAAAAATAATAAAAATATAACGAAATAGACATTAGAATGGCACTGAAATGGGCTCCACTCAGCATGTGTCACAGTGTCTAAAGGACACCCCGACGCTGGTCTTCCGTGGAGTCCAAGGAACTAAGGGACGTCACTGTGCGTGCTGACGTCATAAAGTACATAATACCTACCTACATTTAACCTTATTTAAATTAATTAAGAATAGACACAATCCAGACTATCATTACCTTACCCTATGGTTACTACTAAAGAAACAGCAATACTACTTGTAGGGCTACAGCCTTAACTGATTACTCCGAATATAACATAAAACATTACACTCATACACATAAAACACAACATAAAAAAAATAATAATAACAATAAAATAATAACAATATATTACAGGTTTTCACGAAATTAGAATGACAAAATTTAAATTAAAATAAAGTTAAAGTAAATAATCTAAATCAAAATTAAAATTAAATCAATGACATAAAATAAAATAAAAATTAACATTCCCCAAATTAAAATTAGAACAAAGTCACAAAATTTACTCGAAGTCAGATTAGTGTGTATGAATGTGTATTATAAAACGTCACAGGGTGTGAAAGAGATCCGATCAGCCCTGACGCAGGTGTAATGCATCTCTATACGGGTGCGGTGGAGAAAGAACGTCACCCAGCAAGCCACCCCAGTACTAACGCTTTCGACCGGTTTTTCAAGTATAGAAATGTAGGGGTCACGTTGTGTATATGTCACCGGAAAATAACTATATCCGTAAATTTATCAATTTACTAGGAAGTTTATAAACTTTCGTAGGGTTCTAAACTTGTATTATTTCGCGTCCACATTTTCGTACATTGATAAACTTACTTAACTCACTCGTAAAATAATAAGTATGCAATATCCAAACGCTACGCGCGATCTGATTGGCATTGCCACTATAAACATTAACCAATCAGAGAGCAGTGTGTTATTTTACGTATTTCAAAGATTCGTATATTTAAAATAGTTTCTGTGATTGGTCGGACCATATAAAATAGTTAAGTTTTTACTTACTTACATGACGTTGACATGGGGGCGTTGTACAGACAGCTACACATCAGATTACTACAATTTTTTTACATGGGAGAGCCACGCTTCGGCATGAATGGACCGGCTCGACCGCATTGATACCACTGCCTCTCAGAAAACGGCGTGAAGCAGCACTGTTCTGTGTTTCGCTGCGTGAGCGATGGTACCGGAGGCCTAATCCTATTGAAAGGGGGGTTTAAAGGTTGGCAGCGCACTTGTGACTCCACTGGTGTCGCGGGTGTCAATGGGCGACGGCAATCACTTGCTATCAGGTGATGCGTCTGCTCGTGTGCCACCTATGACATAAACAATCTGTTAAAATATATTAGTAGGTACGCTTGTTGGTGCTGTGTTGATGGAATCAACAGTGTGCAGCAGAGTCGCTTGTGTGGTTGATAGTACAACAGTGGCTGGAAATAGACTAGTTCTCACAAGTGAGGCGCTATCCAAGAGAAGCAATAAATTCGCCTCTGCGACCGCGATGACGTTTTGATGTCCTTTAAAGTAGGGTCTCCATCTAATCAGGAAATTTTGGGACTTTCTTTCTATCTTCCAAAGGTTCCGTAGAAGTGCTATGAAATCATATGCACATCCCTTAGCGATTTACTATGGCTAGTAAGATTTGTGGCATCCCTTAGAGCATTCTAAGAGCATTTTCTGACAGTCTTAATTGTCATTTTTTTTTGCATTATTTACTATAGATTCTACATTGTTTAAGATCATACACGTGTAGGTATATGAGTGAATACTACATTTTGAATTGAATGAGTTTTAATTTACTTGAACCATTACAATGGGACAAACTGACTGTCTTGAGGTTTACTTCTCCTTTAGCTTAGTCTGTTTTTCAGTCAACATAAAAAAAAAAGATTTAGTTTTGTCTGTATTACGAAATCTCAATAAAGAATACGCTAAAGTCGGAAATAAATAATAAAATAAATAATAATAAATATATTGAAAAATTCAAGAGACAATAAAGACTTATAATCTACTTATACTAAGGTAGCTATTTTAGTTGGGTTACATGTCTATTTATTATTTATTTTATGTCTATTTATAATAAAATAATTAAACTTGAATTTGATAAACATAAATATAATAAAATGATCAAAGTACTAACATAGATTTCTAAGACAATCATTGTTACTAATAACACTATGGATTGAATGGTCCGAAATAAACACTTTTTATTTTTATTTTTTAACGATTTTGATAAGTAACCAGCCAATTAGATATAAAAGACATTTAACTAATTAAATATGTAATTACAAACACCACAAGCACGTGAGTAATTTTAGTACGAGTGCAATACTTTCTTAATTGTTTTTACATTTAAGGAAACAATTAACAACTTGACTCTGGGTTAACCATTAATTAAATTGTCAAAGTACTATTGATTGATAGCAATGATATCATCATCATCGTCATCAGCAACCCACACTCGTCCACTGCTGGACATAGGTCCCCCCTAATGCACGCCACTGCTTCCGATTTTCGGCCACTCCCATCCAGCCTTCGAATGTCATCATCCCATCTTGTCGCAGGGCGTCCTACACTACGCTTACCGAGCCGCGGTCTCCACTCAAGGACTTTACGGCTCCAACGGCTGTCAGTTCTGCGGCTAATATGACCAGCCCACTGCCACTTCAGTTTGCTAATTCGGTTGGCTATGTCGGTGACTCTGGTTCTTTGTCGGATTACATCATTTCTGATGCGGTCCTTCAGAGATACTCCGAGCATAGCCCTTTCCATAGCTTTTTTAGCGACTTTGAACCGGTAGACTAGTCCAGCCGTGATATAGTAAAGCACAAATGATAATGTGGTTATTAAAAATATATTAAACATAAATGATATATTTTAGGACACATTGTGAATAATTTCTTCTTCATATTTTTTTTAATAAAAGGAAAGAGCCTTTCGCAACCCTTAGACAGGGGAACCTGACCAACAAGATCACGGTTGCACGTTCAGTATCATTATCTCGAATATCGTTGGTTTCCTAAAAAATGCTACTATAGTTTGGCCGAATATTTTGATGACAAAAACTTCACACTGTAATAATAATATTGAACTTACTAGCAATAAAATCTTAATAATTATTATACTTAACCTACTACTAAAAAGAAAAAAAAATGTGTTTTCTAATATGATAATGACTACATTAAAAAATAAAACGTAGACACCATGATGATAATTCTTAACTAAATGTCCATTGCACCTTCATCATCATCAGCCCATTTAAGTCCCCACTGCTGGGGTACGGGCCTCCCTAAATCACATGAGGGGTAATTGCCATACTCACCACGCTTGGCAAACGGGTTGGCGAGGGTTTTGATATAAATGCAGAGTTTTCCTTCTCTGGGTGCTGATGATCATGCCAGCAGCTTTATTTTAGTCGCCTTTTACGACACCTCGGTAAGAGTGAGGGTGGCCTATTCTACTCTGCCGGGACCACACGCCATTGCACCTTACCAAGTAATATTTTTGTGTTAGCTATGCCCAAAAGGGTAACATGATGTATTGGAATATTTTTATACCACCTGTATGTAACATTCATGAATGCAATAAACACTTTTGAGTTTAAGTTTCCACTATTTTGAGAAACTATACAAGACATGCAAGGTTTCCTCACTATATTAAGCCCTCGCATCCGTACCCTCGCACTCGACCTTAGAGGGGTAGGAGCATTAGCTGAGCAACTGCCTTTCCTTAGATTATTGTTAATATTTTAAAAACGAAGTATGTACTCGTAGGTAAGGTAGATAAGTTCTAGTTAATATAAATACATTATGAGTGTTACGGAAATACCTATGTAACCTGTTTTGTTGTATGAGTTTTTTTTTATATGAGAGGTGGCAGACGAGCAGACGGATCACCGCAACACCAGTGGAGTCACAAGTGCGCTGGCCACCTTTTCCCCTTCCCCCCCATTGGACCTCCGGTAACCTCACTCACACGGCGAAACACTGCGCAGGCGCTGCTTCACGCCGGTCTTCTGTGAGGCAGTGGTATCACTCCGGTCGAGCCGGTCCATTCATGCCTAAGCGTGGCTCTCACACATTTAAAAGAGTATGAGGTGTAAAGCAATAAACGTATTTTTATTTATTTATTTATTTTATTTTATATCTTCTATCTAATGTCCTTTACCTGAAGGTTTATCTGGTAGAGATCGCTCCCAGCGATAAGACCGACTAAATTGTACATTGTATCTCTGTATACCTAGCTTTTAAGTTTTGTATGTTGTGTAATAAAGAGTATCTATCTATCTATATTTTCCTTAACTGCCGAGCTAATAGTGAAAATAATAATAATAATTCTCACAACATCTCATACGTTGACCTGATTCCGTACTAAGTAGCTTAAGCACTTGTGTTACAGATATCAGACAACAGAGGAACACAAATATATACTTAAATACATATATTACACCCAGACACCGAACAAACACAAGTGTTCATGGCACGAATGTTTGTCCAGGGTGGGGATCGAACCCACGACCTTTGGCGTCAGTCAGTCAGTCAAAGTCAGAAAATATGAACATTAATTTTCAAAATCCAGAGATACATGCTCGGATTCAACCACGACATTCGAAAGGGCATTCTTATCCACTAAGCTACCATAACTTTAGGTTCTGAAATACATGACTGACCGTAGGTATTAAACTTATTTGTGGCTGTCTGACACAAATGAAGACTAAGAATTTGTGACTCCATTGATTGGACACCCGTCCACGGGCAGCGGCAATCACCATCAGGTGATCCGTCTGCTCGTCCGCCATCTAACACATAAAAAAGACAGTGAAACATTGTCTATTTTCCTGTCCCAGAATTGGTTCCATTTCTCGAGGAGCCCCTACTCACTCGCCAAGCGTCGTTTGTCAACTTAATCCTGTAATTTGGAACGTAATTTTTTGGAAAATATATGGAGCCCCAATAGCATTAGCATTATGGCGAAGGAAGGCAAATTTTTCTAAACATAAATTAAGATAATAACTGAATTAGTGGTTGAAAGGAAATTTCTGGGAAATCCTTTAGGGTGCGCACTATTTCCAGATACTGTGATACTAAATGAAAAAAAGAAAAAAAGAAAATACATTTATTGACCATCACAATACACAGGAAACAAACACATACAGTTGGTACACGTTTTAAAACAACATAAATTTTACACAGAAGAGGGACAAAGAGATGTGGATAGAGTGTGGTCAATCAGGTCCCGACCTCAGCATTAGCTGCTACTACAATATCTGCATTGCCGCAGCAGCGCTGGTATTCTGGCGGGACCTGTTTGCGAGCGAGTGTGATGGTGTGGTGTAGATAAATAAATAAAAATATATATACACGTACATATTATAGATAGGTAATATGTGATGTGGTAGATATAATAAGATTCGTATTTAAACACACACAAAAAAAGAAGAAGAGAATTTAGTTGATAACATACATATAGATACAAAATAATGGTAAGTATTTGAGTGCTTTCGATACATCTACGTTTATGTCTTTAGTCTACAGGTTGTCTGGTAGAAAGCGGAGAACCCAGCGCAGGGGGAATTTTAATTATAAATAGGGGAAAGGTGTACAAAACGATCCCTTGAGGTCAAACGATTCCCCACCGAAACAAACATACTATGAGTGCCATCTATCTGATGTACCCGCTAACGTCTTCCCCGCATCCCGCTCAGTTGTCCAGCAAAGTGTCATGGCGGTGTGATCACTCTCCGTTGTGTTAAAATTAAAAAAAGAAAATAGGTGTGTTTGATCTAAGGTAAGCATATATTCAATGTTAGATTGCGGTTATTGTGTTGTTTTTTGGTAAATGGCTGTTTTAGTTCTGGCTTCTATTGATATTTAATACTATTTTAAGCACGTTTTGATACTCATTGAGATGACAGTTGAGGTTATTTTCAACAAATATTCCAAAAATTGCATTTGGGGTGAAACGATCCCCATGGGCAGGTGTAAAATGATCCTGGGGATCATTTTACACCTACCCATCCGTACTGGGGATCATTTTACCCGGAACATTTTGCAAAAAATTATTTATCATTTAAGTATTATTTATTGAACGTACCTATTGCTACCTAAATGTCAATGAGACCAGTTTTAGTTGTTGGTTTTAAGGGGTTGAACATGCTCATGAATCTAAACATTTATGCCTACATTGGGCACATTATATAGTTAAAATGTAATTTTTGTTTAAATTTTGACCTTGCTTTCTTGGAAAGTGTAGTTTCATGAGCACTTTCATGTACCCTTAAGGATGGGCCTTTATCCTAATAAAAAGTAGCCATATGTAAACTTGTAACTATGTATAATGTTAGTCTTTTTTTACAGATCATGCCACGTATATATCGCCGAAAAACTATTCGACAAAACTGGTAGCGAGGATGCAATGCTTAAGGCACTGGATGCAGTGAAAGACGGAATGCCTTTTAAAACAGCATGTAGACAGTTCTCTGTACCTGTCATGTCGTTAAAAAGACGAGCAAAGGGCAAAAACAAACATGCTGTTGGTGCAATCAAGGCCTTGGGCAGTAAAAAAACAGTATTTTCACATGAACAAGAAAGAGAATTGATAGACCATATAAAAGATATGGAATCCCGGATGTACGGATCAACAAAGCAAGATATCCTTTCTCTGGCTTATCAGTGGGCTGAAAAAAACAAAATTTCACATCCATTTTCGGCCGAGAAAGAAAAGGCTGGTGTTGATTGGCTGAAAGGATTTCGGAAGCGGCATCCCGATATAACTCTTCGTAGTCCAGAATCTACATCAGCTGCTCGAGCAAGAGCTTTCAACAAACCAGTCGTTGACAAATTCTTCAAAGAAGACTGTACTATTATTAAAGAACACTGATCTCAGACTGGTAAAAACCGGCCAAGTGCGAGTCGGGCTCGCGCACAAAGGGTTCCGTAGCAGCAAAGTCCAAAATTACAGTTAAATCAACCTATCTCAAAAACTATAAGAGATACTTTGATCAAACCAAAAATCGTTGAAAGAGTTAATTAGCATGCATCACCTCTATTTTTTTTAGAATTTTATACCCCGTAGTTATAAAAATAGAGGGGGGGGACATACTTTTTACGACTTTGAGAGCTGATATCTCAAAAACCGTTCACTTTAAGAAAAATGTTTTTTAGAAAACTTTATATCATTTTAAAAGACCTTTCCATTGATACCCCACACGGGTATGTACATCGAAAAAAAAAATTTCATCCCTCAGTTACATGTATGGGGGGCCCCACCCCCAATTCTTTTTTTTACTATTTAGTGTCATATTTTTGTAGCGGTTCATACAACACATATTCCCATCAAATTTCATCACTGTAGTACTTATAGTTTCCGAGTAAATCGGCTGTGACAGACGGACAGACGGACAGACGGACAGACGGACATGACGAAACTATAAGGGTTCCGTTTTTGCCATTTTGGCTACGGAACCCTAAAAATTGTCAGTACGTACTTGGAAATAAATATGATTATTATAAATAAGTATTTTTATTTGGGCTTAAAGTACAAAATGATCCCTGGGATCATTTTGCCCTTACCCTGGGGATCATTTTATACACCCCGGTGTACAAAATGATCCTTTGGTAGACATGTGGAAAACGCTTAATAACTTTTAATACTTAAACCATATGAAAAATATGGTGTGCTACTTCAACATTTAAATTATTTATCCAAAGCTTTGTCAATGTCTGATGTAACTTCAATAATTTGATAACAGTCGGCATTTTCCCTTAGAGGGATCATTTTGTACACCTTTCCCCTAAGTAGGTACATATTTTTTTATACTTTGTTTGACGGCAAACAAAAATGACATTATTCGGGAACGGAACGCATCGAAAAGTTGATTTCCTCTTTTACATATTAAATAACGAAATATTTTTGTCTTTTGTAAGGTTGTCTGGAAGAAATCGCTACAAGCGATAAGACCGCCTTATTGTACTGTCTGTTGCTGTTGTTGTATCATGCTTGTATTTTATTTTTGTGCATTTAATAATGTCTATCTATATATCTACCTACATCCTTATCCTTATCCTTTCCTTACTAATATTATAAAGGCGAAAGTTTGTTTGGATGGATGTATGGATGGATGTTTGTTCCTCTTTCACGCAAAAACTACTAAACGGATTTTAATGAAACTTTACAGTAATGTAGCTTATAGATCAGAATAACACATAGGCTATAATTTATAAAGATATCTATAAGACCTTGCTTTTATTCGAATTACACGCATACGAAGTCGCGGGCAAAAGCTAGTTTTTAATAAAATACCTACTTTTCACTTCTATCAATAGATAGAAGTACCTAATATTCTTCTGTCAAAAGAAGAATAATTATCATTATGACTGCCTCGATGGTGCAGTGTTTAGTAGGTCGCACTTTAAAGCGAAGGCTGAGCAAGGGATCCCGGGTTCGGTACCCGGGTCGAGCCAAAAATGTGTACCTAAGTTTTTGGTAAGAAATTCTTAGTGTCAGCCCGAAGTCTGGAAGTCGGCGGTCATGTACCCCCGTGCCTCGCAAAGCACGCTAAGCCGTTGGTCCTGCGCCCAATCCCTCTCCGGTCGTGTCACGCTGTATGAGGGTAAGGGAATAGAGAGTGCACTTGTGTTTGCGCACACACTTGAGCACTATAATATAACCTGCGTAAGTGGATGATCGTTGTGAATAGCCGCCTTAGCCGGAATTAGTTGGAGGATATTATTTTATTTTTATTATTATCATAATTAAAACTTCTTATGACATGACCAAGACTGGAACCCCTGAAGGATCCGCCCTTGCTTCAGTGCTAATTCTCACTTGGCTTCTGAATATCTTACCTACATCTATGTACAGTCTTCATGTGAGTATGTATCAAGTTACTTATCACAAAGTTAACCTGTCGAACAGCCAATCTATCCCTCGGGAACTCGTGAATCCTGATCGCCGTTGGCCCAATTAATCTATACTCCTGTCGTGTTGTATCGCTCATAACATACCCCTGTGGATGGCTATAAATTCCGTTTCACGCACGTCCATTTACGGTCATTCAACTTTGATCAAATATTTGCGAAATGGAACGTTTTGAAGAGCTGTAAAACTTTTTGTGGTACTTAAACGAATTTCATATATTTTTAAATAATAAATTTTATTCGATGGATTCAATGTTCATCAAATTGAAAAAAAAGTGCTTTTAATAGCCTCAAAAATTTTAATAGACAGCCATCGTTGTTTAAAAATGTTCTGGTTTTTTTAACAAGACCTGAATGCAGGTTTTTTTTTGTTAGATTATTATTTTGAAATGTACAAGTAAGGTACAAAATTGTACTCGGACTCCCTCAGGTACGATTTATTTATATATTTTATTTATTTGATAAGGCACACCCACAGTATAAATAATAATAATAAAAAGCTTTATTGTCAAATTATGCATATCACAAGAAGGTACATACAAACTTACACTAATTACAGTTACTAATTAACATAAGATTTAATATAGTTAAAAAACATTAGTATCTATAGTTAAGTTATCTAATTATTGACAATAGGTACCAGTCTCAGCATATGGCTAGGCGTGAATGCCCAGCGCTGGTTTTCAGCCTGGCCCTTGGGGATCGGTGGGCCGACTATTGGACAAAATATTGAAGGGAGACACGTGTAAATAGTTGTGATGATTTAATGTGTTAAATGTTGTTAGCTGTGAAACCAACCATGAGTCATTTCTATAGAGGAGGTCTCAAACGAACTTATAACACACTACAAAACAGATACAATACATCACAATATTCTTATACATATACCAATTAAAGGTGTACACAACATTTACAGTAACACGTAAACAGTAATAACTAACAAAAAACTAAAAGAAAGAAATGAATAAAAAATAAAAATTAATTAATCTAAACAATCTCCTTCTCCTTTCTACCACCGTACATTACGGAAGACGACAGGAATCCACCCTTACACTGTGCAAGTTCCACCAGCTCGTACTAAGCGTTTCGCTTCATCTTTCTTGGTACGAACTGCTAAGGAATGGAACAACTTGCCGGCTTCTGTATTCCCAGAGAGCTACAATTTGGGTGTCTTTAAGTCGAGAGTGAATAGGCTTCTTCTGGGTAAGCACGCTACATCTTAGACCTTATTGTCACTTTCCATCAGGTGAAATGAGGTCAAGTGCAAACCCATTTAATATATAAAAAAAAATCTAAACCTAACAGGTATATATAAGGTACACCTACAGCATAGTCTTTGACTGTAGGGATGTCTTTGAGTAATACCCGGAACCGAAAAGGCAAGACTGCGTGTGAGTGCTCGCAGAATGGATTCTATTCGCTGGGACGATGTGATATAGACGGGTACCAGGCGTAGAGTAATCATGTTTAAAAGTGTCATTTAAACAATCTGTATCTAAATGAAAAGTGTTTTTTTTAAACCGGCCTCGATTCCAGATCTAAGTAGGTAAGTACCTACAAGTTTTTCTTTTTATTAAAATCTCTGACATGGTTTCTGAGAAGAAATATTTGTGTGTCGCATAGTTTCAGACTTCGCCTTCGACTTCAAATAAACCTGTATACACTTCATATTTTTTTTGTTTACATCCCTCAAAATAACAAAACCTCAAAATATATATAATGAATAAAGTCCATTTAAGGTGACAAGTAGGGCACACTAGCGACGCCAAACGATTTTAATATTTAGCTACTAAACCGGATCTATTTTAAACAATTTTGGGTGACAACCTCTAGGCAAATACTTATACTATATATTAAATAACCATGCACAAATGTTGGGTCCGTTTCTGTACGCGAAAAATTGATTCACGCCAAAAGTGGCCGTTTTTGCCGTGAATAATTTTTTCGCGTACGCGTTGGACCCAACTTTGTACATGTTTTTTTAATAAATAGTATAAGTGTTTGCCGAGAGGTTGTTACCCCGAAATTGTTTAAAATAGATCCGGTTTAGTAGCTAAAAATTAAAATCGATAGGTCGCTAGTGTGCCCTACCCGTCACCTTAGCATTTTAGATCAACAAAATAAGCGAAAAAGAATCGCAGCTGACAGCTGATTTGTTTTTCGCGTATTCTGTTGATCTAATATGCAAAATGGACTTTATACACGATACCTATAAAAAATGACGGTGCATAAAATGTCTCCAACTGAAGGTTGTCCGGTAGAGATCGCTTCCATCCATAAGACCTACTGTTCAACTTTCACTTAAATTAAATTTAAAATAAAATAAAAAATATAATTTCTTGACCAAATTGAAAATTTATTAATTTTTCGCTTGCCACACGGGTAGGATATAGTCTACTACCTGTGCGGATAAAGAATGGGATCAGAAATGGCGGCGAATCTATTCACTTCTCGCTCGCACACTATTTGCGTCTATACTCGCACCCCACGAGTGCGAGTATCCGCACAGGTTGTACATTTTTTGGTGAAGTTTCAAAACGCTTTTTGGCGGTTAAAAAAGTAGAAACTTCCTCTTCCTTTTCGAATTCGCGCTACAGCACACACATTTTTTCGTCACTCTCATTTTTCATATATTTTCAATAATCTCTTTATAATTTAGCATAACTAATTTGTGCCTGCAACCACCGCATCGTCTTCTGGCAGCCTACGAGGAGGAGTGTTCCACTTTGGGTAAAGATAACATTAGTCTCACCTGTGCTAGGTTTGAACATTTTAGTGTGAACCCGTTCCACAAGCTCCAGGGATTCCATGTAAGTAGTGCACAAGATTACGATTCCCGGTCTAGCAGAGCAAACAACCATTTTTGGTTTTCGTTTTCCGATTCGCCAAAACTACAGTCCACTTAATTTACACACACCTACCTAAATGGTTTACTGATATCTGTGTACCTAGTTTTTAAGCTTTATTTGTAGTGCAATAAATATTATCTGATTTTAAAGCATTGTATTTTATACTGACATTGTAATTATAATTTGTATAAGAATGAAAATTGTAATTACTTACCATATTATTTGAAAAGAGTACTTTTAACTACTGAGTTTCTTGCTGATTCTTCTTGGTAGAAATTTGATATTCATAAATATTCTTAGATGGACTTAAATTGAATAAAGATATTTTTGATTGTTTTTTTATATATTTATTTATTTAATCATTTACATGTCAGTTAACAGAATACGAAAATTCCAACACACCAACAAGTCATCATACATAATTACATATAGCACAGAATAATTTACATTAATAATAATAATACAATATAAATTAGAAAAACATGTCCGCAATAGAGAAACAGGTAATTAAATGAAAAAATATAAATTAAATGGCATAAATGCAATATTAAATGTCACAAATACAAAAAAGTCAAAAATGCAATATTAAATTTCACAAATACAAATTTATATCGATCTTTGTTGATTGTTTGTAACTAGCGAATTACATCTACTATGTTTTAGTTACATTTTTGACAAAGTGACCAAGGTGAAAGTTTAGCAAAGAAATAAAAGAGAAAAATGTATGAAAAAGAAAAATATAAAACTTCGGTGTAATCATAAAGAATGTCTTCTCCAGTATATGGCAGAGGCATTAGTTCGTTATTCAGCCTCAATTGTTTTGCCTCGCTGAGATTATTCCCCAGGGATATTAGGCCGGAGACACAAAGGAGAAAAATTAAAGGAAAACTGGGGAAGTGAGTTGAATAACTTTCATGAGGGTTCCGTTACGTCATATAAGAGTAAGAATAATAAGAATTTATTTATTAAGATACTAATAAAAACCATACCAAAAACATAAAGAAAAGCAATTATAATGTTGGCACTTAAAAGGTCTTCACAGTTTTCCCCGGGCAACGGCGGGTAGTAATTCATTCGTGGATTGCTACCCGACGGTCAAAGGATGCACAGAATTTCCGGCGGCCAAAACCAGCCCCGAAGCAGTGGATCGCGCGCAGCGCACACCACTCGGTGGCTTTCATTGTCGCTGAGGGCTTAGAGGACCGGCCTCTCTTTACGGACCGGAGCACAATAGGGCCGGGCACGGAGGCTGCCTTCTTTATCCAGCCCCCCTTCTGCCGCGGGTTGGCGTTGGGGTGTGGTGGCACCCACTGTCGGGTGGTTTGGCGTGCGGTGGGCCGGTGTTCCTGGTGTGATGGTGCCGTATGGGGGCCATTTTGTTCTCGGGCCTTGAATTGTCGCGCCTTCGGGCGCGTTCGAGTGTTGGAGAGTTCCACGGTGGTGGAATTCCTCCCAACAGACTGTTGCGCCCCGATTCTCGGGAGCGCTCCCCCCACCTTTATGGTGGGGGCTTTGTTGGTGGGTCTGTGTTGAGTCCCGCAGCCAGTGGGATGCAGCTACGACTCGCCACCCCCGCTTTTCCCGTCCCGTCGATTGTCTCCGCAACCCAGCGGGGATGCTCGAACGGGAGGGTTTTCGGGTCCAGCTTATAGTCTGTGGGTGCTCTCTCCTCTCTCTGCCCTGCAGCCAGCAGGGTATGGGTTGGGGGAGGGGTCTGCAGTCATCCCTTTCGTTCGGAGCGTCTGCGTTGCAATCCAGCAACGTGGACGATTTCGGAGAGGGTGGAGTGGTGGGCCATGGGAGTGGCCCTTGGCCTCGTTTTTCGGCGAGGCCCGTTTTTGAAGAGGCCGTGCTGGCGAGCCTCTCGTCCTACGAGGGTTGGCTCGGACTTAGTTTCGTAACCATCACCGTAGCCCACCCCACATGGACGTAGCAGGAAATGTCCCGGTAGTTTTTAGTGGGTAGGCCCCTGGGAGCACGCCAAGGAAGAGCCCCACACTACCCGGCCGTCTCCCAGCGGTGACGGCGCATGTGCTTAAGGCGGCATTTTCCACCGAGACAACAAAAAAAAAGTATCGACACTCCGCCATTTTGGACAGAAAGTTACCTACCGTATAGGGTTGTCCTCTTATTTTTGTCAAATATTAATCTTACCTTGGGACTACTACTAAGTAACTTTACTTTACTTTGATCGCGGGGTCCTAGGTGCAACAAGGATCATCTGGTGCGTGCGAGAACTAATGATATTTCTTAAGAAATAATCATAATACTAGCATACAATATTCGTACACAAAGGTACGAAAAATGATTTCCAAAGTTCCAAAAAGATACGCAAAGATACATAAAATTAGACATACTTTTCATAACGTTTTCTTTCGTTACTTGGAAACCACATTAAGGTATTGGTCATAAGGTATTGGTCAGCTCACTCTATCCTCGGCCGCGTGGATCGCATCACAGACAGTGGTGTTTAGGATTGAGCTGATTTGATCGGACCAGCGCATGGGCTTCTATAAAATCACACGCTATAAAATCATAAAAATTGCAACGTTTATTGTATACAATATATTGTTTTAAACTTTCATGGTCACTAACATTAGAATAGTTATTTACGACTCCTCGGCCAGTTACTCCGTGACCATGGCGCTTGCAACAGCGCCGAAATATCGGAAACTCAAAAAAAAGGTACATGGTAGAAATCTAATGTTTAATGTGAACATCTTACCCATCCACTGCCTCTCACCCATCTCTTCCTGTCTTCTGCGAATCATTCGTCTGCTTTGGGATCCATTGTTATTATTTTAGTTGCTATATTTATCTATTTATTAATCATATATATTATATATTATATTGTATGTATTAGTATATTCATATTTTATTTATGTATTTGCATTTAAACTTTCTGTGTAAGTATATATGTCTCCGAGATCGAATCCGAAATGAGGTGATCCGGCAGAGAACCAAAGTTATCGACATTGCTCACCGGATTAGCAAGCTTAAGTGGCAGTGGGCTGGCCATATTAGCCGCAGAACCGACAACCGATGGGGTAAACGAGTTCTGGAGTGGAGACCGCGTCTTGGCAAACGTAATGTAGGGCGCCCTCAGGCTAGGTGGGAGGACGATCTGCGCAGGATGGCTGGCAAGAGCTGGATGCGAGAAGCCATGGATAGATCCACAGTGGCGAACAATTGGAGAGGCCTACGTCCAGCAGTTGACTGCGATAGGCTGATGATGATGATGATGATGATGTAAGTATATAAATATTTAAGATTGCACCGCCCTACACCTTCATCAAGTGTCCTTTATCCAAAGGTTGCCTGGAAGAGATCGCTCATAGTGATAAGGCCGCCTTCGTTTTACACATCCTGTAATATCTAGTTTTTAAGTTTTCATACTTTATTTTGAGTGCAATAAAAGTATATTCATTCATTCATCTCTACATTGTGGAGTCATCTTCCCGCTGCGGTGGCTACTCTAATTTTAGTCTTTAAGGTGACGGGTAGGGCACACTAAGCGACGCCAATCGATTTTAATTTTTAGCTACTACCTAAACCCGATCTATTTTAAACAATTTTGGGGTTACAACCTCTCGGCAAACGCTTATACTATTCATTAAATAACCATGCACAAATGCGGACCCAACATTTGTAAGCGAAAAAGCTAAAAGTGGCCGCTTTTGGCGGTAATCAATTTTTCGCGTACAAAAACGAACCCAACATTTGTGTATGGTTATTTAATAAATAGTATAAGTGTTTTCCGAGAGGTTGTAACTTGTTTAAAAAAGATTCGGTTTAGAAGCAAACAATTAAAAACGAATGGTGTCGCTAGTTAGGGTTACCCTTCACCTTAAGAAACGAACCTACATCTTTATAAGTGGCAGACGAGGAGACGGATCACCTGATGGTAAGCGATTGCCGCCGCCCTTGGACACCCGCGACATCAGTGGAGTCACAAGTGCGCTGCCAACCTTTACCCCCTTTCCCCCGGATTGGGCATCCAGTACCCGCACTCACGCAGCGAAACACAGCACAGTGCTACTACACGCCGGTTTTCTGGGAGGCCGTGATTCACTTCGGTCGCGTCGGCCCATTCATGCCGAAGCGTGGCTCTCCCACGGTCCAAATTCTAAAAGGCTAAAAAGCCTGTAATGTATCTGCATTTTATTTGGTCCCTATTAGAAGTCTATGGGCAATGGTGAACCGTATATTCGATGACCTTTCTTTACTGTAAAACCAAATATTACTTTTCTTTGAAACCTAACTTCTGGCTAATGAAAAAATCTAACTTAGGTACCTTGAGCTAAAAGTTATTTTCACATCACTCTCCCAATAATACATGATATATTAGGCTGTTAGTAACTTTGGAGTTATCCCAGTTCTTCAGACGTAGGTACGTAAGTACACAAAGTTGGGCAAAGGATAAGTAATTTTTAGCCTACCTAGTTTTTTTTGGAGTGTGGAGAACATTGCCTGCCTAATGCCTAAATCAATCAGTGGGTGTCTATTGGCTGAAATGATGATGATTTTTTCACCAATTTCAAAAAAGGAAAAGGCTCTATGTTCTACTGTATCATCATCAGCAACCCACACTCGTCCACTGCTAGACATAGGTCTCCCCTAATGCACGCCACTACTGTATAGCTGCTGCCTAAAAATTAGACACTAAAAAGCATTTCTGCCGTGCAAATTATATAACAGTACACCCGAATAAAGGTGTTACTGAAGTCGGTGCTTAATCATCATTTCAGCCAATAGACGTCCACTGCTGGACATAGGCCTCCCCCAATGTTCTCCACACAGATCGGTCCTGCGCCCCCCGCATCCAATGGATTCCAATCTTCACCAAATCGTCGGTCCACCTTGCTGTGTTATGCTATGGCTAGGCTATGTCTGTGACCTTAGTTCTCCTGCGGATCTCATCATATCTGATACGATCACGCAGGGATACTCCGAGCATAGCCCTCTCCATTGCTCTCATTGGGTCACTTTGAGGCTCCTTAATCGGCACATTGTAAGCGGCCACGTTTCGGTTCCGTATGTCATCACCGGCAACACACACGCATTGAAGACTTTCGTCTTGAGACACTGCGGTAATATGCTGCGTAGCTTCCCGAACGCTGCCCAGCCGAGTTGGATTCGTCGATCAACCTCTTTCTGGAAGTTGGACTTACTAAGCTGGATTTTTTGTCCGAGATAGATGTACTCGTCTACAACTTGTAGAACGTCCAGTGTAGAGCTTCCAACCTTTACAAGAGTGGATATGGCGCTTAATCCCTGTTAAATAATTACAAGATTAGTATTATTGGGTGCCGACTTCGGTAACATGTTTTCTCGAGTGTACTCGTACCTACTATAATGTATCAATACGGGGATTAACACGATATTTATTATGTGAAACAACATTGTGTACTCACATATTTGGCTCGACGTTTCGGCTACGTTACAGCAGCCGTGGTCACGAGCGGAGTACACAATGTTGTTTCACATAATAAATATCGTGTTAATCCCCGTATTGATACATTATAGTTATAATGCAACGAGAAAATCTAAAAAACTCGTACCTACTGTTATAAAATTGACTGAAGTGTATGAATTGAGTGAGAAGTGTTAAAAGTATTATTTTATACATTTTCAGTTCGTGGTTTTTGAAGGTGTTTTTTTTCTCTTAGAAAAGTTTTTTTATGTAATCAAGTAAGGCCTTGTTGCTCTAGTGCTCTAAGTACTGGGCCCTGATCTCGGGGTTTTGGGTTTGATTAACGGGTCGAGCAAAAATATGTTTCGAATTTTCTCAAAGTTTATGTGATTTTTTCCCAATAGATTTTATTTTGTTATCGGGTAATGCCTTGTTAGGCTAGTGGTTTGTATACCGGGCTGTGATCCCGAAGTCCTGGGTTCGATTAGTGGGTAGAGGTTTTTGACATAGCTTGAGTTGTTATCACTGCTCCGCTTTAGGCAAGCGTGATGATTAAGCCTAATCCCACCACTGTAACGATGACTTGATATTTCTATGACGGAGGCCTTAGTTTAGATGCAGTAGGACAATATAGGCTGATACTTCACTTATCAGGTAAGGAACCCTAAAAACGAGATAGAAGGCAAAACACTGGACGTTAATTACTATAAAGCGGCATTTTCGTCAGAATAAGGCGGCGATATCGTGAAATCTCATTAGAGCGAATGAGAGAAAGCGACAAAAAATAATGAGTCAATCCGCCAAGCTATTGATATAAAATCTCTATTGCAAAATAGACTAAAGCTTCTAGAAGATAAGGTGCAGATTTGGGTAAGTTGGGACGGGGAAATGCAATAATAATTTTGTCCGCCAATAAAAAGGGACGGAGTTGAATGGAGGCAGGGGATGACAAAAGTGTACATGGTAATGATGGCTTTGGATGGGTGTCACAGTATGTGAAGAAAAAGTGAGGTGAATTCATACAAAATCTTATTACCCGACTATTGAGCACTTGTGTTACGGATATCACGACGACGACGACCATTACGACCACATCATCATCATTTCAGCCAATAGACGTCCAATGTTCTCCTCGGCCTCCCCCAATGTTCTCCACACAGATCAGGCCTATACCGCCCGCATCCAATGATTTCCCCCTAATCAGACAACAGAGAAAACACAAATATTGTTAATACATTTTACACCAGACATTGAACAAATACAGTTTTCATCCAGCCAGCCAGAAATATTCTTGAGAAACGCCCCGTTGTGAACTACTCTACTAGCCATATAATGGTGGTCGTGTTGGTGATAGAAGTAGTAGCAGGGATCAGTCACCTCTAAGCATTTTCCATAGTAGGTAGTTACATGCGGTAGAAAATGCGTAGTGATGCTACACACAGACAGAGCAACGTCTTAACCGTATTTAAAACACCCTGACAGTCGACGATTTGAGTCGCTTTTCATTGAATCCGGTCCAGAAGGTGAAGCTGGTGCATGGCAACCACTTCACTAAGTCCGAGGAGGCCCAATCCGGGGGAAATGGGGGTGTCTGCACTGGTGTCGCGGGTGTAAATGGGCGGCGGCAATCGCTCACCAACAGATGATCCGTCTGCTCGAGTGCCACCTATCGCATAAAAAAGTACTATTAACAATGAAACGCATTCTGAGTAGGATAACAATTATAATAGCAATAAAATTAATTAACAAGTACGCGCGAAATGTACAATGAATCTGACAGTTCGAGTGACAGACGCCACTCGAGCTGTCAGATTCATTGTCATTTGGTATCGACTAGTGTTGTCTAGCCATTCGGTTTTGGTTCGGCTCAAAGTACTTATTACAATCTAGGTTGTGGCAAATTACAGTCGAGCCAAGCTAATAAGCCACATTTGACGTTTCTAAATTTTAGCTTCATAGACAGGTATAATGTATCAATACGGGGACGTATGTATCAATACGTTTTGGCTACGTTACAGCAGCCGTGACCACGGCTGCTGTAACGTAGCCGAAACGTCGAGCCAAATATGTGAGTACACAATGTTGTTTCACATAAAAAATATCGTGTTAATCTCCGTATTGATACATTATAGTTATAATGCAACGCGAAAATCTAAAAAACTATTCATAAACAGGTGATCTGCTAAAAAACTTCGATTTAAGTGAATAATCGATATGTACTTCAAACAAACGTGAATCGAATATTATAATAATGTGAATCAAAATTATTAAAAAGAAAGAGGGAAGTAGGTATCGATCCTAGATATAGATCCACGGCCATTTTATTTCTTTTTCTTCGAAATTAAAGCGCTTCTTATATTGTGGGCCATACATTTTTTTATGTTATATATTAATGTATTGGTTATAGTAATGTATATATGTATTATTATTAATGTATTTATATTTTCAAACAAGATAATAATAGGTTTTATTTTAATCAGAATGTTGCTTTTCATTTATGGATGACAATCATGTGATTAACATTGTATTCGTTTTATTATTTGTGTTACATCTCTAGAGTTTAAAAAGAAAATGGGTTGACACCTACAATATTATACCAACGTTCAATACTTATGTACTCTAGAAAAGTATTTCTTTAATAAGTTTATAAGTAGTTTAACAGAGAACGTAAATCGTGAAATTATCTTTTTTGTCTTTATTGAAATACATAAATGCAAACATAATTTTCATAAGTTAAGAAATTGTGTTTTTTTAACATAGAAATATAGATAAATTCAATTACCGTTGTTGCGAGGTAACGCTGTCGAATTTTGTTGAAGTGTCTATAGGGGGTTCTCTTAAAATAACAATGTACGACACTGGCAGCCTTTACATTTTTTTTTCTTCTATACAGATGTCATACTGTAATAAATTTTATTGTGAGTGCGACTTACAGGAATGATATTATTAGATACGGGCAGTAGATTTCAGACTTTTCGCCAAATTTTATGATACGGTCAAGTCCATAAAATATGCATTTGACTATGAACCCTGCTGGAACATTAAGTTAAAAATGGATATCTTCATAAATGTGACCTATAAAGATTACAAAAGAACTCAGAACGGTTCATTATTATGGTTTCGAGCATGTATTAATAATACCTAAGATGCTTCTGTGCTAACTAACTGCCTCGGTGGCGCAGCGGTTAGTGGGTCGCACTTCAAAGTGACGGCTGCGCAAGAGGCCCGGGTTCGATCTCCGGGTCGGGCCAAAAATTTGCACCTAAGATCTCGGTAAGAAATTCTTTGTGACAGCCTGGAGTCTGGAATTTGGCGGTCTTGTGTTCGCGTGCCTCGGAAACATCCCACGTTAACCACCTTGGTCATGCGCCCGAACCCTTTCCGGTCAGATCACAGTAGTGTCCCACCGGAGTTTGAGGGTAAGGGAATAGAGAGTGCACTTGTGTTTGCGCATACACTTGAGCACTAAAATATATCCTGCGAACGCGGCTGATCGTTGAGATTAGCCCCAGGTAGCCGTAATCGGTGGGAGGATACTATTATTAATAATACCTAAATACTTTGACGACCCGTTTGGAACAATGGTAGTGAACGCTGCCCGTGGTCCAAGGGTTGCGGGTTCGATCCCCGCACAGTACAAACATTTGTGTTCATGAACATGTATGTTTGTATTAGTCTGGGTGTTTGTATGTATTATAAGTATGTATTTACAAAAGAAAAGTATTATATGTATGTATATATTTGTAATCAAGCTTTCCGTTCCTAACGGTGCAGTGCCTCGGTAGTTACGGCTGGTGGGCTTCTTCTTCTTCTTCTCCACTTTGATGAGTGAAATTAATGTCTAATGGTTTCTAGTGTACAAATTTGGTGTTTATTTGTGCAGTGAAGTGCAAAGTGAACCTAATAATAAGAATCGTTGGATTGTATCGTTTTTAACACTGCTATTGTGTGTCGAGTGCGTTGTCTCGTGACAACTTGCTTGGACCTAATAGAGTCTTACAACCCGCGATTTCTTTTAGAGTGATGTCCACTGCATCCGTAGTTCGATAAAAAGTAAAACACCGGCGTTTTATTTAGTGACTGTGACTTTGATTGACTTCGACTGTTGACTAACTAAGTAGTTATCAACAGTCGAATATATAAGTATATAATAGGTAAGTACCTATTCTCAATAAGTTACTTGACATTGGCGAATTATCTTCGGGTAGAGCCATAACAAAAAAAAAACTTTAAAATTGTTACGTTTACGTTTAGATGTTTCAGAAACTAGCCGAAACGTGCTGGTTCCTTCACCGCCGAGCTAAAGTAGAAATACACACATAAATTTGTAAAATCTGGTGGTGCATGCTTGGTTTGGAACCAAGACACCTTCTCAGCTCACACCTGAGCATTTTCTTCAGCCATTTAGCCATTCTTAACCTCTAGGGTGTAAGGCCTCCTTCAGTTTATGCCATTTTGTCGTCTTGGGTGGTTTCTATCCAGATTGTTCCAGCCAGCCTTTTTATGTCGTCACACCAACGCATTTTGGATCTTCATCTTTGGCGTTTCTCGTGTGCTATCCCTCAATATTCATCATCATCACTTGTTTACCAACATTACATTTCCTACAAAAATGGGCCGCTAGAAGAAAATTATAACATAATCTCAGCTGACCTGATTCTGAAGATGATTGTCCCAAGTCCCTCAGCGGCCGGCTCGAAACAATGATCCCGCGTACCCCCGGGACACTAGCAAATTACAGCAGGACACTATCCGCGCATCACTAGAAATTTATCACTGACAAAAGAAAAATACGAAAATGTAAACTAACCTGTTTCCGCAGATTCATTGTCCCGCGTCCTTTTAGCTAGTTAGAAAGAAACAATAGTCAGTCTCACTGCTGGGACACTAGCAAATTGTACAAGACACTAGCTTCCAACGAAATTGATTTTTCTAGTGATATTTCTTTATGTGATAGGTGGCAGACGAGCAGACGGATCACCTGATGGTAAACGACACCAGTGGAGTCACTAGTGCACGGCCAACCTTTAAACCTTTGTTTCCCCCAGAGTAGGCCTACCGTACCCTCACTCACGTAGAGAAAAAGCACAGTGCTGCTTCACGCCGGTGAAATGCGAGAATAGGCTTGTGTACTAGGTCAGAGATTAGCATATTTTTATATAGCATTGAGAAATAAAGGTCAAAAGGAGCTATGTACAAAATTTCGGCTTGAAACTTTGTGTATTATTTTTGTTATGAGCCCTCAAAGGCAAAGATAGGCAAGTAAATTTTAAGTCTTAAATTTACGAATTTTTTATATTGCAATTTCATAAACGCACTATTTCATATAGCTATCGAACAAAGCTATCTCGCGATGCGCACAAACTAGTGACGGGTGACGTCACGCCTCGCGTCGCTGTTTGCATGGAGCGTTTTGGGCAAGTCTATTTTAAATGATGTTTAAATTGTCCTATCTCGAAGAGTTTCCAAGTTAACAAATCTATTCTTTCACCGATGATTTAACTTTTGAGTGGTTCTTATATTACCAATGCCTGATGGTCTAGTGGGTTAAGTACCGGGCGGAGATCTCGGGGTCCTGGGTTCGATTCCCGGGTCGAGCGAAAAGTATGTTTCGAATTTTTCGAAGATTTTCTTTTTATATATGAGAGGTGGCCGACGAGCAGACGGATCACCTGATGGTAAGCAATTCCGCCGCCCATGGACACCCGCAACACCAGTGGAGTCACAAGTGCGCTGCCAACTTTTTCCCCTTCCCCCCCATTGGGCCTTTTTTTCCCCAGGGGAAACCATCATGGCCGTCACTTTGCTATATGTAGGGAACAAGGTGGTTGTGGGACTCAAACCCTAACTAAAACCCCTGGGGTGTCCATCTCCGCGCAATCGTGGTCGGAAACCCTACAGCCGGGATTAGACCGTACCGCTAATCGCGCTCGCTGCTCGACCTACCAGGACACCCAGTAATGTCGTCCCCCGCGGAGTCGTATGCTGAGCAAGCCACTCCCCAGCAGTGGATACGCTCACGTACTCCGAAAGCCCGTTTAGTCGCCTGTTACGACAGGCCGGGAAAACCTTGGCAGAATTCTTAAACGCCCCTAGCCACAGGGCGTACCCCCCCCCCCCCCCCCCCCATTCGGCCTCCGGTAACCTCACTCACACGGCGAAACACAGCGCAGGCGCTGCTTCACACTGGTCTTCTGTGAGGCAGTGGCATCCCTCCGGTCGAGCCGGCCCATTCATGCCTAAGCGTGGCTCTCCCACATTTAAAACATAGCTCGGATTTGTGATCACCAATCCGCATTCGGCAAACGTGGTAATTAAGCCTAATCCCAACATAGTAGCGATAACTTGATTTCTATGATGGAGGCCTTTACCCTGCAGTGGGACAGTTTATACGCTGATACTTTACTATATTACCAACAAGAGAAAAAAATAGGACACACGCCTATAATATAAATTAACAACTTATGGATGGCTACAAGCGTAGCAGCCGTAGCACTCGTAGCACAGCTACGGCGTTCGATCATAACTACGTAGCATAAGTTAGTGATCGGAAAACTTATGGCAGACAATGGCCACAGAAGGTGACGAATAGGGCACACTTAATTTAATATTTTTTTCAATTTTTAGCAACTAAACCGGATCTACTTTAAACAATTTCGGGGTTACAACCTCTCAGCAAACACCTATACTATTTATTTAATACTTATAGTTAAACAGTTAACTGTTCTGCTTTTGCACTCGAATTTTGCATTACCGCCAAAAGTGTGTGTGGGGGGGGGGAGTGGGTCTGCTAAAATAATGAGAACCCTAAAATTTTAAAAGGCCTTTTTAGTAAAAAAAAAAGGTTGAAAAAAATATTCTGCGAAAAAAACCGCCTTCATAAACCACGAACTTTTTAAGACCATGATTCAGGATTTGGGGAGTCTAGTAAATACAATGAAGCGACTGCCGTCTGACCTTCCCAACCTTTTATCATGCGCACATAGATCACGGTGGGAGAGCCAGGCTTCGGTATGAATGGGCCGGCCCGACCGGAGTGATACCACGGCCTCTCAGACAACCGGCGGCACCGGAGTGAGGGTACCGGAGGCCCAATTCGAGGGGAATGGGAATGGGTTTAAAGATTGGCAGCGTTCTTGTGACTCCACTGGTGTCGCGGGTGTCTAGGGGCGACGACGATCGCTTACCATCAGGCGAACCGTCTGCTCGTCTGCCACCTATCACATAAAATAAACAGATTTGATAAATACAGAGGTGCATGCTCGGATTCGAACAACGAACACCCGTATGGACGTTCTTATCACCACGCTACCATTGCTCATAATACCTTTCTCAATAAGAGCTATAAAGCCTTCGGGTCAATGTACGGTACAATAGTCAGGGCCATATACGGACTCAGGCCACGGGACTCACTTAGAAATTTGTTCAAAGAAATTAACATCTTAACATTAGCATCACAGTACATCTTTGACTGTATTATGTATATTTATAAAAAACTGGATTTATTTCCCAAAAAATCTGATAAACATAGCCTAAAACCAGAAATAAACATAGGCTTGCTGTTCCAAATCTCAGACTTCATAAGGTTGGTAATTCATTTGTCGGAATGAGTATTAAAATATTTAACAAGTTACCACAAAAGCTTGTTGACTTACCAATGCCTTAATTTAAAATACACATTAAAAATTATTTAATGGCAAAAGCCTATTATACAGTTGATGATTACTTAAATGACAATAATTTGAGGAAATGATAAACTGTTCGCCTACACCTTAGATACTGTAATGGATATATTTATTTTTGGACATGAAATCGACTTATTTATGCGAGTAATATAATAAAAATAACATTGTATTAAAATTTTTGGCGATTAAAAAGGGTAACTGGCGTGTTTCTTTCCGGGTCTTCTCGTCAGAATCAACTTTCCGATTCCGGTGGTAGAATCACATTAAATATGTTTATTCATTTCTTAGTTTATTGTATGTATCGACATATATGTGTAATTACATGTATATTATACTAACAAATAAATAGTTATAATTTCTAATGTATGACGATTTGAAAGTGCTGTAGGTATACAAGCCTATGCAAATAAAGATATTTTGAATTGAATTGAATTGAATACAAACGACACGCAAATGCGCCCGCGGTGGATATACGTGACACACTCGACCGCATCGGCACGACGCTAGCGAGCTCATATCGATAGTGTTTGTCAATCAATTCGATACGTTTGTAGACACAGTCAAAATAACAGTAGCGAGACGATACGCTTTGACGAGCGCCGCTCCCGATCTTGAAAATTAAATTTTTCATATGTTAAGCTTCATTTAATTTTTTTTGGCCGTGTGGTCCCCGGCAGAGTAGAATAGGCCACCCTCACTCTTTCCGAGGTGTCGTAAAAGGCGACTAAGGTAAAGTTGCTGGCACGATCATCAGCACCCAGAGAAGGAAAACTCTGCATTTATATCAAAACCCTCGCCAACCCGTCTGCCAAGCGTGGTGAGTATGGCAATTACCCCTCATGTGATTCAGGGTGGCCCGTGCCCCAGCAGTGGGGACTTAAATGGGCTGACGATGATTTATTTTTAATTTTAATTTCATCTTTATCATACTATTTTTCTTTTTCAATATTTTAATATTCAGTATTGAACCGGGACTACTGTATTTGCCAGGTATCTTTACTGGGTATACCATGTTAAATTGTCATCTTTAAAAAAAAACAGTGCAATAAATAAATAAAAGATTTCTGAATTATGGAATCTTGGATTCCCAAAACAACAGCGGTGGTTTGTTCACGCTTGAGGGACACTATGAGTACTTATGTACATACGTCACAAACAGACATGCGAAAAAAATGGACCGTGTATGGCCACCTTAAAAAAACCGATTATCTATAACCGTTAATTTTTTATCATTTACATCCCGAAAACCTCGTAATGGGTATCGTGAATACATTCCCTTTAGAATGAATTCACAATATGAGGGAAACAAAAATCAGCTGTTTCATAGGTACATTGTTGCCGGGTGGATATTCCATTTTTACCCGACTACGGCGAAGCAAAAAGGAGGGTTATGATTTTGACCTGTATGTATGTATGGTCGTTTATCCGTTCCCTCATCACTTCTAAACTCGTTATCATATTTGAACAAATGAGGTGTCACTAGAAGCGTCTTGATTGTCTTCTGGTTATAGGCGACATGACTTCACGTTAAATTGACTAGAGCGCTCTCTAGGGGACTTAGTGTAAGGAACTAAAAAAAAAAAATGCCTGACCGTACCGTGTGGGGTATCAAATGAAAGAGTTTTTCAAACATGTAATTTTATTTGGTAGTCGGGTTTTAGTTTTAAAACTTTATTTTTATGTTATGGAACAGCTGATCTGTTTTTGCCTTACCTATATCGTTGATGTAACATTTTAAGGTGTATAGAAAGTGTCAACGTATTTTTTAAGATTCTGTCAGAGTAAAGGGATTTGAGGACTGCCACGGTCAGGGAGTTGCCACGCTGGCGGATTGCGAGCGTTTTCAAAGCGGAGAGACGACGCAGCGAATACGAATCATGCTTGCAAGCCGCCAGCGTGGCAACTCCCTTAGTGACATCTATCGAGAAAATAAAGTAAACTTTAGACTGACGCAAAAGTTTTAGGACCGTGTATGGCCACCTGCTAAAGATTTTTTTTGTTTTTTACATTATGGCAGACAAACGAGCAGACGGCTCACCTGATGGTAAGTGAATTACCGCCGCCCATGGACATCGAATTACTGCTCATGTTTGCACTGTGGTTGTGGACATTCTGTAGGTACAGTGGCGGACAGATCAAGCTATATAAATTGTCAAATTTCCTCAATCGATTTTGAACTCAATGTGTAACAATATAAGGTTTATAATCGAATGAAGAAATTTGTCAGTTTTGTATAGCTTGATGTGTCCGTCACTGTACGTGAGCTTCAAATGCGGTCGCCGATAAAATTAATATTTCCATGTAACTTTTTCGGAGTATTGAAAGCGTGATGGCGGATAAAGGGAACAGTTTAAATTTTTAACGAGTTTACGTACTGTTAGGAGGAAACAGAGAATTGGTTTTTTAAAAAAAGTTACTTTATTTTATTTTGATTTTGACAGAGATTTTCTAGGCAAGTGTCGCGGAGCGCGGATAGCGTCGAACTAACTAACTGAAATTAGAAAACATACTCAAGTAGTATAGTCATCTAATGACAAAGGCAGTATTGCACTTTTATATACTAAGAACATATATAACAGCCCCCAAGGTTAAAATTAAACTTTACTTAAAAGTGAAGTTTAAGTTCAGAGTAAAACTATGTAGGTCTAATGCGGGCTGCTACCTTTGGCGATTCAATAATTTCTAACTCTATGTCATTATTTTCGGCAATGCCTTGATGCCTTGTTATAAATACTCTTCGACATTTGCCTTTACAATTTTTATAAAATAAAAAGGATGTTATTAATATAATTATGATCAAGATACAAACAGTTGCACTTGAGTAATATTGACCATATAGAACAATATGAGGCTTTTCAATGATTTTATCCAGATTTTTAATAATTTTATCTGAGGCTTTATTATATTCCATGGAAATAGAGTTAAGGTTAATATTATGTAATTTTAAATTTGGTAAACTGATTTTAATATTATTTAATTTAGTGAAGTCGCAACATTTGTCATTTAGTAAGTCGAATGTCGAATTAACGGTTTGTATCTCGATAATTTTAGTATATTTAGGAATTAGTATTAAATCTTTATAATAGGCTATACAATCAATAGGGAGATGCAGAATGCCAGTACCTAAAATATTGATCTCGCTATCTCCTGATTTTTGACACGTTACAGCTAATTTGGATTTTTCGGAAATAACATAAATCCATTTGTTGTTACTAAGTCTTTGCCAAATTTCTATGTCACCATAAAAGAAATTAATTTCACATTGTTTTGGTACAGAGTTCAAGGCTTTAGATATTATTTCGGATTCACAAATCGCATTTACAGATGTAGAATAAACATTAATAAATTCACACAAATAAAACATATCATAAACTCTCTTACAGCTATTTAGGCTATCAAGTTTACAATACAAAGACCTATCTCTAGTTATACCTATATATTTCGTCGATGGAATAATGGTTGTATAAGTTCTATTTTCGAATTTGTTTAACATCGGAAATGGGATACAATTATATAAACTAAATTCATTGGAGGTCACTAAAGGAACTTTTAAAACAAATACAATTTTGTTATTACTATAGAAAGTAGCTAATTCGGATATATTTAGTAAAACATATATATTTTCTAAAGACAGGCTAACAGGAAATTGTCTAAAATTTGGTAAAAATCTATAATTGTCAACTAATTCAGAAAAAAGTTGTTTTGGTGTTATAATCGAAGGATGTAAAATATTAGATTTACTAAACATTATTCCATTTACAATATCTTCTAACTTAAATGATAGGGTTAGTAAACTACTCTCTAACATATTAAACATTTCGTTGAAATTTGATTTAATTTCAATATTATTAGTAAGCAGAGTTAAATTCTTCAAATTATTTGATAAATTTTCAACAGCGCTATTTAATCTCAATTCATTGTTTCCAATATCATTAATAATATTTTTATAAGAAGAAAGTGTAGATTTTGTTACCAAAATATTCTCTTTAATTAATTCTGATATTTTAATTTGATCATTTTCCACAGATTGAATGGCGCTGCTATATTTAATAGCATCGTCTTCGTTCATAGTTCCAAATAAGTGTTTAAAGACAGTACCTACGATGCCAAACCAAGCTGACCTTTTTGACCTAAATTCTATAAGATGCGAAATTGATTCAAAGTCTCTTATTAAGTCATAATAACGAACAGATAAAGGTTGTAATAAGTTATGACACTCTAACTCATTGAATGCGTTACTTTGTTTACACAAGTACCGTAGGGTGCCTATCACACCGTTCAGATTTTCTAGGTGCGGTTTAATAAATGAAATATCTGTAGGAATAACTATGTTTAGGTGACCATCGATTAATTTCAATAAGCCAATGGGGTCAAAATGGATACCTGGACTTTTTGTAGCTGGTTGAATGAAGTTACCGCCCACTACAGTCACGAAACTGAAATAAAATTTGTTTAATGTAAAACTAGTTAGAACTATACTTCTTCTTTTTTTTGATTAAGTGGGACTTATTATTTTTTAGTCACCACCGCGACGTGCTAGTTTGACCTGATCGAAGTGATGGGTCACGTGACGCCTATTTATGAGTAAAGTTAGGCTGTTTCTACCATTTATCTTAACAACCTTATAGGGTCCCTTCCAAATTGGCGATAACGCTTTTCGGAGCCTGAGGTGGTTTTTCAGGAATACATAGTCACCAACTTTATAGTTTACAGGTTTTGAATGGGAGTCGTAGTAGGCTTTTGATGATTGTTTAGATCTGTTAATATTTTCTATGGCTTTAGACCTGGTAAATTGGAGTCGATGTTTCAGCTTTTTTACGTAATCAGAATATGTAGCATCAGAGGCAGAAGTTTCATAGATGGAATTTGGAAGATATGGCTTATGACCAAAGAGAAGTTCGTAAGGGGAGTAATTAGTCGTGGAGTGAATAGCAGTATTATATGCTAACATAGCGGTATATACATACCGGGGCCAATTGGACTGAGATTCGTCAACGTAGGACTTTAAATATTCTTTAAGGGTTGAGTGGCTACGTTCTAACGCGCCTTGGGTCTGGGGGTGGTAAGGAGATGACCACAGCTGTTTTATTTTTAGAAAAGAACAAGTTTGTTTGAATAGTTCTGCTGTGAAGTTGGTACCTTGGTCGGTGAGAATACACTTAGGTATGCCGAAGAGGGATATGAAGTGGATGAGGCAGTCACTGGTCTCTTCAGCAGTTGTACTTCTTATGGGATAAGCTGTAGAATATTTTGTCATATCATCTTGAAGGGTTAAGATATATTTTAATTTAGCAGTTCCAGATTCGGGGAGAGGTTCCAACGATATCTAGAGAAAGTCTTTCAAAAGGGATAGTGGAGGTGCTAGTTATTTGCATAGGGGCTCTATTTATTTGACGAAGAGCTTTATTAGTTTGGCAGGACATGCATTTCTTTACATAATTTTCTATATCACTGCGCATATTCTTCCAATAAAATTGTTCACGAATTTTATTAAACATTCTGTTTGATCCCAGATGACCAGCTATTGGTACATCGTGGTTTTCTTTAAGTATCTTGTGTATTTCACTTGGACTAGGATAATATATTTTATTTCTGTAAATATGAATTTCTATTCCGGTATTGTCAAATAAGTAGGCTAACATATTATACAATTTTGAATAAATGTGTCGATCAAATGGGTTTTTAAAATCAGTGATGCTGATTGATTTTTCTTCATTTCAAATTGGATATTAAGTGATTTCTGAAAGTTTTAAGTGTTTCAAATATGTCAGAGTAACTACAGTCATCAAAGTGGTGTACCTTTGTAAATAAAAAGAAATAAGTTTTGTCATTGTATGAAAGAGATTTGTAAGAATGTAACGTTTTTTCAGACTGTATAAAGGATTGTGAGTCAGGACAATTTGATAGTATATCTTGTACATAGGGAATAGACTCATCGAGATCAAGAGAGGTTGGGATTACAATTATTTTATTTCGAGTTTTCAATAAGTTGTCATTATGTTCTATTATTGGAGTGTTACAGGAAGCATTTGACTTTAGGAATTTGGAATAGTTATCATTTATTTCAGGTAAGACTTTAGGCGAATGATTTTGATTTATTTCAGGATCTACTCGACTTGTAGAGGGTTGCGGATTTTGAAGGTAAGGATTAGGTTTATTTTTACTTTCAGGGATCGAGACCGAAGGAGGTTGAACGTCAGTAGATTTCATTGACTTAGGAGGAGATGCAGAGTTAGGATTCAAGAGATTATCATTTTCCAGGAGATCCGTAATAGATATATCATCGAGGTTCATTTGATCTATGTCAGAAATTGGGATACCTAAATCATCTAAGGTAAGAGGACTAAAGGGAGAAAGTAGGGCGTTGTCATTACTAGGATTTTCAGGTGCTGGAGGGACTGGATTAGCAGAAGTTGGAGAATCGGTAAGTTTTTCAGGATTTTCATTTGTTATAGGATTCACAGGATATCGCGAGAGGGCATCGGCTGCAGAATTTAATTTTCCTTTTCTATAAATAATTTCGTATTCGAACTCTTCTAACTGTAGACGCCATCGTTGCATTTTACTGCTAGGGTCAGTATGATTGAAGAGCCATTTTAAAGGGCGATGATCAGTTACTATATAGAATTTTCTGCCAAAAAGATAGGGACGAAAGTTTTTACAACCAAATATTATTGCCAAAAGTTCTTTTTCTGTTGTACTGTAATTGATCTCATTTTTGTTTAAGGTTCTGGAAGAATAAGCTATAGGATTGTCTTTTCCAATGGGACCTTGGGAAAGGATTGCGGAAATAGCGTAATTGGACGCATCACAGGTAAGGGTAAAGGGTTTTGTAAAATCAGGATAAGTGAGAACGGGGGCAGATATTAATTTATCTTTAAGGCTTTCAAAAGAGAGCTGCTGTTCGTTTGACCAAATAAACGGGACATCTTTCTTTAAAAGAGAGGTAAGAGGTTTGGACACTTTGGAAAAAATCGGGAATAAATCTTCTATAATATGATATGAGGCCTAAGAAAGATTTTATATCTTTAGGACATTTTGGGACTGGAAATTGTTGAACGGATTTGATTTATTAGGATCAGGTTTAAGGCCATTTTCAGTTATAACATGACCTAAATAACCGACTTCTTTTCTCAAAAATTCACATTTGTCGGGCTGTAACTTGAGGTTGAAAGATCTAAGCTTTTGAAAAACTGCGGAAAGGTTTTCGATGTGGGATTTTAAATCGTGCGAGTAGATTACTACATCGTCAAGGTAAACAAAGCACCTTTCACCTTGAAGACCAGTTAAAACATTATTCATTAAGCGTTGGAAGGTGGACGGGGCATTTTTTAAGCCAAAGGGCATGCGACAAAATTCAAATTGACCTTGTGGGACGCTAAATGCTGTCTTGCAAGAATCCTGGGGTTTCATTTTTATTTGATGGAACCCTGACGCGAGATCAAGGGTTGAGAAGTACTTAGATTTACCTAATTGGTCTAAAATTTCGGTGATGTTCGGAATCGGATAAGTTTCGCCAATTGTAATATCATTCAGTTTTCGATAATCGATTACAATGCGCCATTTCTTTTGGCCAGAAGCATCGATTTTCTTTGGAACTATCCAAATTGGAGAAGACCAGGGAGATAAAGAAGGTTGGATTATATTTTGTTCAAGCATTTTGTCAATTTGTGCTTTTACTTCTTGCTTGTGGACTTCAGGGAATCTATACGATTTTACGTTAATTGGTTGTTCAGAAGTAGTCCGAATTTGATGTGTAATAGCATCAGTTGAAGTTAGTTGATCACCAGGGAGGTGAAAGATATCTGAGTATTTGGAGCATACATCACGTAAGACTTCAGATTCTTCGGAATTTAAATGAGAAGTTCGCAAGAGATTTAGGACTTCTTTAGTTCTATTAAGGCAAGTTGGTTCATTTATATTATTATAATTATAAGTATGTTTTTCAATAGGGTATAAGGTAAGTTGGAGGTTTGAATTTAAGTTAACAGGTTTTTCAGAAGTATTTAGTATTGTAAGATTTATTCTATTATTTTCTTTTACTTTTACAACACAATTTGCTATCAAAAGAGAGTCAGTAAGATGTTCGTCAAGAATCATTCCTTCTTTAATATCAGGATTTCGGACAGAGCATTCCACTAAAATTTCAGAACGAGGCGGGATGTAATAAACAGGATCATTAAAGATAAGTTTTATTTTATTCTTGTCAATGTTAAATATATTACGATTGTAATCAATGTAACATTGGTAATGAGTCATTAAATTGTTACCAATTATTCCGTCGTAAGGTAAATTAATTTTATCTACAACGTGAAAATTGTAAGGAATAGATTCTCTTCCTAGAATAAGATTCATATCAAAATCACCAAGAGTAGGGACGGCTTCCATATCATTATCTATACCTTTTAATTTTAATATATTATCTTTTTTGAGTTTCAGGTGCGGGCATTGTATTGAAGACTTTTTAATGAGGCAGATTGAAGATCCAGTGTCTACAAGAAAGGTAAGTGGTTCATCAGAAATAGAAGTTTTGAGGAGAACATGAGGTAAGGATAATTTAGATGTATTACATTTTATCTCATAAATCTTATCAATCTTTTTTACAGTTAAGTCATTCAGAGGATTTTTATGGACTCTTTGATTGCAGTCCTTTGAAATAGTAGAGTCAGAGGAAACAGAGGGCTTATGGACTTTCTGTGTATAGTCCTTTGAAATAGTAGAGTTAGAGGAAACAGAGGGCTTATGAACTTTCTGTTTGCATTCTTTCAAAACAGTAGAATCAGAGGATACAGAGGGTTTATGGACTTTCTGTTTGCAGTCCTTCGAAATAGTAGAATCAGAGGATACAGAGGGTTTATGGACTTTCTGTTTACAGTCCTTTGAAATAGTAGAATCAGAGGATACAGAGGATTTCAGAATGGTGCCATTAGAATTAACATGAGATGGAATTTCGGACTCGACGCGACACCGTTGGGAGTCCGTTACTCGTTTAAATCTTCATTTTCTATATACAATAATTTTCTTCTTGGGTATCGTAATTATCTTGGGCTTGGTATTCTGGTTCAAATCCAGAATCAAGTGCCTGATTATGATCATTGTTATGATCATCGTTTACGAAGTGAACTCGAATGTTACGACCATTGAAAGGTTTTCGATTGAAGCTGCTTTGAGGTCGCTGCTGAAATTGATTTGAAGTTGGACGTTGGGGATATTGAGTTGAAGTTGGACGTTGAGGATATTGTATTGGTTTAGTCGGAAATTGGGGAGGCTGACGCCTGATGTTGTAAGAATTATTATATTCGCGTTTTTTACAGTTTTCAATAGTATGGCCTTGATTTTTACAATACCGACAGATCGGTACTTGAAATTGATTGGATGATGACGTATTGAGATTATGTACGGGTCTGAAATTTGGCTTGAATTGAGTAGGACGCTGAGACATCGAAACATTTTGTGAAGACGGCGTATGACGTTTATACATAAGTTTTTGAATTTTTTCTTCGGCTGTTGCGAAATCTATAGCACTGTTTAAGTTTTGTGGATTCTTTCCACGGACTAAATTGGAAATGCTAGGCTTAAGGCCCAGTAAGAACGTGTGTAGGGCTAAGTCGTCCATAGCTGCAAGACGACCTACTAACTCTGATTTCTTTTTATTTGACAACGTAATTTCGGTGATTAATTTTGACAGACATGTCTCAACTCTGAGTGCAAATTGACTGACCATTTCTTGAGGAAGTTGATGACAGTCTTGAAGATCTGAAAGAAGATGCGCATAATGTTTTGTTTCGCCGAATTGACTTTTCAAAAATTCACTAAGTTGTTCCCAATCATCAAAGTCTTTAATGGAACAGGCTATCTCAGCTTTACCTAGTAGCTGGGATTGGATAAATTTCAACAAAATCGGCCTTTGAGATGAAGTGGCTAAATCTATAGCGCTTTGACATATGGATAAAAATGAGCTTAGTTTATCTCTAGAGCCATCAAAAGGCTTTATGAATTTGAATAATGTTCCGATAGAGATTGATTCCATTTCTTTCTCACCTTTTACAGACATTTCAAATAATTAAAATAACTTTCAATTCGAATGAAATAAAAAGTTGTTACGGTGTAATAGACGGACACTGTAGGTAACTTACAGCGGATCAAGTTTCAGCTTGTGTTATAAAAGGTTTGTGAGAATACAATTTGTTATTCACGATAGATAGAACGTGTTATGATGATGATGGTTATTATCGTGAGAACTTAATGTAAACAAACTCGATATTAATACTGACTGATATTAAGCACGGATATTAATAACTATGAACTTCGGATTAAAATAAAAGTTGTCTGACTTACAGTAGGATTATGATTTTCATGATTATGAATCTTCTTTTCAGGACACAGGGGGACGTTCTACTTTTCAGGATACACAGAGGCGATCTTCTTTCCAGGACACAGAGGGGCAGTTTTCTTTCCAGGGCACAGAGGGGCGATTTTCTTTCCAGGATACAGAGGGTCGATCTTCTTTCAAGGAGACAGAGGACGTTCTTCTTTCAGGGACACAGAGGGGCGATCTTCTTTCTAGGACACAGAGGACGTTCTTCTTTCAGGGACACAGAGGGGCGATCTTCTTTCTAGGTACACAGAGGGCGTTCTTCTTTCAGGGACACAGAGGGGCGATCTTCTTTCAAGGACACAGAGGACGTTCTTCATTCATAGACACAGAGAGGCGATCTTCTTTCAAGAACACAGAGGACGTTCTTCTTTCAGAGACACAGTGGAGCAATCTTCTTTCAAGGACACAGAGGACGTTCTTCTTTCAGGGACAAAGAGGAGCGATCTTCTTTCAAGGAACCAGAGGATGTTCTTCTTTCAGGGACACAGAGTGGTGATCTTCTTTCAAGGACACAGAGGAGCAATCTTCTTTCAGGACACAGAGGGTGTTCTTCTTTTCAGGTCACAGAGGACGTTCTTCTTTTTAGGACACAGAGGCACGGCACAGAGTTTTTAGAATACCGAGGAAACAGAGTTCGAGTTCGACACCGCGAGGAAATTGAATAATGACACTTCACTTTTGATTCAGAGTCCGAGGAAGTTCAGAAACGGAGACGAGTCCAGGGATACCAGCGGTTGTTATCCCTTTACGCTGCCACCAAATTGTTAGGAGGAAACAGAGAATTGGTTTTTTAAAAAAAGTTACTTTATTTTATTTTGATTTTGACAGAGATTTTCTAGGCAAGTGTCGCGGAGCGCGGATAGCGTCGAACTAACTAACTGAAATTAGAAAACATACTCAAGTAGTATAGTCATCTAATGACAAAGGCAGTATTGCACTTTTATATACTAAGAACATATATAACAGTACGCTGTAATAGTTGGTGAGTGTTTTCCGTTTGTGTTTCACGTGGTATCAAATAAAACCGACGTGTGCTCGGAAATTTTATATACTCAACTCTCTTTTATAATAAATAAAATAATAATATCCTCCAACCGATTACGGCTATGGCGGCCAATCTCAATGATTAGCCACATATGCAAGATATATTATAGTGCTCAAGTGTGTGCGCAAACACAAGAGCACTCTCTATTCTCTTACCCTCATATTCCCATGGGACACCGGAGAGGGATTGGGCGCAGGACCCACTAGAAACGTGGTTTAACGTGCTTTCCAAGGCCCCGTGCCTTGGTACAAGATCGCCAATTTCCAGACTCTGACACTAAGAATTTCCTAACGTAATCAGCCGTCACTCTAATGCGCGGCCCACTAACCACTGCGCTACCGAGGCAGTATTTTGTAATCATCATCGTCAGCTCATTTAAGTCCTGCTGGGGCACGGGCCTCCCTCAATCACATGAGGGGTAATTGCCATACTCACCACGGCTGCGTGGTCCCCGGCAGAGTAGAATTTTATAATACTCGAACATTATCTACCATACAATATCAGACATTTGACAGTGATCGACATCTACACTAATATTATAAAGAGGAAATATTTGTATGTTTGTAATGAATAAATTCAAAAACTACTGGACCGATTGCAATAATTTTTACACCATTAGAAAGCTGCATTATTCAGAAGTAACATAGGCTATATTTTATCCCGGTGCGGGAAGTAGTTCCCTCGGGACGCGGGTGAAACCGCGTGAAAAAGCTAGTACCTAATAAAGGGCTTGCACAGAACTCCGACCTGTAATGACGTATTTTAATTCATATTCTAATTGCATGCACTGTGTTTAAGTAAATAATGTACTTAAAAATATAATCGCGTGTTCAGGCGGGATTTGAACCCACCTTCCACGTTTCTAGTGGCTATCCTAATTAACTACTGAATGAGTCACAAAGCGGACCAAGTAACCTCGACCGTGGGAGAGCCACGCTTCGGCATGAATGGGCTGGCTCAGCCGGATACCACGGCGTCACAGAAAACCGGGGTGAAACAGCAATATACTGTATCTATAATCCGGGGGAAAGGGGGGTTTAAAGGTTGGCAGCGCACTTGTGACTCCACCGGTGTCGCGGGTGTCTAAGCGCGGCGGCAATCGCTTACCAACAAGCGATCCGTCTGCTCTTCTGCCAACTATCACATATTTTTTTTAAAGCGCGTTGAAAAAAAATTCTTAAACAAATAAAACATAATTAAGTATTTTTGAGAAACTCCCAGTATAAGCCCGGAATCTAAAGGTAAAAAAAGATTTATCCACTGACCTACCAACGGACACACACCTATGAGAAAATTTCCCAATGATGTTGTTGTTGTGTGACCAATACACACATAATATGAGACAATTTCCGTTTGTTGATGTTCTGATATTCAGATGTTTATATTCCGTCCCACATTCAAGATTAACGCCTCAGAGTTCGTGACAACGGTTTCGGCCCAGTTCGGCCCCATAACAGTAACATCTGTGCGTGTGGCCCAACCCAAATATGTATCTGTATCTATCCATTACCTTATCCTACTGTTTTATGTTCACAGAGAGTACCTACCTATATAATATGAAGGATGGAAACCCAGAGTATTTTCTTCGTATACTTTATTTTTCTCAAAAATAACAGCTTTTAAAAATAAACTTATTCTAACGTACTGCGGCGTCACGTCGAGTTACTCTTGTTGACTTTTGGACCGTCCTTATGTCTGGGGCACAAGTGCTATTTTTCCACTGCAGGGTGGTAACTTCATCTGACACTGATTGTAACTCTTTTGTCTTGTTCCTCCCAAATAAATCTCCTCGCTCGCCGTTCACTCCTTTCATTCTTTCGCTTCCATACTCACTCTCATAGTTACTTGCATTCGTTTTTTATAGCATTGGTTTACTATTCAATCAATCCCACAGATATTCAGTTTGATAAAAACTTATCAGCAGTTTTCAACTCGTAAATTTATGTTACGAATGTAGCCCGGTTGTTAAAATAATAAATAAATATTTCACAACATCACATACATTGATCTGACTCCGAGATAGGTAGCTAAAGCACCTGTGTTACGGATATCAGAATCAAGAGTTGGACTACAAATATATACATTATAATACTTTTCTTTTGTAAATACATACTTGTAATACATAGAATATGTCTATACTTACTTATTTATGACCATCCTATTGTTATCATAAAAGCATTTAGGATCTTATTCATGTGAATCCTATTTCTTTCGATAAAAATTAAAGCTCTGTATGTGATGTATTCGTAATGTCAATGTATTCATTTATTGAAATCCTTTATATATTATTTTATTGACATCAAATTTTTTTATTTTATATTTTCGCGTTGTATTATCAACTATAATTAATCAAGACAGGAATTAACACGATATTTATTATGTAATACAATATAGTCACGAGCGGACCACGGCTGCTGTAACGTAGCCGAAACGTCGAGTAAAATATGTGAGTACACAATGTTATATCACATAATAAATATCGTGTTAATTCCCGTCTTGATTTAATTTTATTGACATAAGGACTATGTGCATTTCTGTTAAATCTGTAGGTATTCCGTATTTTATTGTATGATCCGCATGATGGTCGAAATAAATGTTTTCATTCATTCATTCAAAGGTAAGTATAGAAATTGAAGATTCGCTATATGCAAGAAATACCTGCTCTGCTCCGAAGCGAAATGCAGTTTTCTGGTGGAAATCCCACCGAAAAACGAGCGACGAATACTAAGTAAGGACCATTCACGAGAGAACCAGACCGAGTAACACCCCATATGATTATTGAGCACGTCTGGTGGCTGATAGCGAACGAAACACGTTCGGTTCGGTTCATTGGATGGAAGCGAAAAGTTTTAAAATGGAATAGCACGAAGCTAATCTGGTTAACTCTTTACACACGGCGTAACACGCAGACTGCCTCGGTGGCGCAGTGGTTAGTGGGTCGCACTTTAAAGCGACGACTGCGCTTGGGGTGCCGGGTTCGATCCCTGGGTCGGGCAAAAATTTTTACCTGATTCTTCTGTTAAAGTGACGGGTAAGGCACACTAGCGACGCCAATATATTTAAATTGTTAGCAACTAAAACTGATATTTTTTAACAATTTTGAGGCTGCAGCCTCTTGGAAAACACTTACAATATTTATTTAATAGGTAGGTATACTTAACTTTTGTACTCGACATTTGAATTACCGTCAAAAACGGCCACTTATGGCGTGAATCCAAATTTCGAGTGCAAAAACAGATCAAAAAGTAGTGCTAAATAATTAAATATATAGTATAAATGTTTGATTAGAGACTCCAGCTCCGATCTTGTTTAAAATAGATCCGGTTTAGTAGCTAACAAGTTAAATCGATTGGTGTCGCTAGTAAGTGTTACCCGTCGCCTTAAGAAATTCTCAGTGTACCCCGTGCCTCGCAAAGCACGTTAAGCCGTTGGTCCTGCGCCCGATCCCTCTTCGGTCGTGTCATACGTGTCCCCTCAGAAAATGAGGGCAAGGGAATAGAGAGTGCACTTGTGTTTGCGCACACACTTGAACACTATAAATGTTTGACGACCCGATTGGAACAGTGGTAGTGAACGCTACCTCTGATACAAGGGTTGCGGGTTCGATCCCCGCACAGTACAAACATTTGTGTGCATGAACATGTTTGTTTGTATTGGTCTGGGTGTTTGCTATGTATTATAAGTATGTATTTATAAAAGAAAAGTATAAGTATATGTATATATTTGTAATCCCACTGTTGATTCTGATATCCGTAACACAGGTGCTTGAGCTACCTATCTCGGAGTCAGATCAATGTATGTGATGTTGTAAAATATTTATTTTTATTTTTATTTATTTAATATCCTGCATAAGTGTCTTATTGTTGAGATTGGCCGCCTGAGCCAAAATCAGTCGAAGGATATTATTATTATAACCACCATTGTTGCACCTTAGACCGTCCTTATACAGGGTGTATCTGTGTCAATTTTTTGGGAAGCGCTCAGGACCTTTTTTTGCCAAAATGATACAAATAATTCCAGTTCCAGCATCGTCATTAATGGTAATGTAAATAGCAATGCCACACTTCGGCATGAATGGGCCGGCTCGACCGGAGTGATACCACGGCCTCACAGAAAACCAGCGTGAAGCAGCACTGTACTGTGTTTCGCTGCGTGAGAGAGGGTACCGGAGGCCCAATCCGGGCGAAAGGGGGGCTTAAAAGGTTGTACTTGTGACTCAGATTTCACTGGTGTCGCGGGTGTCTATAGGCGGCGGCAATCGCTTACCATCAGGTGTCTGCCACCTATGACATAAAAAAATACATAGAAAATTGAAATTTTAAAAAACCCTCGACAAAAACGAAAAGGTTGTAATTTTCTGACAGCGGCCATCTTGGATTTAATATTTGTCACAATAAATATATTCTGCTACTCGAGCCCTTTTATATGATACCCATATTATGGGAGTTGTTTTAAAAAATTAAATCCATATCTTTGTGACGGCGGCCATCTCGGATTGATTTTTACCCAACATAGCTAAGAACACTCCCTCCTTATTCATCTATCAAACCAAAAAAACAAAATCAAAATCGGTTCATTTGTTCGGGAGCTACGATGCCATAGACAGACACACACACACACACACACACACACACACAAACTTATAACACCCCGTCGTTTTTGCGTCGGGGGTTAAAAACAAATGTTCTAACACACTAGACATTGCAGATAAACATTTTATCCCAACTGCAATATAAGTACTTTAATATCGTTTAGCCTCGTTAGATATACCTACCGACAAAGTGTAATATGGTCCACTCACGTACACGCTAGACGCTAGGCAGTAGACCGAGGCACGTTCTGATGCTACGTTATTGGAAAATGATAGTAGCTGATATTCTTATATGAAAAGAAAAATGTGCGAACTGGCACCAAGCTCACTGGCTGGCTAGCTGTCAATATTGTTTTCTTTAATAAGGTTTATGCAAAATATAAAGTTAATTAGAAATCACGAAAGAAACAAATCACGTTATCTCCCATACAAACTTTTTTTATGTGATCGGTGGCAGACGGATCGCCTCGCCAAGCGATTGCCGCCGCCCAGGGACACCTGCGACACCAGTGGAGTCACAAGTGCTTTAAACTTTAAACCCCCATTTTCCCCGGATCGAGCCTCCGGTACCCTCACTCGAAACACAGCACAGTGCTGCTTCACGCTGGTTTTCTGTGAGGCCGTGGCATCACTCCGGTCGAGCCGGCCCATTCATGGCGAAGCGTGGCTCTCTCACGGTCCCTGTTCTCACACTCTTAAGGGTAGTATTCAAGGGTTTTCATATTTTACCCTTTTAAAAATATGTGTATTCCCAAGCCAAATTTTTGGTACCTAAGTATCTATCTATCTAACATTTATGGGAAATACTCATTGTTAAAGATAGACCGAGTACTCGGTTACTACTCGGTAATCGGTGTTCTCGGCAGTTTATGATAATCGTAATCGGCCGAGTAACTCGGACCAATGACAAGTAACTTGGTAACATTTTTTTTTGTAGTGACACAGTGTATTGATTGGCTCTCCTAAGCTTGATAGTAAGCAAAATGAGTCAAAGAATCACTGTCGTACTGAGTCAGTACCGGTATTACTGAGTCGGAAATTATTATTAAGGTGACGGGTGGAGCACACTAGTGACACCAATCGATTTTAATTTACACAGGAGAGCCCATGGTGCCCCAAGGCGCTAACAGTGGTGCCACAGAGACATTTGTGTGGGATACAAACCTCAGCACCCAGACGGAGGCCCACGGCGACTCTGAGGGTTTCTGCGTCCAGCAGGGTGCCCACGTTGGCCGACGGGTAGGCTTGCAGGCAATGGCCGGACTCCTTCCTCGAAAACCGCTCTGAGTCGCGCAAGGTCGGTATTGGCCTTCCTTAGGCCCTATTCGACCAATCTTTGTTGATTTAAAAACGGATGCGATGGCATGATGTTAGAGTGAAGCCACACTAGCGTTCTGTAAGCGCCGACGCCCACGCGACGCTGACGCAACGCCAACGCAACGCTTGCGCAGTGGCGCGGTTCGATTAGGGCGCTGGATTGCCGAAGTGACGAACGCCAGGACTGCGCTACGCAGGCATCGCGCCGCGGCGCTAGCGCAGCGTTTATTTTGCCAACTGTACAATGATCAACCCAATCGCTTCCTCAACCCTCTCGCTACCCGCTACCCCATTCTGCGTCTGCGGGGCGCGACGCTCGAACACTACGTAAAGAGGACGCCCAGCGCAAGAGCAGAGCGGCGCCGCCACGGTCAAACGTCGCGCCGACGTTACGCGGGCGCCGCGTAGAAGCTACGCCTAAAAAACGATAGTGTGGGGAGGTTGCCGGCAAGACGCCGACGCACCAAAAAACGCTAGTCTGGGGTTTCTCTTAGACATTTTTTAACTAGTTTAAACAAGGAATAAGAAGGTATAGGTTTTAAATAAAAAACTTAAATCAAAAACACTGAACGCTATATTCAATATCCTAGAACAACATTCAGAGTGGCCTAATGTTCGTTAACTAGAGTCGTGTACAGGGTTCTACTAGGCAAAACGACTCGATACTATCGCCTATCTTTGCCTCACTCTCTCATAGACATGCGCAAGAAGCAGAGAGAGATAGAAGACAAATTATCGTCAGTCAGTCGACAGATAAGTCTGTGTATCGTCGGCTTATTGAAAAAAAAGACATTATTTACAAAAAAAATACATCAAGTGCAGATTTACATAAAGATTTCTTGTCTTGGTTCCTACTATGTTGACGATCCCTTTGGAACGTTAGTAGTGAACGCTACCTTTAGTACAAGGCTTCCGGGTTCGATCACCGCACAGTACAAACATTTGTGTGCATGAACATGTCTGTTTGTATTGGTCTTGGTGTTTTCTATGTATTATAAGTATGTATTTACAAAAGAAAAGTATTAAATGTGTTTGTAATCCCACTGTTGATTCTGATATCCGTAACACAGGTGCTTGAGCTACCTATCTCGGAGTTACATCAATGAATGTAATGTTGTGAGATATTTATTTATGTTAATTATTGTTTTTTTTTATAATTTCATTCTGATGACTTAAAGAGTCTTACAATGAATTCTCCCCTTTATACCTTGAACTGCATCTGATGATATTTAAAACTATTGAGTTCTTGCAATAAACCGACGGTATGTTGATTGTGGATGCGTTTGCTAACTTATAGACGCGGCAAATTGATGTAATTAGACACAAAATAAAAAGACACAAAAGGTCGGATCTAGATGGCATTGATATCGTAAAGTTTTGACTGCCTAGTTGGCGCAGTGGGTAGTGCGTCGCACTTTAAAGCGACGGCTGCACTTGGAGTCCCGGGTTTGATCCCTGGGTCGGGTCTAAAATTTGTACCTAAGTTTTTCTGTTAAGAAATTCTCAGTGGCAACCCGGAGTCTAGAAGTTGGAGGTCTTATACCCCCGTGCCTCGGAAAGCATGTTAAGCCGTTGGTCTTACGCCCGATTCCTCTCCATTCGTGTCTCACTGGTGTCACGCATATATGTGTGCATAGCACAGTTTATATGCGTAGCCTGTTAAGCACGTTTTAAAGGTATGTTCGATGTACAGACCGACCAAGATCAGAAGGCACTTCAGTGACATTACAGTTGTAAAACGTTTTTTCATAGCCAAAATGTCAGAACAGCATTAGTTCTGACTTGTGCCAAATAACCGTGATCGGATTATAGGCAGGCGGCGTCGTGTCTATCTATTTTGTGTCTATGGTTAGAATTTAACGTCGGCAGATGCATCCACCTCAAATCCGTTTGATGTATGCTTTCAAAGTCCGCGTCAAAAGATTTCTAGCGAGCGCAGACTGATCTGTCGAGAGAGATCTGATTCCAACAAATGAAGTGTTTAGAAATATAATTCGAAAGGTATCGCAATCTTTTTGCGTAGTATTTGCCCAAGTTATTACAATCAATCATCGGGTACGGTCGGTCAAAAAGTGGTAACCAAAAACACCCTAAATGTATCAAATGAAAATTTTAGAAACTTTTATTATGAGGTTAATTATTAATTATAGTAGGTATGTAAACCGCACTAAACAAAAAAATTTAGGATGATGGACCATTTTTTAGCTAACTGTACATTATAGGTTACTATAAATAAAAGTAAACAGTCGACAACTAACATTGACAGCGGCATAATTCTAAAACTAAACAATGTTTATAAGTTTTAGTATGGTCAATTGTTTCGGAATCGGTATCGGTTTATAATGAAAACACGGAACTAAAGAAGTTTTTAAGGTCCGTGAATGAAACTTTAATTACCTTATTATAAATCCCAATCTAAAGTTATTACCGTACCAAAGCTTATGTCATCCCATTCTAACACGAAATGTTAAAAGGGGCTGGCACGAGTTTTGTTCCGGGACTTATTAATAAGGGCGAGGACGTTTTGAAAATATTTTCTTTTTGCACATAATTTTGAATAACATACCTAGTCAATTTGAAGACTTTTGTTTTGCCACTTACTTAGGATTAATTATACTTTTTTTCATAAATATAATAAGCACAAATCGATAATGATACATGCCGATTCTAAACCAACAGACCAAAAAATTAAAAAAAAACATTTCAATTACAAACTTACAATGATATGTGTAAGAGTTAAAATGTTACAAAGTTAAATTAAACAAGTAAAATAACTAACAAATGAAAAGATGTTAAAACTACTGTTGATTTAAATAGTAATTATAACGTTTATTCCTTAATTAAAGCTAACATTGAATTTAAAGCTTGATATCGACTTACGATACATTAAACAATTTAAAAGAATACAAAACTAATCAATCAACAATTAATTTAGGAAAACATAGATAAGAAATAATAACTACTAATAATATTTAATAAATCTAATACACTAAAATTTTATTTTGAAAAATCCGTAACATCAAAGATTAAAAAACATTTAGAATAAGGATATAGATAAAATATTATTTCATACTTATAGTTCTTTCAAAAATAATGAGTACATAGATTTTAAATAGATTGTAAATATTTATTTACTTAAAATATACATATTACCCTTCATATATATTTGTGTAAATAATGTACTTAATAATTTGAAAATATAAGAAATATTACTTTACTATCGCATCTTAATAGCAATGAAGGTTAAAAATTAAAATAATTATAATATGAAACAAGAAAGTGATCATAAAACCTTTACTTTTTCCCATTTAAAATAAGTATGATCATAGATTATCAATGGTGCATGGTGTGATCTAGGTCATATTCGGTCATTTCAATCAATTAAGCGTAATTGTTTTTTGTGGCTGAAGTTATATTTCGCCAATTTTGCTCTTGAACTAACTTATAATAATACAAAACTAAGTAAATACGTTTTTGTTTTTCACTGTCAATACATTTTAGCTGCTCTGATCTGTTTTTTAGTGTAATCATCAACAATAAAATGTATTTTAACTTATTCTTCTATTGTAAATTGTTTGTTTAGTAAACACCTATTTCTATGACAATTGGTTTTATATTTTTTTAATGGGAGACATTGATTTATAACTACCTATGGAGGCGAATAAGTGTTTGTGCTTGAAAAGTATGACACTAAATAAATAAATATACTGAGTTATTATAACTTATTAAATGATCTAGATGATAATATTTATATAGTATCTACATTTGAAGATAACGATACACAAAATAATTATAGAAATGAAGATGAAATGTTTGTATACAACACAGTAATCTAACGAAATGAAATAAAGTCATGTTCAATGCAAGCAACATTTAACATCAACATTTAAATGTACAAAACACTAAATCCTAACGTAGCAATCGTGGACGAGAACTAACTAGCAAATGGACCTCCGTAACTTAGTATTGTCCATAATTGTGCATTTTTTTTCATTAAATTTACATATTACGTATGTATATCACAAAACAAATCTAGCTTGTAGCTTTAAAATCAATTATATTGACCATTTTATTTAATTAATCTAACTACAAAAGCGTTACATTCAATGAATAAATTTAAATATATTGGTCCTACATAAAAGTAACAACGGAGTATTCTAAAAATCCATCTATAATCATTATTCTGAAAATGCTACAGTTATAGAAAAACATCAAGTATTAATTATTTAGGTCGTCACTTTAATGTATGTATATGAAAACACTTAATCATCTACTAGCTATGTTTCATTATTTTATATTAGGACAATTATAAGTAGGTTGTAAATTCCACCTTACAATTATATATCATTTTGATTTCAGCGCCTATTTGCCTCTAAGTGTCAAATGGTCTAAACTCCACTAATCTTGTTACTCGCGAATTTTCTATTTTTTTACATTATCACAGGCTTACGCTGAAACCCTGGGGGTCATTTACATTGCACCTTTGTTTCACTGATATTTTATTAGGAAGTTTTCAAAAGATTTTCGATCGCACAGTGTCATTCGACGTAAATTTTTAAGTTTATAGTTCATAACGAGGCATTTGATTCTAATAATCACACTTATTTTCGAATCTGCAATAATCTACAAACTTCAAAGTCACATTGATTTCCACAAGTTCATTTTTTTCTTTTTTAGAAGACGAGTAGCACGCTTGAAAGTTTTCAGCTTTGTTTGGAAATTGGGGGTCGCGCAAGGCAGTGCCTTAGGACCCAGTCGTCCTTATGTCTCCAGTTCCTGGAGAGGTAGTTGTAGGAGCTTGGAGGTCGGTGGCCGCCTAGCAGTCGTTCGGCCACCGCGAGGGGTGGCCGGCTACGGATCACATGACGCAACAACTCTTCGCTCGGCCCTTGAGCTCAGCTTTCAGGTCGCGTTTGCTTTTGCTGCGTCCCACTTGTTGCTGGGAACAAACAGAGAATATTTATTTTAATTATTAGGTACACACTACAAAAGCCTTAAGTCTAACGCAGTAACTAAATCAAAGAGCTGTCTTAATAAGGTACACGTGTTGTATTAAGTAGAAACTTAAAATTTAAAGTAGGCAATGAACATTAATTGATTGGAATAAAATGGCGCAAGCTCATTTATTTAACTGCCAAATCAACATTTATCATTAATTTATTAATGATAAATGTTGATTGAACAAAATATTTTATATTTATTTCAATGAAATCCGAGTGCATAAATTTATAGGGAGTTCCTTTTTTTTCTGGATTCCAGAAAAAAAAGTACTGCATTTTGCTAGTTATCTTATCTTATTTTATCTGTTAGGGGCCGGTTATTTTTCATGGGGCACCTCGACCTTAAGGGATCTTTTGTACCTCCCCTATCCTTTGCGCTCCTACTCACGAAATATTCGTTTCATCAGCGGCACGATGTCCTTCGGATTTAAGTGCCTGTAGTTTCCTGGTTTAGGATAAGCGTTACCTAGAAGACACATTCTGCCTCTGGCTAATGAGTCGCATTCACATAAAAGATGTTCTATGGTTTTCGTCTCCTATTTGCATGCTCTGCAGTCGCTGTTCGATGTTGATCTTCTTCATCAGCATTTTGTTCGTTGCATAATGCCCTGTTAACGCTCCTATGCGTATCCTTGTCTGTTGTATATTGCCTCCAAGAAGATGTTTTTCCATATCTTTGTATTATCTCCTATGAAGGCCTTAGAATGTTTCATTCCTTGTTTTTCCTTTCATTCCTAATACAAAGATTTTGCTAGTTAACCTCTGATAGAATTTTCTTACCTGTTGTTTTATCTGCTGTTTGTTCAGCTTCCCCAGTGCGGCCAACGCGGCCACCTCGAAGGCGTCCTTCACGCCCTTGCTGGATGCCCTGGCCGAGGTCTCCACGTAGGTGGTCGCTCCCAGCTGTCTCGCTACTGATAGCGCCTACAAGAAACAAAAAAACTGATTTACCATTTTGTATTTTATTTAACAACTAGTGGCCCGGTTTCACTTCGTTTCGGGATATTAGTTATACTTTATACCAATAGATGGCGCTAGGAGTCGATTACATCGCGCAAGCGTTTCGTGTTTTCGGATTACCTATAAGCCTTGCCTCTGTGTGTAGGTACGATATATCTTTTTTAAACATAGTATAGGTAGATAGATGGTAGCTCAGAGGTTACGAACGTGCTACTTCCATAGATATACAAATAACTGATCGTAGATCCTACCCACAATTGTTGAGATATTAAATAAATCTGAATCTGAACGTGTTACCATGATGCATTTGGTCTGGTTCCTTTAAGGGTTGCGATGGTCAAACTTCCCAAATGATGGTCCGAGGATACCCCAGATTCCAATGCTGCAGCTTCGCACGCAACTGGGAATTACCCGCTAAGACGACGATGAAGACATCATCATAACAATAATACAAATATTTTTGTTAGTAAGTAATTTTGAAAAAAAAATGGTATGCAGTGTCTAAATCTATACACCTAAGCGAAAGCTGATTCAACTGATTTAATAAGTCAGAGCTTAAACTATAAGGCTCATATTCCAAAAAGAATAAAAAAATCACTAAACTAGACTAGGATTCCACCCGTACTATCTAGATGGGTCCACCACCGTCCGCTTTACACGTCATTTTTTGCCACGCACCTCCTCATTGTGGAACTTCCTGCAGCGGTATTTCGAATATCGACATTGAGATCTTCAAGAAACGAGCCTATATTTCCCTAAAAGGCCGGCAACGCACCTCCACTCCCTAAGGTGTGGATGATGTCCATGATCAACGGTGATCACACATCATCAGGATTGCTCGTTTGCCTTCTTTTCTCATAAAAAAATCAGTTCTAACACTAAACATCTTGCAAAATGAAGTCCAAAACGAAGTGAGTGCGTGCCACTAGTATCATACATTTCGTTCTTAATACATTCAGCAATACAATTGTATAACTGAAGGCCCCATCAATTGAGACAGTCAAACGCCCCAATTAATTCGAGATCTTCCTCGCCTAGTTAATAGCTCTCAATGTACACTGGGCCAGAGAAATGAAAGGATTCATCGTTATTATTTTATTGTGATCCCATTTCAGTATTTTAATTAACTTGTGCTGAATAGAATGGAAGAAGCTAGGATTGTGTTAATACTAGGTACTATGATATCAGGAGTAATTCCTCATCTTAGCGTGTGTAGGGATTTGGAATGATTCCCACGAAAAGGGAAGATATTCCGCCGAGCAGGGTGTAATAGGCTCGGGGACCATGGTCCTGTGTACCATCTTGGTTTGTCGTAAGTATATATCTTAAGTCGGTCTGCGAACTTTGCTTTCGCGATGTAGAAACTTATGAGAATTCCAATCTTGTATGAGCTGTCTGATATGCGCCATATGCTGCTGGTAGGATGGTACTAGTGGGCGAACTTCTTTCTTCGGGCGATGGTAGGACCACACGTGCAATTCCCGGTTGCGTCCTAAGCTGGCGCTCTGGAGCCCGGGGTACCTTTACACCATGATTCAGGATTTGGGGAGTCTGGTGATTATAATGAAGCGACTGCCGTCTGACCTTCGCAACCCTTTACAGGGAAACCAGACCTACTGAATCTTGGTAACACGTTTCAGAAACTATCCGAAACGTTCGGATTTCCTCACGATGTTTGCCCTCACCACCAAGGTAATTGTAAAAATACGCACCTAGATTTGTAAAATTTAGAGTTGCATGCTCGGATTCGAACCACAACGCCTCGTCGGGAAAGCACGTTGTGAACCATTGCGTTCCCATCGCTCGATATCAGAAATAATTATCTCTTTATCCGGAATATAATTAGACCAGCTGAAGTAAACATCGCTTCATCATAAACAGACAAGTATTTGGTTTTCTTGTTCATGTTATGTTAATTTCGAAGCCGACTGTGCGATGTAGGCGCTAATTGGAGCAATGCTTTGGGGAATCTCTGAATGAATGGATGAATTGAATAGTTGGCACTCGCTAGCTATTCATGGCATTCTCTATCAGGAGGAGTAAAAACGAGCGATCTATTTGTGATTTATGGATGTTTCTTTGAAATAGAAGTCAGGACTAACTAAATATTCATGATACCGTTCTTCGAAACGGTGATTAACATTCTTAAAGTAATAAGTTATTATTATTATTATATTGAGCCTGTACTATCCCAATGCAGGGCAAAGGCCTCCCCCCACCCGCCTTTAAATTTTTGGTCTAGAGTCACCACTTTTTGGTAGGCCTTTAGATAGACTGCTGCTTCAGCTGAGCAGCTTTTCCAGAGACGTCACTTATATATAGTTAAAGTAATACATAGAAGAGAAAATTCTACGATAACAAAAGTGTATCATATGTGTTTAATATGACACACTTAAAAATTTCATTTCGTGTTCAGGCGGGACTTCGAGTCCCCCCACACAGGTGAATGTCCGACCAATTAGACCACTGAACGCGTTACAAAGCCGACGAAATTTGTAAGTGCTTGACAAGAGCTATCGATAACTACTTAAGGATAAATTGCAAAAGATTGCTATAAAAAATATCTACTATAAACACATATGTCACAAAAGAACCATATAAATAAATAAAAAAATAATCATCATCATTTTCAGCTAATAGATGCCTTAATATTCAGGAAAAAAGTCTCCACTGAGCCTGTGCCGCCCGCATCCAAGGAATTCCCGTGACCTTCACCAGGCCCAACGTAAAAACTGTGTTGCTGTACGGATATGAGACGTTCACCAAAGACATCTCGCACCGGCTCTAGGTTTTCGTTAACCTTTGCCTTCGTAGTATTCTCGGGGTATACTGGCCCGAGAAAATCACGAACGTAGATCTGTGGGATCGCTGCGGTGAGACTCCGACCGACCAGAAGATAAAACGCCGCAAATGGAACTGGATCAGCCACACGCTCCGAAGGGAACCGGACCACATACCGAGGCAAGCCCTAGACTGGAACCCCCAAGGAAAACGGAAACGTGGCCGCCCTAAACAATCCTGGCGGCGGACTATCACTGCAGAAGCGAAGACCTTAGGACTAACTTAGAGCGAAGTAAAACATGAAGCTCAAGACTGTTCGAGATGGCGGAGCACTGTGGACGCCCTTTGCCCCACCTAGGAGACATAGGACATTAAGTCAAGTCACCAGGCCCGACGCGTCGGTCCAACTTGTGGGGGCCTGCCTTGACTGCCACTTACTGTACTAATAATTATATCCTCCAAACCAATATTTTGCTCATGGCGACCAAGCTCAGCGATCAGCCATCGACGCAGGAAATATTATAGTGCACAAGTGTTTGCGCAGACATAAGTGCACTGTTTATTCTAAGTAGTAAGTTACCCTCATATTTCGATAGGACACCAGTGGGACACGACCGAAGAGAGACGCCTGGGCCTCGGAGATGATCCATAAGTGGGAGCGGAGGTCACAATAGATCAAATATGGTCGCAGTGACCACTCGGCAACGAACGCTCCCCAGAACTTCGAATAATAAACATCGATGCGGAAGGCTCAAAGGGACCAGGATCGCTGTTTTAAGAACGAAACGACGAAGACGAATATTACCTCTTCGCTAGTGACGGGATGTGTTCTCAGCTTGGACAACATGGCGACGGTCTCCTTGTCGTGGCGTAAGTCCGCCTTGCACCCGCAGAGTAGCACTGGAGCTGACCCGCCGTGGGTGCGGACCTCTCTGTACCACTGGAAGTGAAAATACCTGCATTAGAATTTACTACTCAAGTACTTAATTGTGTAGATAACTATTTTGAACTTCATCCATTTAGTCTGGTTCTGTAGTTCAAGGGTTGCGAGGGTCAGATGCAGTGGCGTAGCGTGGTTGTCGACCGCCCAAGGCGGAAGAATATTATGCCAAGGCCTTTCGTTCCTCGACAAGGATGAAGCTTAGATTTAGTCGAAGAGAAAAAGTGCCGCCCATCATACCTTCTTCGGATCAAGATATATTTTACGGAGTATAGAGGCAGATAGAGAGGGTGGGAGAGCCAAGCTTCGGCATAAATGGGCCGGCTCGACCGGAGTGATACCACCGCTTCACAGAAAACCGGCGTGAAGCAGCCCTGTGCTGTGTTTCGCTGCGTGAGTACCGGAGGCCAAATCCAGGGGGCAAAGGGGAGTTTAATGGTTGGCAGCGCACTTGTGACTCCACTGGTGTTGCGGGTGTTCATGGGCCTCGGCAATCGCTTACCATCAGGTGATCCATCTGCTCGTCTGCCACCTATAACATAAAAAAATCTATATGAAATAAAACAAATGTACTTCGACTTACTTTGGCAGCGGCATTGTGTAAAGTCTCTGGTTCAGCGACGTTGAAGCAGAGCATGAAGATCCTCGCGTCCTGATACGCCAGCGGCCTCACCGTGTCGTACGCCGTGGTTCCTGCAACAAACATGCCCCACGTCACTTGCGAAGTTGGCGGCCGTGGAACAGCCACGCTTCAGCCACGCTTCACGCTTGGCTCGACCGCAGTGATACCACGGCTTAACCGAAAACCGGCGTGAAACAGCGTCTGTGTTGTGTCTCGCTGCGTGAGTGAGGGTACCAGAGGCCCAATGCGCGGGAAAAAGGGGGTTTAAAGGTTAGCAGCGCACTTGTGACTAGACGTGTGTAACTCTTTGCTTTATTAAAAAGAGTAACTGGCGAGTTTCTTGCCGGATCTTCTCGACCAGAAACAACTTTCCGAGCCGGTGGTAGAATCGCATTATGTTTATTTATTTCTTTAGTATATTTTATGTATCAACATATATATGTATTAACATGTAAATTATACATAAGTACTTATAAATAGTTTTAAGTCATTAAAATGTATGACGATTTGTAAGTGCTGTGTACAAGCCTATGCAAATAAATAATTATTTGATTTGATTTGATTTGCTTAAACGACTCATCATCAAGGTGTGTTGAACCCTTAATCGGATATGAGTCAATGAAAAAATTCATTGGTTTTCGCTCTTATGCCATGGTACATGAGGTTCAAAATCTGGGGGGAACTATTTTACCATTTTGCCGGCGCCCACGGACACCCGCAATACCATTGGAGTCACAAGTAGACCTAGCAAAAACGTATCTTTCAAAAGATTGGAACATTTGCATCTGGATCAGTGCAGAGATGCGGAACAGTGAAACGCTTCATTTGGAACATCGACTCTCAGACAGATCCGTGATTCATTCCGCTCATTCGGCTCACTCGAATCATTCCGCTCATTCGGATCATTCGGCTCTCTCGGATCATTCAGATCATTCGGATCATTCGGCTCATGAAATATTTCAGTTCATTCGAATCATTTGCTTCTCTCGGACTCGAGATCCATTTGAGTCGAATGATACATTCGGAGCGAACATATCGGATATTTGAATTTTATTATACCTTTTTATTGCTATTTTCGCTTTCCTGATAAAAGTAAAAATTCCTTCGCTTATCCTCATCTTAGCGTGTAGTTCCCGGTTGCATCCAAAGCTGTCGCTTTGGAGCCAAGGGCACGCTTGGACCATGATTCAGGATTTGGGAAGTCTGCTAATTACAATGAAGCGACTGCCGTCTGACCTTCGCAACCCTTTATGAGGGGAACCCAACCAACATCATGTTTACACGTTTCAGAAACTATCCGAAACAGTGGAAGAGCCACGCTTCGGCATGAATGGGCCGGCTCGACCGGAGTAATACCACGTCCTCACAGAAAACCAGCGTGAAGCAGTGCATGCGCTGTGTTTCGCTGCGTGAGTGAGGGTACCGGACCTAAAAAAACCGATATTATAAAAAAAACGTGCAGATTTCCACAAAATGCTTTCCCTAGCCGTCGAACTAATGGTAGAAATATGCACATAGATTTAAAAATTCAGAGATGCATGTTCGGATACGATCCTTATAAAGATTAATCCAACCTTATATTTAAGACCTGCATACAACATGAGTGCAATAAATAATTTTGAGTTTGAATTTGAATCCTTGCTATATTGAATGATTCGGTATTTCCCGAAGATGCATAAGGTTATATCTTAAGCGATCGGAACCAAGAATGTTATTGCGAAGAATTCCTCAAAGCAATATGGAGTTTGTAGGAAAAGCAATCTCGATTTTCTTGAGAACTTTCAAATTCTTAGTTTTTATCAGGAGGGTTGCAATATCTCAAGTTCAAAGACCTGGGAATACAACATTCTTGGAGCCCAATTCTCGGGTTCGTGATATTTTGGAAACATGGCGAATATCACTTGAAAACCATATAAAAAAACTATGTTTTAGTGATATATGTCGTATGAAAATAAATATCACGAGCACGAGAATTGGGCTCCTGGTACTACATGATAATAAAATGTAACTACCTAAAACCTACTAAAAACCCGACTACCAAAACAACACTCTCTAAAAAGTACGAAACAAGAAAATTGTCTCTGCTGAAATTATTATTTATTAAGGACAACCAACAAATCTTACACTAATTACATTGTATTTACTTAAGTACTATAATAAGGCTAAGTGCAGATTCTCTTACAGGCTGTCACGACATGCAAAGGTGAGCAGACTAAATAGAGAAATATAAATAACATATAAAAAATAACAAAATTTAAAAATAGCCAAATTGCACCAGACAGCTACAACTTGAACGAATCAATTATAGTCCTCTTAAATTTGTGACTGCTACATGAAAAAACATCACCTCTTGCCGACCTCTTCATCAATCCGTTGTATCGACGTTGAAGTCTGTTTATTAGTGAGTGATGGCCAAGATTGCTTTTAGGCCCCTTGGGTGCAAATGGGACGAGTTTACCCATTCTTGGCAGTTTGAGAGGGATGTGAAACTGTAGTTGTGAAAGAAGGCCCGGGCAATCTAGACCACCACTAACCAACCTATGCAAGAAGAGAAGATCTAGCATGGAAAGACATGCCAAATCGCCGTGGTCCTATTTTTAATTATGTAAATAATGTAAATAAAATTAGATATTTGAAATGTGCTAAAAAATATCTTTCATTTGATACCCCACACGGTACCGTCCAGCAAAATTTTTTTTTTTAGTTTCTTACTCTAAGTCCCCTAGAGGGCGTTGTAGTCAATATAACGTGACGTCATGTCGCTTAAAACCAGAAGACAATCAAGACACTTTAACGACAACTCATATGTTCAAATATGATAACTAGTTAAGAAGTTATGAGGGAACAGATGAACAACCATACATACATACAGGTCAAAATTATAACCCTCCTTATTGCTTCGCCGTAGTCGGGTAAAAAAAACCCTATACGCATAATCACTGAATGCGGACCACTGATGCGCAAACGTAGCTTACATCTGGGAAAGCACTTTTTGAGCCCCAACGAAGCTAGGGATCTACCAAGCAACTAATACACTTTCTGAAAAGTGTAGGGTTTGGGACTGATATGTAGCAAGTGGCGATCACAACAGATCGAACTGGTCGCAGTGAAGTATCACTCAAGAAAGTCTATAAGACCTGCATAGCCGCCCGCTTAAAATAAATAATAATAATAATAATAATAACAACTATAACAGAAAAAGTAAGAAAATACACAGAACTACAGGACCAAATAAAAAGAGTATGGAAGATGGATCGCGTAACCATAGTGCCAATAGTAGTGTCTACCACTGGCATACCTAAACAATATATATATAATATGCAACATTAGTCTCAACAATTTACAGTTGCCAAAATTCACCTATCTAACTCTCCAAAAAGCAGCGATTCTTAACACTTGCAGGATAGTCCGCAAATTTTTACAGCTTGAATCGGATTCTGACATCATAACAACATAATACTTTTCCTCTACAACTTTGCTTAGCTAAAAGCCCGCAATTTTGTTAGCGTACCCCAAAATGGGAGAATATATTTATATATTTCAAACACAATAATAAAATGTATGAAAGAGAATCGACAGAAGTTCATACTAGTCCCATAAAAAGCGGGCTTAAGTCGCCATCAACATTCAAATTTGAGCTTCATGCTAATAGACACAAGTTACCTTATTACAAATCGCGATCTAAAGTTAATACCATACTAAAGCTTTTTTTTATGTAATAGGCGGCAGACGAGCAGACGGATCACCTGATGGTAAGCGATTGCCGCCGCCCATGGACACCCGCGACACCAGTGGAGTCACATCACAAGTGCGCTGCCAACCTTTAAGCCCCCCTTTCCCCTGGATTGGGCCTCCGGTACCCTCACTCTCGCAGCGAAACACAGCACAGTGCTGTTTCACGCCGGTTTTCTGAGAGGCCATGGTATCAATCCGGTCGAGCCGATTGTGGCTCTCCGAATCCCGTTCCAAAACGCATTGTTAAAACGGGCTGGCACTAGTTTTGTTCTGGGACTATCCTTAGTTCGCGATTTGTAATAAGGGGGAAGGAATCTAAAATTTTGGTTCCGTGTTTTTCCGCGTGACTTCATCGTGGCGCGCACTCTAAACATCAAATTTTTAGGTGTATTAAAAATGCTTAAGGTGACGGGTAGGGCACACTAGATTTTTAGCTACTAAACGGGATCTATTTTAAACAATTTCGGGGTTAAAACCTCTCGGCAAACACCTACATATACTATTTATTAAATAACGATGCAAAAATGTTGGGTACCAACCCGTACTGAAAAAATTGTCCGCCAAAAGTGGCCGCTTTTGGCGTGAATCAATTTTTCGCATACAAAAACGGACCCAACGTTTGTGCATGGTTATTTAATGAATAGTATAAGTGTTTCCCGAGAGGTTGTAACCCCGAAATTGTTTAAAATAGATCAGGTTTAGTAGCTAAAAATTAAAATCGATAGGCGTCGCTAGTGTGCCCTACCCGTCATCTTAAGAACTAGTGGGTTTTTGTACTTATGAAGCCTGCCAGTCGGTTATTAGTGTTTGCGAGGAATCTTTACTACACTCGCGAGCAACCAAATCGACTCAAGACCTAATTTCCATACAAATATACTAAATTCAGAGGCCTTTAAATATGAAAGTATACATGCTTTAGTCATAATTTTAATGTAAATCAATGTCAAAAATGTTCTTCTTTTAGTTAATTCTTTAACAAGCTAACAGAAACATGCTAATTTTCTTAAAATTAGGATTGAGCAAGTTGTTTGTCTTGTCATGCAATTATTATGGGATGCGAAAAACAACCACAATCTCAATTTTTTTCTAAAGAAATCCGCACATTTTTGTAATCTGTTAAAATAATTAATGGAAACTAAAACACTTTTGAAATCGATTTACAATAAAATTATCAATAAAGCACAGTTACTTTCATATTTAGCCTTTGAAATTAGTATGTTTGTATGAAAATTAGAACTGAGTCGATTTGTTTGCTCGCGACTGTATTTATAAAGATGTTAATCCTACAGACATCGGCAAAGCTTGTAGGTTATCCGAAAACACGAAACGCCTGCGCGATGTATCCGACACAGAGCGTCATCTATTGGTATAAAATAGAACTAAAGTCCCGAAATGAAATGAGGGCGGGCAACTAGTTCATTTAAAACGGTTGATGTTGCAACTACAATTTAGTGTTGCGGAACTATCTATAGTTGAGTTGAGTCGGAAATCATTCAGACTACCTATCGATAGTATTGCTATTGGTCAAAACGATCGATCGATACTATCGATAGTAATGATAGTATTGATAGAAATAATAGTATTGTTTCCTAACAGAATTAATCAAAAACTATCGATAGTATTGATAGTTTTATACTATCGATAGTTAGCTATGTTTCGAGACTATTGCTGCCTGATTAAATGTGTCCGATATTATCGTTAGTATCGGACATTGAACAATCGATAGTATCAGCGTTATCAACAGTATTGATCTAATTTTACTATCGATATTATCGATAGTATCGATGCTATTTACTACCTGAAATACTATCGATAGACTATCAATTTTTTTTTCTTAAGTGTTTGTTTTACTGCGGATGGTGTTTTGACTTGCGATTAGATACAAGTCGTAAATATTTCAGTTTTGAACGTTGAATTTTTTTTCAGGCTATCCATACTATTGATTTTACTTTTACTATCGAAAGACTATCGATTGTGGACTATGGATAAGCAACACTAGGACAATTCGCCTAACGTTTCTCTCACACCCACGGAGTTCATTAACACAGTACTTACTCACTAAATGATGAAATATCTATTGTAACCTTATAACACGGTTTGTGATAATTTGATGATTATAATATGCGAACCTGCTCTCATTTAACCATATTTAAGATTCTGATCGGATTATCGTACCTGGGTTTTTTTATATACAGGTGGCTAGACGAGATCAGACGGATCACCTGAAGGTAAGCGAGATTGCCGCTGCGTCCTTGCAGCGACTCTCGCGACGCAGGGGAGTCACAAGCGCGCTGCCAACCTTCAAACCCCCCTTTCCCCCGGATTGGGCCTCCGGTACCTCACTCACGCAGCGAAACACACCAACGTGCTGCTTCACGCCGGTGTTAGTGAGGCCGTCATTCCAGTCCGAGCGGCTCATTCTGCTGAAGCAGGGATCGGCAAGCGGGGGGGGACAGCGACTCTTGCGCAAAGAATTAAGTTTAGAAAAAAAATATATTAGAAACCTCAACATCATTTTAAAGACCTATCCATAGATACCACACGTATGTGTTTGATGAAAAAAAAGTTTTCATTATAAGTATGGCCCTCCAAAAAAAAGTACCTGTGATACGGACGGGGACGGAACAGACGAACAGACAGACAGATATGGGTTTCGTTTTTTGACATTTGGCTGCGGACACCCAAAAATAACGGTGTATAGTGTACAGTAAATTGGCTTCCTTAAGGTGACGGGTAGGGGACACTAGCGACGCCAATCGATTTTAATTTTTAGCTACTAAACCGGATCTATTTTAAACAATTTCGGGGTTAAAACTCTCGGCAAAACACCGACATATACTATTTATTAAATAACGATGCAAAAATGTGGGTACAACCCCGTACTGAATAAATGTCCGCCAAAAGTGGCCGCTTTTGGCGTGAATCAATTTTTCGCATACAAAAACGGACCCAACGTTGTGCATGGTTATTTAATGAATAGTATAAGTGTTTCCCGAGAGGTTTGTAACCCCGACAATTGTTTAAAATAGATCAGGTTTAGTAGCTAAAAATTAAAATCGATAGGCGTCGCTAGTGTGCCCTACCCGTCATCTTAAGAACTAGTGGGTTTTTGTACTTATGAAGCCTGCCAGTCGGTTATTAGTGTTTGCGAGGAATCTTTACTACACTCGCGAGCAACCAAATCGACTCAAGACCTAATTTCCATACAAATATACTAAATTCAGAGGCCTTTAAATATGAAAGTATACATGCTTTAGTCATAATTTTAATGTAAATCAATGTCAAAAATGTTCTTCTTTTAGTTAATTTCTTTAACAAGCTAACAGAACATGCTAATTTTCTTAAAATTAGGATTGAGCAAGTTGTTTGTCTTGTTCATGCAATTATTATGGGATGCCGAAAAACAACCACAATCTCAATTTTTTTCTAAAGAAATCCGCACATTTTTGTAATCTGTTTAAAATAATTAATGGAAACTAAAACACTTTTGAAATCGATTTACAATAAAATTATCAATAAAGCACAGTTACTTTCATATTTAGCCTTTGAAATTAGTATGTTTGTATGAAAATTAGAACTGAGTCGATTTGTTTGCTCGCGACTGTATTTATAAAGATGTTAATCCTACAGACATCGGCAAAGCTTGTAGGTTATCCGAAAACACGAAACGCCTGCGCGATGTATCCGACACAGAGCGTCATCTATTGGTATAAAATAGAACTAAAGTCCCGAAATGAAATGAGGGCGGGCAACTAGTTCATTTAAAACGGTTGATGTTGCAACTACAATTTAGTGTTGCGGAACTATCTATAGTTGAGTTGAGTCGGAAATCATTCAGACTACCTATCGATAGTATTGCTATTGGTCAAAACGATCGATCGATACTATCGATAGTAATGATAGTATTGATAGAAATAATAGTATTGTTTCCTAACAGAATTAATCAAAAAACTATCGATAGTATTGATAGTTTATACTATCGATAGTTAGCTATGTTTCGAGACTATTGCTGCCTGATTAAATGTGTCCGATATTATCGTTAGTATCGGACATTAAACAATCGATAGTATCAGCGTTATCAACAGTATTGATCTACTTTTACTATCGATATTATCGATAGTATCGATGCTATTTACTACCTGAAATACTATCGATAGACTATCAATTTTTTTTTCTTAAGTGTTTGTTTTACTGCGGATGGTGTTTTGACTTGCGATTAGATACAAGTCGTAAATATTTCAGTTTTGAACGTTGAATTTTTTTTCAGGCTATCCATACTATTGATTTTACTTTTACTATCGAAAGACTATCGATTGTGGACTATGGATAAGCAACACTAGGACAATTCGCCTAACGTTTCTCTCACACCCACGGAGTTCATTAACACATTACTTACTCACTAAATGATGAAATATCCTATTGTAACTTATACCACGGTTGTTGATAATTTGTGGATATAATATGGAACTTGGCTCTCATTTAACCATATTTAAGATTCTGATCGGATTATCGTACCTGGGTTTTTTTATATACAAGGTGGCAGACGAGCAGACGGATCACCTGAAGGTAAGCGATTGCCGCTGCAGTCCATTGCAGCGACTCTCGCGACGCCAGGGGAGTCACAAGCGCGCTGCCAACCTTCAAACCCCCCTTTCCCCCGGATTGGGCCTCCGGTACCCTCACTCACGCAGCGAAACACACCAACGTGCTGCTTCACGCCGGTGTTCTGTGAGGCCGTCACTCCAGTCGAGCCGGCTCATTCGTGCTGAAGCATGGATCGGCAGCGGGGGGGGGGCAGCGACTCTTGCGCAAAGAATTAAGTTTAGAAAAAAAATATATTAGAAACCTCAACATCATTTTAAAGACCTATCCATAGATACCACACGTATGTGTTTGATGAAAAAAAAAGTTTTCATTCTAAGTATGGCCCCTCCAAAAAAAGTACCTGTGATACGGACGGGACGGACAGACGAACAGACAGACAGATATGATGAATCTATAAGGGTTTCGTTTTTTGCCATTTGGCTGCGGAACCCTAAAAATAACGGTGTATAGTGTACAGTAAATTGGCTTCCTTAAGGTGACGGGTAGGGGACACTAGCGACGCCAATGGATTTTAATTTTTAGCTACTAAACCGGATCTATTTTAAACAATTTCAGGGTTAAAACCTCTAAGCAATCACCTATACTATTTATTAAATAACCACAAATGTTGGATCCAACGCGTACGCGAAAAATTGATTCACGCCAAAAGCGGCCACTTTTGGTTGAATCAATATTTTGCGTAAAATAACGGACCCAGCATTTGTGAATGGTTATTTAATAAATAGTATAAGTGTTTGCCTAGAGGTTGTAACCCCAAGATTGTTTAAAATAGATCCGGTTTAGTAGATAAAAATTAAAATCGATTAGCGTCGCTAGTGTGCCCTACCCGTCACCTTAAGCAAAATGAAAGCCTAAGTTGCGATTACAAAGGACGCGATGGTGATGGCACTGCCATACTGGCCCGCCAGATACTTCTTCACAATTCATTTCAAGGTAGGATAGAGGAGAAGCCCAGCAGCGAGTTCAATTTCTTTATGGTACTACGGCAGAGATAGGAGCTGCCCATAGACGTGCACCCTAACCAGACTGAGCCCTTTCATAGAAAGCCATACTTGAAAAACCACGCGAAGCTGTCAGTACTGGGGGTGACATGCTGGGTGACGTTCTTTCTCTATCGCACCCGTATAGAATCTGCGTCAGGGCCGGTTGGATCTCTTTCAAACACTGTGACGTTTTTTCCATTATCTAGTTCCTGGAGCTTCATGGAACTAAAACGAATGATAATTAAAAGGTGGACTAAATGTCTGGCAGGTGCCAGTCATTTAGTCCGTGATGGAATATTTTCCACTTTTTTTTTTTTGAATTTGACAAGTTTAAAAATGCACAATAGGCTGTATACACAATGTCACGTACGTTGTGATTGTGGAAAACAGACCGTGTATACTTCCTTGTTTTTATGCCCGATGCAATATTGCAAATTGCATGTGGCATAGTCGAGGCTCATGAATAAATTGATAAAGTCCAGCCTTTGCAGCTGTACATACGTAATAATCATGCCCGGACTGACTAGGTGACGTATGCATTTGGGTATTTTCACTTCAAATTCGTATATTTTGACGTTGTTGCAAAATAGACGTGCTTTTCGTTATAAAAAATTACCTTGATGAATAAGAATATATAACTTCCTACAAGTAAATATACTTTGCTAAAAATGTGCTATGCGCTAGTGTCGTCGCCGTGTCGCCTTAAGGCGACGGGTAGACCTAACTAGCAACACCGATCGATTTAAATTGTCAGCTACTAAGCCGGATAGCTATTTTAAACAATTACGGAGCAGCAGTCTTTATGCAAACACTTATACCTAGCATTTATTTAATAACTGTGCACTACTTTTTGATATATTTTTGCAATCGAAATTTTGATTCACGCCATAAGTGGCCGTTTTTCGCGGTAATTCGAATTTCGAGTACAAAAGCAGACCCAAAAGTTAAGTATTAAATAAATAGCATGTGTTTTCCGAGAAGCTGTTAAAAGATATCCGGTCTAGTTGCTAACAATTTAAATCAAATGACGTCGCTAGTGTGCCCTACCCGTCACCTTAATGCAGTGTTTTCCAAGATGGTAGCACTCATAATTTGTTTGGAATTTAATGGAATCCGATCTTAGGATAAAACTTCGTCCATATCCCGCAGAACTTGGCATCACATAGACGCCTATTTAGTGCCAAAATCCACGTTCACAGCTTATGGAGGAAGTTTTATCAGAATATATAAAGGCATAAAGAAATAAGCTAAGCCAATATTAGGTTTATATTTTTTATTGCAATCTTTTGCAATTTATTCTTAAGTAAATAACACACTCAAAAATTTCATCACGTGTCACTTGAGTTTTGCCATCGGCCAAAAGAGGTTTGTCGCAGTAGGATGCACTGTATTTTTTTAAAGTGATAGTCAATATACTATATATTGGCTCTCTTAAGCCTGTGATGGTAAGCAAGAGTCTCCTCTCACGGCATCACCTCCGTTGGCACTGCCATAATGGCTCGCGTACAGTACGAACCTACAACCGATTTCGGCTAAGGCGGCCAATCTCAACGATCAGCCACTTACGCAGTCTATAAGTATTATAGGGCTATTCCGATGGGACCAACGGCTTAACGTGCTTCGCGAGGCACAGAGGTACAAGAAAAAAAACTCGGGTAATACTTTTGTTTTTTCCGACCCGGAGATCGAACCCGGGACCCCAAGCGCAGCCGTCGCTTTAAAGTGCGACTCAGTGACCCACTGGCGCCAACGAGGCAGTCACTGTACGAACTGCAGTACGAACATAAACAAATGGGCAAATAACAGTCTTGTCACACTGTATCAGCATTATCTTTATCTAGGATCAAAATATTCCATGTGTCATCATGATGAATATATTGACAACGGTACGCAACTGTAATCTGGGAGCTGATTCTGGCATGTTCGAATATAAGTTATAGAGTGTGCGAGAATCTAATGATTCTCACAGTGGTTGACAGGATAATTCCTGTCAACCACAGTGAGGTTCAATTCGAGATGTATGAAGGTTTCAACTACTTTTTACTATAAACCGTGACTTTTCTTAAAGGTGACGGGTATGGCACATTACCGACGCCAGTTGATTTTAATTTTTAGCTACTAAACCCGATATATTTTAAACAATTTCGGGATTCAAATCTCTCGGCAAACGCTTATACTATTTATTAATCATGCACAATCCAAAATTCGAGCGCAAAAGCATACCAAACAAATAACAATAAGTATTAAATAAATAGTATAGGTGTTTGCCAAGAGACCCGAACATGGTTTAAAGTAGATCTGGTTTAGTAGCTAACAATTAAAATCAATTGGCGTCGCTAGTGGAGTATACCTTCACCTTAAGACAGTCGATTGAGTCCCTGTAATTTTGTAGTTAGCTTCACGGAGGAAGTCGTTTGTATGGATTATATACTAAGTAACTTGATGGACTTTCGACTTCGACCGTGGCGGAGCCACGCTTCGGCATGAATGGGCCGGCTCGACCGGAGTGATACCACGGCCTCACAGTAAACCTGCATGAAGCAGCATTGTGCTGTGTTTCGCTGCGTGAGTGATGGTACCGGAGGCCCAGTCCGGGGGAAAGGAGAGTTTAAAGGTTGGCAGCGCACTTGTGACTCCACTGGTGTCGCGGGTGTCCATGGGCAGCGGCAATCGCTTACCATCAGGTGATCCGTCTGCCTACCTGTCACATAAAAAAATAAAACTTAGGTACTAAATATCGATACAAATTCAATGCGTAGCGTGCTTACTGCTCATATTCTTATTTTAAAAAGAAACTTAATTTTGATGAGTAGCTAGCCAGTTATTTTCGTCATACATATTTCGATTGAGACGTCATGGTAACTGCGCGCGATCGCTGATCAGGGCAATTCTCGTGCACTCGACATTGAAGTTAAATTAAGAGATATAATTACATTCGTTTCACTCGTCACACAAATCTCTAATACGGTATTTGACTATTTTTTTTATTTTTGTAATCAAAAGACCTCTCAATGATAGAAACATCGTTGAAAGAATTACTTGATTCACATTTAAACTACCTGAGATATCGCAACTTTAAAATCACATTATTTTGGGCAAACCCAAAACGCTCCATACAAATGGCTACTGAGATGTGACGTCACACGACAGTATTTTGTATGCATTTCATTTGAATGTTGTATGGTAGCTATATCAAATGTTTCGTTTATGTCAATGGTTCCATTATAATAGTTGGTGTAAATTATATGGGTTCTTCAATGGTTTAATTATTTTTTAATAATTTCATACTTTTAAAATGGACTTGCCCATGAAACTTTGAATGACCATAAAACCGGCTAGACGTTATATTTTTAATTGAGAATTTTTGCTATTGGCACATATTTACCTATATTTTGATAAAATATTTTTATTTTGTAAAATCTCGAGCTTAGTCAAATACCCTATTCAACTTTAATGTCGAGTGCACGAGGAGAGGCCCCAGAATCGGCCCCCGGCCAGGCCACCCATTAATCGTGAGGGCAAATAAATCTCAGTGCGGTTCCGAACAACCAAACACCTATTATTTGATCGTGTTTAAAATTTATTACATTGCGTTTAAATCACTCTGTATAATTTGTGAGCTTCATTTGACAACTTTGGTGGCGCTGTGGTTAGTGGCTCGCAAAAAATCTTAAAAATTTGTAAATTTTCGGTAAGAAATTCGGTAAGAATAATGTCGCTCCAAAGCGACAGCTTTGGACGCAACCGGGTGTTGGCGACCAGCAACTAAACTCCTTATATTATTTATGGTTTTTGATATTTGTATTTTTCTATTCTTTTATTTATTGTCAAATTAAAACAGTTGCTTGGAAAACGTGTTTCGTTTACATGGTGTCAGAAGAAAATTGGATCTTGTGGTAAGTGGTAAAGCAGGTCGCTCGTCTCCTTCGGTAAGGTATCGTTTCATATTTTTTTTTTTTAGTTGAAAGTGCTTTTTTTCGGGGCGGAGCTCCTTTTTATTATTCAACGGCGCCACAGCGCTAGCTTCGCCCGCCACCTACAACTAGCGAACCTCTTGCCATTACGAGACAGCACATGCCCATACCTTTTTTGCGATGGTACTACATAGGGACGCTTCTTATAAGGACGGTGCCACAATCTATGGCGCCACAGCGTCGGCCCCGTTCTGCGTCTTACCAGTCGTAACACCACCACCACAACGACCATCCGTCAATAATTTGTCTCCGTCAAGTTTCATGCCGTGCCGTGTTTCATCTACCAGTGCAGACCCTGAGCCTCTTTCTGCCGAAGCCAAGCATGTTCGGCGTCTTGCGAAGCGCGCTTTGCTAATTGCAGACGCCTTAATCAAGCGCGAACGCGCAATCGCCGAGCGCAAACGTTTAGAGAACGAACGCCGCCTTGCAGATATTGAGTTCGAGCGCGAGCGAGCAATCATCGACAAGGAATTAGAGGCCAAGCTAGCTGCTATTGAGGAGAACTGGAAACTTGGCAGGTCTAAAAAATCAGGCAACTCATTAAACACTTTTGTTGGCAGGAAAACAGATAAATTAAGGATTCCCCTGGCTTTCAGCGCTGGTAGCGCACTAGCGCCGCGTTCGGACACATCCGACGCGACGCCTGCCTTCAGCGCGCTAGCGCCGCGTTCGGACACATCCGACGCGACGCCCAACATCAGCGCGCTAGCGCCGCGTTAGGACACACCCGACGCGACGCCCGACATCAGCGCGCTGGCGCCGCGTTCGGACACACCCGACGCGAGGCCTGCCATCAGCGCGCTAGCGCCGCGCTCGGACACATCCGACGCGAGCATTTACAATTACAGGTGCAGACTGCATGCTATAGAAATAAGTTAAGAAGGTATTTCCGAAACAATGACCTTATGCCGCCAGCCCACATTAGCTATTTAAAAAAACTATGGGAAATAAATCAGAGCTCTAGAAGATATTGGGAATTTTGACATGTAGCAAATAAAAGTATTTCTGATATTTTATTTAATCGTCTCCCTGACTGATTCTCGAAGGTTACATAGCCGTTGAGTATTGGTCGTTTTCCTCTAGATGGCGCTACCACTAGCTAGCTGACTGTCTGATACCTCTATCTCTGTATATAAAGTAAGTTACTCTATGTCATATATGGAAATCTCTAAGTCGACTTCTTTGTCAAATGCACGAGAAATTACCGTTAGAGCCGTATACGACAAATATCACTAAAACATTGTTTTTTGTATGGATTTCATATGACATCCGCCATGTTTTCAAAATATCACGAGCACGAGAATTGGGCTCCTGATCTCTTGGGTCATGGCACATTGTCGTCTTAAATGATAGAGACGAACTTGTTTCTACTTGTGCATTATACCTAATGTGCCCTGCACTTATGCCTGGTCATTATGATTGGCCGCCGTTAACATCATCACCATCATCATTTCAGCCAATAGACGTCCACTGCTCGGACAGATCGGTCCTGTGTGTGTTGCCCTCCGTGTGGCAGGGCCCCCACAAGGTGGACCGACGATCTGAGGGTTGCGGGAATCCATTGGATGCAGACTGTTCACATGCAACAACCTAAATGTTACAAAATGGTCCACACAAGTTTGATCATCTTAAGTTGGTTACGAAATGTTACGGTTAGCAGTTTGGCAACCTCGTCTTAACGTGGGGGAATTAATTCAGTACCGTTCACAGTTCAGACAATATACGGCGTATGCAAATCAGTCATTTCAGGAGTTCACGCGACCTAGAGCTCAAAGAGTAAATAACAGACAGAGTAAACGGTACGAACGACGCTCTACGATAGGTACACTAGGGACTGCCTCGGTGGCGAAGTGGTTAGTGGGTCGCACTATAAAGCGACGGCTGCACTTAAGGGTTCTATCCCCGGGTCGGGCGAAAAATTTGTACCTAAGTTTTCGGTAAGAAATTCTTAGTGTCAGCCCGGAGTCTGGAAGTTGGCGGGCTTGTACCCCCGTGCCTTGGAAAGCAAGTTAAGCCGTTAGTCCTGCACCCAATCCCTCTCCGGTCGTATCACGCTGGTGTCCTCATCGGAATATGATGGGTAAGAGCACTATAATATATCCTGCGTACGTGGCTGATTGTTGAGATTGGCCGCCGTAGCCGTAATGTTGTAGGATATTAAGTACTACCAGCGAGACGTCACCGATTGTTTCGGTTCAAATAATATTTCAATCAATCAGATATGCAATATGATTTGGCGGTCGTAGAACCACGCTTCGGCATGAGAGGACTGGCTCAATCAGACTGACTGAAAACCGAGAAGCAGTGCTTACGCTGTGATCATCGCGTGCTATAAACAGGCCTTGGCATGAAACATAAACCAAATATACAAAACGATGAGACACAATACTATATATTGCCGAGCGCGTAGTTCAAAGAACTCTTCGATATCAATGTCAGGGAGAGCCTTTTCTTTAATCTATTTATATTGTGCTCTATTGAACCATTTGTATTTACTATTAACGAGAGATACAGTCATTATCAGTATTTTCACTCATCATCATCATCTTGGCGTTAAGTCTCGGTTGCTTCCCACGCTGGCGCTTTGGAGCTTGGGGTCCGCTTCTTTCATCATTTCAGCCAATAGACGTCCACTGCTGGACATAAGCCTCCCCCAATGTTCTCCACACAGTACGGTTCTGTGCCGCCCGCATCCAATGGATTCCCGCGATCTTCACCAGATCGTCGGTCCACCTTGTGGGAGGCCTGCCACGGCTGCGACTTCCTGTACGTGGCCTCCACTCGAGGACCTTTCCGCCCCAACGGCCGTCTGTTCTCCTCGCTATGTGCCCTGCCCATTGCCACTTGAGGCATGCAATCCTTTGGGCTATGTCTGTAACCTTAGTTCTCCTGCGGATCTCATCATTTCTGATACGTTGACTTGTACATGACTTCTTCCGCTTCTTTACTTACCTGCAACACCAGAGGAGACAAGTGCGCTGCCGACCATTCAAAAAGGAATACGCTCTTTTCTTGAAGGTTAGCAGGTCGTATCCGTCCGGCAGGCGATTAAATTGTGCCCGAAATAAATGATTTTTATTTTATTTATTTATTTTTACTTGTACCTATCATAGTACGTTGTTCCTCCTGCTTATTCCGTTCTTTTATTCTAGAAACGTAGTGCTACGTTTGCGATTTTAGATGAAGTGTGTTCGATTGAGATAAGAAATTCAATGTAATTACGAAAAGACCTGATATTTATTGTTATAAGATGCCAATAACTTACTCGTATTTTATACAGAGAGAAAATGATATAAAGCAATTTGACTTTTGTACAAACAGTCTTTAAACATAGAGTTTTACTTATAAGTATGAATCACTTTTCCTTTGAGCTCAATAGAGAAATCTATAAAAAAACTGTTCCAGACAGTTCTGAGGACTCTATGGACTTATGTACGAACTGACCACTGACCTTCGCATCCCTCCAGACTATTTGAATTTTTTCATACATATATTTTCACAATTTGTAACATATCGCACATCCTCTGAAAAACTGTCATAAGACAAGAACACCTTCACATTGCGTAAACGCCTTTTTCTTAATTCTAAACCTTTTTAACATTCTAGAAAAGACTTTATTAAACTCGACAACAGTTAAAATATTTTGTAACCAAAAACACAGCATTGATAATTCAGCAATAACATTAATGAAGTAACCAATATTGAAAACGCGTTTTTCTCAAAAGTAGCTTTTTGTGTTATGACAGTTTTTCAGAGGATGTGCGATATTTCGTTATTACTTGAATTAAGTATGATTAGTTTTAAGTATTTTTATTTGAATTTTATTGTAATAATTTATCTGGATTTATTTTATTATGTATGTATTCTCAATTAATTTTAATTTAGTGTACTCTGATTTATGATATGTATTTTTTATATGTAAACTATTTGATATGTCCATTTAAATAAGGTGTATGAAATGATAAATATTACAGTAGGTATTGTAATAAGTTACCGAAAGTTTTTTTTACAATAATTTGTAACATTGCCACATAATTTACATCTTCAGATGCAACGTATTAGCCCGTCAAGTTCGTAACAAAATCCCGATTCGAAATGTTCAACAAAGTAGGCTTTAGAGAGAATTCCGTACACGTTCCGAGTAGAGTTTCATGTTCTATGTTCAAAATGTGGGAACAGAGTAACTTTTACGCTCACCGTACGTTCCGTGTTCGCTGCGCACTAATTTCGGGTGAATGCAATTGCTGAACTCAACCCGCGAGTGATGAGCTACAATGTATCGAGTTTATTACTTTGTGCTTGCAGTGAGAATCGGACCTTTGAAGTTTTTGTGGCTTATTTGAAAAATGTTTCTGAATTGTGTCATATACGGTGCACAATGTAAAAAGTACAACCTGTACTCTATCTGCGTCTATACTCGCACTCGTGGGGTGCGAGTATAGACGCAAATAGTGAGCGAGCGAGAAGTGAATAGATGCGCCGCCATTTCTGAACCCATTCTTTATCCGCACGGGTTGTATACAAAGAGGTTTGTGTCTAGACTACATGTCTAAATAAATGTACACTGTAAATGTACACATTGTAAAATGTTATGATGACACGACAACCAAACAGAACATTGCTTTTTGTGTGATAGATGCCAGATGAGCAGACGGATCACCTGATGCGAAGCGGGAATCCGCCAAATGAAAACCTTCCGGGATTTTTCTTTCCATATATTTATATTTTTTCTCTCTTTCTTTTACTTTAGGGCAGCGCGACATTTGACCACGCCTCCACACGACGGGTCGGGATGCAGTCCGGCGCCACTGGCCACTACACACTGAGCACGCGCGTTTTATATGTTTTTTTTTATTTATTAAACAACTATATTTATTTATTTAGTATTATACAACATAACGTCCTTTACCCAAAGGTTACCTGGAGATCGCTCATAGTGATAAAGCCGCCTTCGTTGTACACATCCTGTAATACCTAGTTTTTAAGTTTTCGTACTTTATTTTCAGTGCAATAAAAGTATATTCATTCATCATCATCATCATCATCAGCCCATTTAAGTCCCCATTGCTGGGGCACGGGCCTCCCTCAATCACATGAGGGGTAATTGCCATACTCACCACGCTTGGCAGACGGGTTGGCGAGGGTTTTGAAATGCAGAGTTATCCTTCTCTGGGTGCTGATGATCATGCCAGCAGCTTTACCTTAGTCGCCTTTTACGACACCTCGGTAAGAGTAAGGGTGGCCTATTCTACTCTGACGGGGACCACACGGCCTAATTATTTATTTGTTCATTCATAACACGGAACATAAAAAAGTACCTATTTACAGAATGCTAAAAATAAACAAAAAGAGGAATACTATTTATAGGAGATGATGGATGAGATGAAACATCTGACGTGCTACTCATCGTGCCCAGAATGCTGGCAGCGTTACCTCTTTGAATGGCCAACCCAATGCGGTAGCCGAGGTAGCTGCCAGCATTACGGTCACCTGAAATGTCGAGGGCAGACAACTCGCGGAAAAGCTTGTGGGCCTCAGGCCCCCACGGTCCCAAGGTTTCCACGCCGAACGGAGCAAATCGGTAACAGGTGTCTAAGGCGGAGTATTTGTTTAGTTTTTATTTCTTTTATTCTTATTATTTATTTATATTAATGTTTTACGAATGTCACACGATCACTTGTTCAACCAGACAATTAATCCCGTCACTCAAGGTCCAAACTGAAAACCAGCGCTGCAGCGGCTTCAAGCAGTTGCAGCACATGCTGAGCTTGGACCTTGTTGACTTGTTAATTTTTCCTGGTAATTTATTTATTTATTTATTTATATGGCTTTTCAACAATGAGTACACTATAACAAGCTTAAGATTACAAAACATATTCATAGATCTAAGTGCCTGACCACTTACAGAAAAGCACTACATCCACTAATTATTGTGTTTACAAAGTGTTCAGTAACATACGTTTACTAAAAACACAAAATAGGTTGAATACAAATATAAGAAAAAGCTAATGTTTACATTTAGTTGCAGAAATGTTCAATATGTTCCATGCAACAGGTGACATATTTATTTTTTGTTCCTTTCTGTCTTATTGCTAATATCTTGTAATTGTATTCATGTTTGTGGTTAATAAATGTCTTACTTACTTACTGACTTCCATTTCGGACGAAAACATACCAAAACAAATTGCAGATATTAAAACTAAAAGCTGCCTGGTTGAGCCGTGGAGCTGTACAGTAAACGAATTCAAAACGCGTTCTCTATTAAGGTTCCATTTAAAGTTAAAAGTAAAAGCTATTTTCAGAGATTCTGAGTGGCCCTATCCCCTCTGCCCTCGTGGCTATTTCAGGCCGTTGTCACACCGGAACTCTTATTATAATCTATCAAATGGGAACCATATGAATAATGAATATATTTTTTTATGTGATACGTGGCAGACGAGAAGATGGATCGCCTGATGATAAGCAATTGCCCCCGCTCTTCGACACCCGCGACACCATGATTCTTGACTGAATGTACTCCCATTGGGTGGCGGCAATCGCTTACCATCAGGTGATCCGCCAGCTGGTCTGCCAACTATCACATAAAAAAAACGAACAACAAATTATTTTTTCAACAAAATTTTGTATAGCGAAAACAAAACTTGTTCTAAATACTGAGGTAGAATTTATATAAAGTCTTATTCAAAAATGTTTGTTAAAACTTTGCTAACTAAAACAGTGTTATAAAACAAAAGCTATAAGGAAGGGAACTCCTTGCCAAGGTCTGTTTTTCGGGACCAATTTGGACATTTTTAAGACAAGAGTGAACAGGCATCTTCTAAGCGAATGCGTTACATCCTAGACCTCATCGTCGCTTTCCATCACCTGCGTTGGCCTATAGTTAAAAAAGAAAATTATGGATTTTTTGTTTTAAACGTCAAAACGGCTCTATAACAGCGTTTTAGCTAACAAAAAGGTTTATTGAACGTTTATGAATAAAGCCCTCAGTCGTTAAAAGAATGTATTTTTTATATGATAGGTGGCAGACGAGCAGACGGATCATCTGATGGTAAGCGATTGTCGCCGCCCGTGGACACCCACGGCACCAGTGGAATCACAAAGAGCACAATGCTGCTTCACGCCGGTTTTCTGTGAGGCCGTGGTATCACTTCGGTCGAGCCGGCCCATTCATGCCGAAGCGTGGCTCTCTCACGGTCAAACATGTAAATTTTCACAGATACACCCTCTATAATGGAGTCTCAGTAATTCCGGGCCCTTCCCCAGTACAAACAGCCTGTGCTTGACCGATTTTAAAAGCCTAGCTTTTCCCGTGGGTTTTAATCTTTTTGTGAGACTATGTTGACTCTTTGGGGGATATCAAACGCTATGGGATATGGGGTATAGTTTTTATCGGGTAACGGAATTTCCTCTGGAGCTATTTGAATTTTAGATCTTTTTTTATGGTTTAGGTGGACGACAAACAGACGATCACCTGATGGTAAGCGATTACCGCCGCAAATGGACACCCGCGACAGCAGTGGAGTCACAAGTGTGCTGCCAACCTTCAAACCCTTTTCCTCGGGTTGGGCCTTCCGGTACCCTTATTCATGCAACGAAACACATATTTTAACAAATTCGTTGAAAATAAAAAATGCATTAAAAATAACAAATTCTTTGAAAATAACAAATTCATGGGCGCGCGATGATTACTTTCCATCAAGTGACTCGCTTGCTCGTTTGTCCGCCTCTAGCATAAAAAAAATAAATAAATTAGAAATAACGAATTCGTTAAAAAGAACAAATGCGTTCAAAATAACAAATGTCACAAATAACAACTGTTACAAAAGTAACAACTTTGTTAAAAAAATCTTTTGACTTTCTTACTTTTAAGTTAGAAATAAACTCTGATGTATTTTATTTGATTAGGTATTGAGTTGTGACGTCACTGTCAAAGAACTCCACGGTGTTGTGGATGTCTGGCGGTGGTTATATAACGTAGAATAGAATAGAATATTTTATTTGTGATAAATGTGGTAATTACAAGGGTGTTATATATAATAATTTGCTTCTCACACTTAGCTACACAGTAATAGCATACAAATATTAACACATTACCTAATTTTACAAAAATCTTAGTGGTCTATACGTAAATACAATAATTAAATGTAATGATTCTACAATTATTCAATACACATTATATTATTTATATATAACGTACCACTAGGTTATCCATCAGCTCTTCTAACCATACGTGAATATTAATATGAATAAGCTAAAATAAATGTTTGTTGTTGCCTGTGCCATATTGTAGCCACTTTAATTGAAATTTTTATTTCTTTCTTTTTTTTTGTTAAATTTTTACTTCATCGTTCGGATACTTGACAGATGCATTCCTTAACACTATTATATGCTACTTGAGTTGCGGGTCTGCTTACTTCTGATATTGTCAGTTTGGAGCTGGTGCGCGGCTCGTAAAGTGGGTCCCACTGAAAACAGCGCCCTGGCCGACCAGATCAGGAAGACCAGGGTAATATGCTGAGCGGGCGCCTATTTGGCAATAATGAGTTATAAGTTTCATATCTTGTACTGTATTGTATTTATCCGATCCTTTTATTTTGCATGTTAAGCTTGTATCTTTATTTTGCCAAATAAATTATTACTTTACTTTATACACTTTGGAGCTAAGCCGGCAGAATTATAGCACATTTAAACTTAGAGTCCGCTTTTATTTATATTCTCATTCCCAATCGTTAGGGCTCTTCTGCATCGATTTCTTCATTGCCTTTCTTGAAATGCCTTTACCGAAGCGGTGACAAGGTCTTTTTATTCTTCCCTATCCTCGGCTTGTCTTAGGGCAATCGGCAAAGTGAGTCCGGTTACATCCCTTATTTGGTCTGCCCAACGAAGAGCTGAACGGCCTCTTCGTATTTTACCATTGACCTTCCCCACAAAAACCAACTTGTCCAAGTTATCGGACTGTCTACGGGCGATACCAAAGTAACCAAGTACTCTATGGTAACAGATAGTCAACAGTCTGGTTTTGATCTTCAGTTGGTCGAGAATTGATCTAGGTATTGGTTCTTTTTGCAGTCCAAGGTATGCGTAACATTCACCTCCAACAACACATCTCAAAGGCCTTTATCTTCTTTCGGTCAGCTGCGCGGATAGATGATTGGGAGCCGTACATAAATATCGAGAAGACCAAAGTCCGCACAAGTCTGGTCTTGGTCATTTTCGATATATTTTTTTTCTGCCAAATTTTCGTCAGTTTGCTCATTGCGGACTTGGCAATCTGTGTTCGTCTCCGGATCTCTTTGTCACATCCGCCCTGATCAGTTATTATCGTTAGGACACTAACACACATTTTATATGGCCAAAATTTTGGGATTTCAATATCGTTTTTGCTTTTGCATGAAAAAGTAAATCCCGTATAATGCCACACTTTTCCGGTAACGGTTTTATTTATATTGAAATTAATATTGGATCCGATATTCCAATCCCAAATATAGGTCGCTGGAAGGTATATTTATTTTACTTAATAAAGGAGTATTTTTCCGTTTTCATAATTCAATTTCAGAGTAACCTAAAAGCCATTAAACTCTGTAGAGTTATTCCGCATTTTCATCCCTTGTTGACTTAATTTTTTTCCCGACAAGTTTCTGGCTGTGGAATTCATGTATTCAGCACATAAAAATGACAATAAACTTGCATTTGTGTGTAGGATTACCAGGAGCATTGCCAATGAGGGAAAGTCCTAAAACACTGTTTTTTAAACGCGGGCTGCGTTCAGCCAGTTAGATTCTCCCATCCCAGCTAGATCATCCCAGCTAGATTCTCCTGTCAGTCTCTTTATTTTTGATGATGGCAATCATTAATAATGGATAATACCTAATTTTGTAATGAATTCTGAATCCTCGGCAAATCCTGAATCATGGTCTAATCGTATCCTAAGCTTTGGACGCAACCAGGATATACACGCTGAGATGAGATAATTTATTAAAAAAATTTTTTTTCTTTCAGATAACTTTGATCCATATTTGTATTAGTACCCTTAACCTATAGTTGTTAGTACCCTTAAGAGTTATGAATTGAATTATGTAATAATAATATTGAAATTGATTTAATCATCATCATCATCATCAACCCATTTAAGTCCCCACTGCTGGGGCATGGTCCTCCCTCAATGACATGAGGGGTAATTGCCATACTCACCACGCTTGGCAGACGGGTTGGCGAGGGTTTTGATATAAATGCAGAGTTTTCCTTCTCTGGGTGCTGATGATCATGCCAGCAGCTTTACCTTAGTCGCCTTTTACGACACCTCGGTAAGAGTGAGGGTGGCCTATTCTACTCTGCCGGGGACCACACGGCCAATAGATTTAATGCTAGTGACAAATTGGTAAATTCATTTTGACACTAGCATTAATATTAGTTATTTTCCAAGTATCATCTCATCTGGTAATTGTACTCCAGCGCGACGAACCGCAGGTAGAATTATATTTAAAACGCGTGTGTGACCGAAGCTTTATGCGATCGTAAACACTTAATGAGTTGGCACCATCTGAATTTATATGAACTGGAGGTATTTATTCATAGACATGCAGATTGTGCCCTTTTCATAGAAAGCTATACTTGATAAACGGCGCGAAGCCGTTAGTACTGTAGTGACGTGCTGGGTGACGTTCTTTCTCTACCGCACCCGTATAGAATATGCGTCAGAGCTGGTTGGATCTCTTTTTCCAACAATTTCAACAATTCCAGTTGCAGTGCAGACTGATGCCGCGTTCATCATCGATGCTTCGTCCGGTAGCCATGGGTCGATATAGTTACTTAATTATAGGTGCATAATAACTGTATGCGCGCTAGAAGTTGTTTTGATTTGTTAGCCGTAATAATTTTATATTTAAACTGTAGATACCCACACTCCTATTTATTCATTATAATAATTTAATAGTATGTATCTCATTATTATTTGATATTTTCTTCTTAGTAGATATATATACCCACATTACACATACACGTTAGGTACACAAAATACACTAGACAAGCGTCCGTGGCACTCATTCAGCTGGTCTCAATGAAAACCAGCGTCATGGCCTTTGTCTGGGCTGTGACATAAGCTGAGTGAGGGCCATTTATACTAGACGTCATAACACACCATAATATTCATTTGGCACTGTCTGGACGTGATTGAACATAGTTTTGTTTTTTTTTCCTTTTGTTTTATTTTTATGTATTTTTAATTGTTTTATGTTTTGTTTTCTGTTTGTGCCAAATTGTGTTCTGTTTACAATTGCTATATGTTCTGTGTTGTGATGTCTATAATAATAAATATTTCTTTCTTTCTTTCACACTCTGTGACGTTTTTTACGAAGACGACTTCGAGTTTCATGGTTTCATTTACGCAGGTGGGCGTCGTCACTCTTTTAATGTCGTACAGTAAGTCTTTTTTACAATACGTATATGCCTCTACCCCATAGAGTAAGATAATAATAGTCTCGCTTTATGCGAAGATATTTTTGCCAATGTCAAGTAGTTAAACATGGAAATCAGCTGGTAGTCACAGTCACTAAATAAAACGCCGGTGTTTTACATTTCGACCAACGAATTCTGCCAATACCACTCTTAATCTGACAACTCATTCTACACAAAATAGCAGTGTTAAAACGATACAATTCAACGATTGTTAAATTATAATTTTAGTAGAATAGGCCACCCTCACTCTTACCGAGGTGTCGTAAAAGGCGACTAAGGTAAAGCTGCTGGCATGATCATCATCACCCAGAGAAGGAAAACTCTGCATTTATATTAAAACCCTCGCCAACCCGTCGGCCAAGCGTGGTGAGTATGGCAACTACCCCTCATGTGATTGAGGGAGGCCCGTGCCCCAGCAGTGGGGACTTGAATGGGCTGACGATGACGATGAAATTAGAATTTTGGAATGTACGTAGTAATATTAATGTTTTTAAGACGGCACTAGGTGAGTATTAACCAAACGGTAAAGCGTTTGAACGATTAATTTGCTTTTAACTATTTACTGATATTCGTCATTATGTTCTCATGTAAGTGACTATAACTTGTCTTTTATGAGAATAAATTTCTTTAACCGGAACCGGAGAATCACTTCGTAGCATTACACTGCACAAATAAACACCAATACACTAAATAGTTACATAGCATTAGATACTGATTTAAAACTTTTGAACTATTGTATCAACCGATGGGTTTGGTCTCTACCCGCGGAAAACCAATGTCTATGTCCCTTTTTTATTGTTAATGAAGCTAAGCAAACAGACAGCAACATATCGATGGCTTAGTTTCACAATTGTACTAACTACAGATTTGTAAATTTTGCAGGAGAGCATTTTTTAGTTTTTTAAAGTTTGAAAGTGAACAGGTCGAAAGCAAAGTCATATAATATAAAACAATATGAGTATATTCATTGCAATGATTCTTTAATTTTAACATACCCCAATATTGTTATATTAGTACAAGCAAAATTTACAAATCTGTAGTTAGTACAATTGTGAACTAAGCCATCGATATAGCAAAGTGTCAGTCCCATGCATTTTGACATTTTACATTTGCGAAATGTCAAAATGACTGTAAATTACAAAAAGTAGGAACTGGCACTTGCATCTGTCAGTTTGATCTTCATTAAAAATCAGAACGGTCTCGAGATACACATAGCTCCAAGTCAGCCAGTTATCGTCTTGCCTCAAAAATTTGCCCCTTATACGTCATTTAAAAAATCCGATCACGGTTAGCTGGCACGTGGCAAAAGTCGGAACCAACGCTGTTTTCTGTACAAGTATCAATGCTTTACACATATTCCGAGAGAAAAAAATATCATACAGCGCCCCATGTAAATATCGCTGACGAGCCTTCTGATCTTGGTCGGTCTGTAAGTGTTTTTTTTTGTTGTCCCAGGGGAAATGTATTACGAATTATGTCGGACTCACCGCGCATGACGAAGGGGCTCTACCAATTAAAACCCCTGGGCACCCTCTCACCTTCTATAGTGGGGGGTCGTGGTGACGACCTGGTCTGTAAGTGTGACTTGAGTACATGCTTACTCCCTATAATATCCACCCAGGGAAGATTGGGGTGCAGTGCAGGTACTTCCGATTTGGTACCTTCGCTCCAAGGGGAGCTTTAGGCGTCAGAGGGAACGCGTCACCTCTGGGCCTGGATCACCACGTCCGAGGTACCAGCAGCCTTCTCTCAGGTGAAGGCACAAACAAAAAAAAAATCCACCCAGGTGTACAAACTTCTTCTGTTCAAATATTCAATCGCGCGTGAATAGATAATTTTAACTTCGTTACTATCGCATTTAGGTTCTTAGAAGGTACTTTGGGTAAATAATTAAGTCTCGCTTTTGATGCTAGGAGGCTAGCTTTATGGCTTCTCGTAAATGCTTGATGAGTTTGCAGCTGTTCGTTTCGCCATTAGCAAAAGGTTGTGGATTTGATTCCCAAGGACATACATTTGTGTTATGAACACTTATGTTTGTTCGGTGACTCAGACACTGTTATTTGTCGATCTTGTCGATTCTGATACCCATACTGCAACCTCAAACCACCTTATTATAAATCGCGATCTTAAGTTAGTACTAACTAAATCATGTCATTATTTGTGTCATTGTTTGTGTATTGGCGGCGGCAATCGCTTACCATCAGGTGATCTGTCTGTTCATTTGCCACCTAATTTTTTTTTTTTTACTGTAGATATGTAAGCGTTTGACCATACTTTCACCTGATGGTAAGTGATAATATGGTCTAAGATGTAGCACGATTACCTAGAAGATACCTATTCACTCGCGCTTTGAAAGCTGATTCCACTGTTTCGCAGTACTAATAAGGAAACAGGATTCAAACCTCTTTGAGCGGACTTTTGGTATTTCTACCATGTACCGGTGTCGATTGAGGGTCTGCCTGGCTGGAGTAGTGGAAGAACGGAGATGCTCCAATGGCATTGTACAGTTCCGTGGCGCACTCTCCAAAATGTATCCGATAGAAGATCGATAAGCTTGCGTCAGTGTTCAAGGCTTTGTAGCCTCTTACCACAAGCTCGTACCTATCACATAAAAAAAACCGTTCAACATGCAATGTCAAAAAGGGCCGGCACGAATTAGTTCCGGGACTATCCTTAGTTCGCGATTTGTAATTAGGGGGAAGACGTTTGTAAAGTTTGTAAACGTTTTGTGTTAAAAACACAACAAAACATCTCATCATCATCATCAGCCCATTTAAGTCCCCACTGCTGGGGCACGGGCCTCCCTCAATCACATGAGGGGTAATTGCCATACTCACCACGCTTGGCAGACGGGTTGGCGAGGGTTTTGATATAAATGCAGAGTTTTCCTTCTCTGGGTGCTGATGACCATGCCAGCAGCTTTTCCTTAGTCGCCTTTTACGACACCTGGGTAAGAGTGAGGGTGGCCTATTCTACTCTGCCGGAGACCACACGGCTATCACGGCACAAAACATCTAATGTATGCTAAATATTTTCTTAGGAGAAGTTACATTAGATAGAATAGAAAAACTTTGTCGCACAAAAAACAGCACCTAAAATTCGAAAGCCAGTTTTTACCAGACAACCTTTTAACAAAAGACAATTGATGTCATTATTATTTGATATTTGATTGATCTGCCGCATTTCGAGACATTAACCTAACTTCAATCTTTACTTCAGAAAAACTTTTCATAATTAAGTAAATGAACATTTAACTCAATTGACTTCTCTGAATGAGGCATATTGTAAAAAAAAAATGCTACCTTGTCAATGTAATAACATGGCCGTAATACGGAATCTCAGTATGAGATTTTGAAGTATGAAGAAGTAACTCGGTATTTTACCGGCTTGCCACATGCATTATTTGCATTGCTCACCAAATTTTGTAGGCGTTTAGTCAATTCAAAATTTCAAACTATTTGAATTAAGTGTGACGCTAAGTGCACAATTTAATAGATAAAAATATCTTTGGCCCATAGTTTCGATTTTTCATATGGGAAGCCGATGGGAATCGGCTTATATGGACTCTTCGCCACTGGGCCGTATAATACCTGGTCTAGTAATATGGCCAAAATAATTTTAGGTACAGTTCGTAAGGGTACGGCTAAATAACTACCTAATTGTTCTGAGGAACAGCCATATTAGGTACCTACATATTGTACAAATAAGTAGAACTTGGACATGTCTAAAGCCAATCCTTGAAATATTTTACAAATCACCATCAAAGTTTAAATTAAGCAAATTCTAGGCTAAACGCGCCCTAATTGGCTGCGCGACTGATATTCCCAAGGATGTATCTAAATAAATGATGTCGTAGATAATTAGTGCCTAATTGGAACTGTATTAGCACGACCTGGATCCGCCAGGTCTGGTAATTACAGCTAACACTTCTCCAGGGAGTTTGAGACAACGTTGCTAATTTCACTTAATAATGTTTTTTAGGCCGCCGCCGCAAGCCGTGTGGTCTCCGGAAGAGTAGAATAGGCCACCCTCACTCTTACCGAGGTGTCGTAAAAGGCGACTAAGGTAAAGCTGCTGGCATGATCATCAGAACCCAGAGAAGGAAAACTCTGCATTTATATCAAAACCCTCGCCAACCCGTCTGCCAAGCGTGGTGAGTATGGCAATAGCCCCTCATGTGATTGAGGGAGGCCCGTGCCCCAGCAGTGGGGACTTAAATGGGCTGATGATGATGATGATGAATGTTTTTTAGACGTGGTAGACGAACAGACGGATCATTTGATGACAAAGCGATTGTCACCGCACATGGACACCCGCAACATTAGTGGGGACACAAGTGCGCTGCCAACCTTTAAACTCTCCTCCCGGATTAGGCCTTTAGTACCCTCACTCACTTGGCGAAACAGAGCAGATGCTGCATCACGCCGGGTATCTGTGAAGCCGTGGTATTACTCTGGTCGAGCTGGCCCATTTTTGCCGAAGCGGGATAAATATCTGTTGATTAGGTGGTGTATGCCCAGGTAGCAATAATAATTAACTTCCTTTGTTTTACAAATTAGATTTATTAATTAAAGGACGACCTAGCTCTTGATGCGTACATTACAAGATGATCTATATAAAAGGTTTTTATTTATCTTAGACAGATGGCGCTCAATCGATTACAAATCATTAATTAATTATGGCGGCGTGATACAGATGGCGCTGTTAACAAGTATTTCGCTGTTTAACAATATCATAAGTTTAAATTAAGCAGTGCGTCTGATCCCCGCGGATATAAATAAATGATGTCGTAGATAATTAGTGCCTAATTGGAAATGTATTAGCACGAACTGGATCCGCCAGGTCTGGTAATTACAGCTAATTTCACTTTGTTAATTTCATTTAGGCTCGATTCAACCAATCTTTAATTCATTCATATAGATTTTAAAATTTAGAGAACCTTTTTTTTTTACATTATAGCGGACAAACGAGCAGACGGCACACCTGATGGAAAGTGATCACCGCCGCCCATGGAAACATCTGCAACACCTGAGGTATCACATATGCGTTGCCGGCTCTTAAGAAAGGAGTACACCCTTTTCTTGAAGGTCACCAAGTCGTATCTGTTCGGAAACACCACGGATGACAGCTGGTTCCACAGTTTTACTGTGCTTGGTAGGAAATGACGTGAGAAACGCACTGTAGTCGACATAAATCCATCCAGGTGATGTGGATGGTATTTCGCGTTCTGACGTGATGTGCGGTGGTGAAAAATTGCAGCTGGAATAAGGCCGAACAGCTCCTCGGAACATTCCCCATTGTAAATGCGATAGAAGATGCACCGTGATGCTACGTCTCTACGCAATGACAGAGGATCAAGTGTGTCAGATATTGCCTGGTCGTCGACAGTTCCTACAACGAAATGGAATTCTACATCGTATTATCCCTATTACACAGGCTGTGCGAGGGCCTTTCAAACCTCTAAGGGCCTAAACCGTTCCGTACCAAACGAGAATATTCCTGTCGCATCCAAACAAAAGAAGACGCACAACACGTGTGAAAGGAAAACAACACGATGTTAAATTATGTTTCGTTATAGGACTTTTAAAATTAATGGGATATAAGTCAACGAAAATATTTATTGGTTTTCGCTTTTAGGTATGTCATGATGGACAAGGTTCAAAATCAGGTGGGAACTATATTCCCAATATCCGATTAAGGGTTATATGACCTTTAAATTTTATTTTTATTTTATTGTTTTTGGTAAAGCTGCTGGCATGATCATCAGCAATCAGAGAAGGAAAACTCTGCATTTATACCAAAACCCTTGCCAACCCGTCTGCCAAGCGTGGTGAGTATGGCAATTACCTCTCATGTGATTGAGGGAGGCCCGTGCCCCAGCAGTGGGGACTTAAATGGGTTGATGATGATGATGATGATGAAATTTTATAAATCTATAAGCGTTTCTACCATTAGTTCGGCAGTGAAGGAAAGCATTACGAGGAAACCTGCACGTTTCGTATAGTTTCTCAAACTGCCGGATATAGTTTCTCAAACTGCCGGATATTCACAATTGTTCCTAGTTAATGAAACGAAAGCGACAAACAAAGCGTGTGAAAAGAATGGGTATACCTAAACATAAATTAATTAATTCATACAACATTCCATACATTGACCTGATTCCATACTTATTACGGATATCGGACAACAGAGGAATTAGAAATCTTTAGAAATACGTTATATCTACTCGTATTACTGCTAAACACTGTTTATACCAGCGCTGCCGCGGCATTTCTGTCGTGGCAGCACCATGCTGAGGCCAGGACCTGATTGACCTCACACTTCACACTAACTGTGTTTACCTACCTATCGTCTGTTCTCGTACTCACCTTTGTCTGTAGTATTAATGTGTCAATGTTACCTTATCTATGTTTACTAATGAATGTTCATTGTTAAATTATTTATTGTGATGGTCCTTTCTTTCGTTTCCACATCTTTGTCCAGGACTCCAATTCTCCTACGTGACATTAATTTCATACGACCATATATTCACACCAAAATATCACGAGCACGTGAATAGTGCTCCTGGAGTCCCAATTCTCGAGGTCGTCACATTTATTTTCATACAATATCACTAAAACATTTTTTTTTGGCTTTTCAGGTGATATCCGCCATGTTTCAAATATCACGAGCACGAGAATTGGGCTCCTGGACCCCAATTCTCGAGCTCGTGACATTTAATTTTCATACGACATATTAACACTAAAACATATATTTTTTTGTATGGTTTTCAGGTGATATCCGCCAAGTTTTAAAAATATCACGAGCACGAAAATTGGACTCCAGGAGCCTAATTCTTGGACTCGTGACATTTATCATACGACAGATATCACTAAAACATAGATTTTTGTATGGTTTAAAGGTGACATCCGCCATGTGTTCAAAATATCACAAGCACGAGAATTGGGCTCCTGGGGCCCAATTCTCGGGTTCAATCACTAAAACATAGTTTTTTTTTGTATGGTTTTCGAAATATCAAGAGCACGCATACCTAGAGAATTGGGCTCCAGGAGCCAAATTATCTAGCGTGGGAATAGAATTCACTACCTCGAGCATGAGGCAGGGTCGCCATCCGGTCAGTGCATTTCATATAGAGCCTCTTACCTGATGTGTCCCATACAGAGAAATTAACTCTATAGTCAGCGACTGTGCACGTGTAGCCATATTTCTCGAAACCAGTTGGAGTGTATGCCTGAAACAACACAAAACTATGATTAGATTGACCAGACCAGGATTAACCTAGGAAAGGGATTGAGTCTTTCTCATTCCTGGGAAGGGCTTTGCACCGCATGTGATCTTCGGGTAGTACTAATCAGGTGAGAATACAACCTTCTACAGTAGGTATAGGATAATGGATATTTAGGTTACTTTAATCTGAATTTCTTCATACGATTTATGTTTGACTTTATATCAATGTGACCATCATAGTGTCACTGTGTGACAATCAAAGTGTGACTTTAATGAAAATAAAAACAAATAAATAATGAAATAGTCATACGTACGTGAATAGTCAGGGCGCATCTACTACACTATCACAGTGTGACTATTACAGTGTGACTATTACAGTGTGACTATCACAGTGTGATTATCACAGTGTGACTATTACAGTGTGACTATCACAGTGTGACTATTACAGTGTGACTATCACAGTGTGACTATCATTTTCAGAATCCTACTGCTACACTATCACAGTGTGACTATCACAGTGAAATCAGAGTTTAACTATTAAGTATAGTGTGACCAATTGCTTCGACATAATTATGTAGGTAAGGTTTTTTCAATGATCAATGCTAAAGAGATTATGGCACGCGGGCGACGCCACGGGGAGGTTTGAGTGATTCGCCTCGACCTGAATAAAATATGATAAAACATAGGTAATATTAAAAATAAAATGAATTTTCAGTAGAATTACAGTTATAATAGGAAAAAATCTGTTTGGCGCCATTCCTCCGCACACAAGCATAACACTAATACCTACAATGTTAAATAGTTAAGACCTTCTTTTGTTAATGACACAGTAGATATATTTATCTACTGTGCTAATAATGAACTTGTTCTCTGTGAGAGAAATAAACGCTTTTATTTATTTATTAAAAAAAATAGAATCCAATTAGAATTTGTGTTTATTCGACTCATAAACACGAGGTAGAGGAAATTCCTGGGAATTTCCTTTTGCAAAAAGCTAGTAAATAGTCCAGGACATAACATAAATGAAAATAGTTTTCTCTTCCGGGTCCATTACAGAAAGCAGACGTTTGACGCGCGCCTCTGCACGGTAATGAACGTACAGACTCAAGCGGGGTTAAATCAACTGAGACTTTAAGGGTGCCTTAAAGTGGAGGAGATAGCGTTTATTTTTGCATAACTAGTGTGTCTGCCACGACCCCACTGTACAGTCACGTGCACTAATAAGTATACAATCTCATTCAAATATGAACCTTATAGTTTCGCCTTAAGAGTCGAGATGTTTACATTTCATTGCAGGCGACTCGTACACTAAAGCGTTCAACCATTATGCAGCATAGGTACCTCCATTGTTGGAATGTCACTGGAATCATCCCCGTATAGATGTAAACGGAAAAGATCGCTATTAGCGATAAGACATTGCACTAGGATGATACCATAGACTAACATCTGTAAACTTTGTGCAATAAAGTGTATCTACCTATACAAAAAATACCTTAAACAATCTAAACATTTTGCACTTTTCTTGATAATTTTTCATGTGGGTCCCTCACTTCGTTTCGCACACAATATTAGTTCCACCTTATTCCAATAGATGGCTCTTGGTATTGATTACATCGCGCAAGCCTTTTGTGTTTTAGGATTACATATAAGCGTTGCTGCTGTCTCGAAAATTACTTTGTTTTTTTTTTAATATCTATTGAATTGCTTGTGCCTTTTTTGATATTGTGTGCTGAAAATCGCTGTACACTTATGTCTTGCTCCATGGTAAAAGTGCAATGTTCTGCAAGTATTACCCGACTACACAGGGTGCTCTTAGCGCGAATGGGTATCGGAAAGAGATGAGGTCGGGAGTGGCTGTTAAAATCCGATGGCTTGTAATGGAAAGCGCCCTGAGAATGTAAACGAGCTGATGTCGGGCTTCGGGGTATTGTGCTTAAGTATATTTTTATTTGCAGTTTTGTCTGAGATGGGGATGGCGGCGATTTGAGCTTTGATAGTTCTGGGTAAGAGCGCACCTTCTATACATGGGGTTCAAAATGTGCATATTTCTACCATTAGCTCGTTCGTCTTAGTCTCGTCGTAAAAAAACGTAAAGAAAAAAAAAGGAAACTTGCATTGAAACGTGTGACCGTGATGGCTCCCTATTTATATGCCAAGCCAATGTCAAGATTCATCTCCAAAGCTGTCGCTTCGAAAGCCCGCTGTACGATTGGACCACGATTCAGGATTTGGGTAATCTGGTAATTACAATGAAGCGACTACCTGACCTTCGCAGCCTTATAACAGGAGAACTAGACCAATTGAATCAGGGTTACACGTTCCAGAATCTAACCAAAATGTGCATATTTTCCTTCACCGACGAGTTACTGGTGGAAATATGCATATAGATTTAAAAAATCTAGTGGTGCATGCACGGATTCGACCTCGACCCTCCACGTGGAAGGCGAGTTCTTATTCACTCAGCTACCATCGCTCTATACAAATCTCAAGGTTGTAAACGAAATAAAAAAATACCTTCTTAGGTATTTTTAATAAAGGATCTACCAATTCAAGAAAATCATTTTCCTCAGAAATCACGTTATTTTCTATCAAACAAATTCAATATTGCCAGGTAACTACTTTGAAACTAATTTCACATGAAACATATACAAATATGCCTTTGAAAACATTTTTGTTTTACTTATAGTCATGTGACTTATACAATATGAGCACAGATTGTAATAATTCCATGAGTAGGAGAAATGAATAAATTTTCATAATATTTATTCATGTGCTAAGGAGGTGGAAAACATTTTGTTCATACATTTTTTTTTCTTTGTGGACTCAATCACAAGTTTCATAATACAGATATACAGACATACATACTTAGTTATATAGTTGTTGTTTCTTGTATTTATTCTTCAATACTGCTCACAACGACCAGTATCTTTTCAATGCATTTGTCATTCTGTCTCTTTTCTTTCAATTTCTAATTTAGCTCCTTCTAATACAGTTGAGCAAATAGAAAATCCCATCTGCTCTGGTAGTAACTTAGACAATTTAACACGGGACGTGGCATGTGGACGATTTCCCCTCTGCCAAAGTACACGACCAACGTGATTCCACGTTGTTCGTGTACGCCATTTCGAATTCGTATCTGTCGCTGAGCGGAGCTCGTCAAAATGGTTGTTGTGCAGTTTTTACTTGCGAACAACGATCAGAGAAATCTAATTTATCTTTCTTATCGCGCATAAGTAATTCTGAATAAAATAAACGTTAATTCACAGAATAATAACATATTTCATCTATATTTTGCGACAGAAGTAACCCCAAAAGACAATAGGCAATATCGTGGTACGTTGACACGATCTTTCACGATCTTGATTAGTGTTGTGACAATGATAGAAAGAATGAATAATTAATGTTTCACTTTTTGACTGTTTTTATGTTACTGCCAGAGCAGATGAGCTTTTCTATTTACTCAACTGTATTAGAAGGAGGTAAAATAGAAATTGAAAGAAAAGAGACAGAATGACAAATGCATTGAAAAGATACTGGTCGTTGTGAGAAGTATTGAAGATTAAATACAAGAAACAACAATAAAAGTTATCCCCGCTCATTTGCTATTGGTTATTGAAGAGTCACTTCGGTTTCCCTTAGATTTCATCATCAGATCCTGACACGGTGACATGCAGGAGTACTAGGTAATCGCAACCTTTAGGCAGGATCTGAGAGACAGACCAAAAGGCACTATCGCGGGTGAAAAATCCGCTAGATGGCGTACTAAGAGGACAGGAGGTCAATGCTCCCCTCCAGCGACGTAACCACACGTCGCGAGCGCTACTGCTCCCTAGTGACGACGAGGGAAATGAGCTGGAAGTTACGCTGACCCAACCTCCACAAGACGGCGGGTCACCACCCCCACGACACCTGTCACCACTTTCACCTCTTCCGCCACTGCCACACCACACCATACTAGGCATACCACAGGCCCCTACAATCCTGCACGTCCAGTAGAAAACGGAAGACGACGGCCAGCAATGGCTCGACGGGACCAACTGAGGGAGATGTATGAAAGACAAACAATAATTGAAAAAAAATCTGCCACTACCAGTCAGTAAAAGAGCAAACTGACATGCAGGCCTCCTGGTCCATCTATAAGGTGATTGGTTATTTTTGAACTTGTCGCGGCACTAGTCAATAGGGAGTAGGTAGGCAGGTTACTTAGCTGAAGGAACTGTTGCCAAGGAGACTTTTATAAGGAACAAACGTCTTAAGATTTCAATAACACAAAAGGTATTATGTTTGGTATCGACTCGCAAGAAATTACTCACTTATTGGCCTTTATTTACTTACTGCCACAGATAAAATCACTAATAATATGTGCTCCAAATAAATATATTTCTTTTCTTCTCTTTCTTTCTATCTTTAATCATATGAATAAAATACATCATGATTCGTATTTAAAGAAATATTTTGAGACAACATTATGACGAGGATGAGACGTGGCGGCGGCCATCTTGGATCAATTTCCATCTAACATAGCTAACGGCCGCACTCAGAGACGTCATTTAAGCTAATATTCATTAACTTTAGTATCGGTAGTCTTTATCCTTATCAAAATAAGGGTCAATATTTTTCTTAAGTAGCCAACTGTTAATCAACGACTCTGAATGTGGCAGTTAAACACTTCCAAAACAAAATCGTTTCATCTGGTCGGAAGCTACGATGCCACACAGACACACACACGCACACAAAGACGCGTCAAACTTAAAACATCCCAGTCGATTTTTCGTCGGGTGTTAAAAACCGCGTGCGCCGCAACATAAGTGAGGCATTTTAAGCTACGCCAAAGCGGCGGCCGTTGCCTCTCGTAAGCACGACAGCATTGCTTTGCTTGTGTGTGTGTGTGTTGAAGTAAAGTCCAGCTCACGTTCCTCTAATTATTGCTTCACTTTAGATAACGTGTTTGAATAAGGCGTACCTAACCTGACGTGCGCCTGTTTGTACATATCTACCTACCTGATTTACACGTATTATGTACTATTTACCCGCTTTGTTCGCACATCCCTATACCGGTCTGTTTGCTTCCGACTATCCAATAATATTAGCTTGAAACACACGTCCAAAGCCTTTAAGGTGACGGGTAGGGCACACTAGCGACGCAAATCGATTTAAATAAATTTCAAGATTCTTAAATTAAAATTGATAAACGCCCATACCGTGTTTCTCCCGCTTTTTAATAATAATAACAAATATTTCACAACATCAGATACATTGATCTGACTCCGAGATAGGTAGCTCAAGCACCTGTGTTACGGATATCAGAATCAATAGTGGGATTACATATATATACATATAATACTTTTCTTTTCTAAATACATACTTATAATACATAGAAAACACCCAGACCAATACAAACAAACATGCTCATGCACACAAATATTTGTACTGTGCGGGGATCGAACCCGCAACCCTTGGACCAAAGGCAGCGTTCACTACCACTGTTCCAAACGGGTCGGGTTTTAACCCCCTTTAAGGGTGACTTTCCAATAAACACTCCCTCTCCTAGATGCTGTGGCCAATGAAGGATGAAGGATCTAAATGTATTATCAACTGTATTCTAATTAGTCAAAATGACTCAAAAATCATCATCTCCCGTCATCTACACAAAAAGTCACGGCAAATAGGTATTTAAAGTTCCAAGTATTTTCCTCCCCCAGCTGTTTTCATTTGTGTCGTACAAAACTTATCTATTATTAGCTTCGGGTAAGAATTCAACGCTTTTATACGCCGTTTATCCGGTATTGGGAGTTAAAGAGCTGCACGTGGATTAGATTTAGTTCTATGAATTAGCACTGGTTCTTGACGCTTTTAAAAGGGGTAAACATGAGTTTCATTTTTATATTCATTGTGCGGAACAGCAAAACAACATCACATACATTGTCTATTATTAAATCTGTTATTGTCCTGGTCCCAAACTCGACCGATTTTCTACTATTTATACCAAGAAGGTATTCGTTCACACGATGGGTCCTACTCGTAATGGCGGCCATATTCAAAGGTAATTAATTTAATTGCGCCTCATATTTCAAACACGGTCGGATATTAATCGCTGAGATGACGATTAATCAATTTAGTGATCACGATTTATTCTACTCGATGCTCGAGGGTGTACAGATATCTGAATCGAATGAAAAGTTTAATCTGTCATCAAACACCGTGTACGCCATGGCAGAGCCAAGCTTCGGCGTGAATGGGCCGGCTCGCCCGAGGCGTGATGTAGCGTCACAAAAAACCGGGGTGAAGCAGCGTTTGTGCTGTTCGCTACCGGGGGCCCAATCCGGGGGAAAGGGGGGTTTAAAAGGTTGACAGTGCATTAAGTGACCACATTGGCTCCGTTCAGACTTAACTCCGCGGGAAATCCGTCGCGTATCCGTTGCGCATCCGCGGCGTGAACGCTGCGCAGTCGCGACGCGCAGATGAGACGTCACAATTTCACTCCTCTTTGAAAACTCGCTATCCGCCAGAGTGGCAACTCCCTTCGTGTGTGTAACTGACCTACTTATGTTACAAAGTAGCTGTAAACAAACATGGCGTTATGGCAATAATTAATTTAAGACCTACTTACATCATTTCCCGAATCCTTTTTGACATTTATTAATAACTTTGCTCCGGAATAAGGGCTTGATGACAAATTTTCAACATAACATTTAATAATTTATCATTCCAATGCGAGAGGCCTGGATATTATTAGGAATTAAAAAAGTAACAGGACATAATAAGTACAATAGGCAAACTTAATTTACCTAGAACCGGCATATCCTTGTGGACCTGCATATAAACATAGACAACATTCTGTATCTTTCGGGTCCTTAAGAAACGTTTGGCCGTTAACTAAAATTATTGCACCTTTATACAGCCTTGCCTCGTCTGTGGAAGACGTGAAATGAGTTTGGCCAACATTCTGAAAAGAAAATATTTATTAAAGGTTTAATGGGAACGCGAATAAAAAAAACTTTGTTGAAAATCGGTGCTGTGCTTAGATTTGAGGTGAAAATTTATTTCCTAAACAGTTCCTTTCGTTGACTCCTATTCCCTGGTTACGTGTCTATCAATCGAATAAACTGTTAGGATGTATGTTGTTTTTGTAATTTACTATTATTTATTAATATTTATAGTTTTTTTTAATGTAAAATTTTTCCGCTGACTCTTGGTCTGCGCCTTTTTTATGCTAGTTTTTATTGTGTTAAAGAGTTTATACAGTGCTCCGCGTAACAAAAAAGCTTTCGCTCAGAAGCCCGGGGTACGCTTGGACCATGATTCAAGATTTGGAGAGTCTCCTAATTACAATGCAGCTATGAAGCGATTTCCGTCTGACCTTCGCAACCCTTTACAGGGGGACCAGACCTGCTGAATCACGGTTACACGTTTCAGAAACTATCCGAACCGTACGTTCTCTTCACTCAACACCGAGTTAATGGTAGAAATACGCACATCGATTTGAACCACTGAGCTGCCATCGCTCCGTATTCCAAAAGTCGACGCCATATTCCAAAAGGAAGAAAAAAAATGTTTAGACACGTTCCCTCTTATTCCAAAACGTGGTTTAAAATTATTTGTGGGATTAATAATGGGAATAACTGAAGAACTAGAATAAACACTATTACAAAACTAAGTTTAACGCTATTTAGTATATCAACTATAATACTTAAGTAAAATCACCCGGACCCCTAGTTTAAAATGAGAACTAAAATAATAACCTTAAAATATGGATTCAGTAACCATGACAACTTATCCCTGCGACAGTTCATTCCGTGTTACACTAAAGTTATTTGGGAAAAAGTAGTTAATTTATTATCTTTTATCCCAAAAATATAAGCAATTCCTATGCATATAACTTGGAAACCTTACTTAGGTCAATATTTTAATTTATTGTTGCTTAAAAACAATTCTAAAATATTTTTACTTCAGACAGCAAAATAAGGTTATTTAAAATGAAATGTCACTGAACCACACTGAACGAATGATTAAATGATTCGATTAATTTTGACACTATCCTACGGTACTAAGTTGTCTATGGTTAGTCGAGGATTTGTAATAAAATTTTAAGGACTAATATTATTCCGTAATAATCATGAACTTGCTAGTTTAGGATTAAAAACGGTATCAGAGTAGTTTTTTGTAATAAGAGGGGTTATGTCACTGCAAAATAAAGTTCTAAAACGAATTAAGGGCGGGCCACTAGTACAGATATAATTATGTTTTTAAGTCCGAAAAATTTATTCACGCCAAAAGCGGCCACTTATGGCAATAATTCAAAATTCAAGTGCAAAAGCAGACCAAACAGTTAACTTTAAGTATTAAATAAATAGTATAGGTGTTTGCCGAGAGGTTGTAACCCCGAAATTGTTTAAAATAGATCCGGTTTAGTAGCTAAAAATCAAAATCGATTGGCGTCGCTAGTGTGTCCTACCCGTCACCTTAACACGATGTACGTACATAAAAGATTAAATTTCCATACATTATACTCACACATGGTTTTTGTTTGTATTATATTATTTGTAATCTACCTATTTTAGTTTATTAACTATTAAAATTAATTCATATATGTTTGAATAACTCATATAATGTTTTCAACGCAACATCCAACATCCCGTATGGTCTAGTGGCTAGGATACCTGGCTTTCACCCAGGAGGCTCGGGTTCGATTCCCGGTACGGGAATATTCGGTTACACTTTTTTTTCGTTCACGGACAAAATTAATTTCACGTTGGACTGTAACTTGATTCTCTTACCTTAATTTCAACAAAAAATTTCCTCCATCTAAAAATATAAGGTATTTTTCATATATAGGGTGACTTTGCCATTTTAATGTTGAAATATTTCTCCAAGTATTTAATTTAGTCTACCCACGCATCTGTGTTATTAATTCCATTATATTCCTGTCTTTATATCAATATTTTTTAGTAACAAAAAGGAGCAACTTATTGGTATTATTTCTTTGATTCATTTGTGATTTGCAATAAAATTAGAAACAAATCGCTGACCATCAGGTGACTCGCTTGCTTGTTTGCCTCCCTTTCTCATAATTTTTTTTAAATAAAACATCAAACAATAAGAAATTTCTACCAGGCTTTATATCTAAACAACCTAATGTTTATTATTTTGACGTTTCGTTCCTCGTTAATGTCAAAATTTGGCGGGAAAGCTCCTACTCAAGACTGCGGTATTATTTAACATAATAACAAAACAAATGGCTAACATTAATATGTACATTCTCACATGGATATTGCGAAGTTTCGGGCCGAAACATTCCCTGTGGAACTTTGGGAATTAGACATCTTGTGTATAAATTTAGTAATACTGCCTCTACGTAAATGTAATGAAGAAACAATTTATAACTACTCAGAGACATCTAAGTACCCATGGGTATTTTAAACATGTGCTAACATAGGACATATTAGTAAACATTACATCCCTTTAACCACGTCAACAACACGAACAACATTTTTTTTTAATCACCTTGCCGTAACACAGTTTAAAACAAGCACGGGAGGTAAGAGTTCCTAATTATCTGCTATATTCTGTTCTATTAAGTTGTGTCAAAATAAGGATTGTAACAAAATAATGTATACATTTGGCTAAGTTCTAAATTTATGAAATAGTAATTAAGTAGATTGTGTAAGTGTACTTTATTATTATTATACTATGTAAAAATGTAATACATTTGATTATTTTAAAACTATTTATAAGTACTTATGTATAATTTACAATGTAAATTCATATAAATGTTGATATATAAAATATACAAGAAAAAAAAATCTTTTTAATCAGTGGCTGCTACTGGTGTTGCCCGTGGCGAACACATAATAACTCTGCCAGTGTCGAGTGATTAGAGAGACACGTTATTTTAATGGTGAACAACATTTATTTGTTCTAGGACTTTCGGATATTTAAACTTTCAATACGTTGGTCACGTGACTTGTTCATTATGGCAGATGGAAAAATGGTTGACGAATCATCAAAAGTCGTCAAAACAAATAATGTTGTTCAGAATGTTTAATAAAAGTCGTGGTTAAAGGTTTGAAAATGTTCACCCTGTATAAATAATCGTCTTTTAATCAAGTATTTTAAATAACCAGGGAAGCCCTTTCAGGGAAAGAAATTTGCTTAAAAAATTAAAAAAGTAAACCAATCTTGTCTCATACACAGTTTTATGAAGCTTCAAAACCGATTTACATTTCTTTACTAACGATTTACTGAAGATCGCGGGAATCCATTGGATGCGGGAGGCACAGGACCGATCTATGTGGAGAACATTGGGGGAGGCCTATGTCCAGCAGTGGACGTCTATTGGCTGAAATGATGATGATGATAATAAATAATAAATAAATAGTTCACAACATCACATACATTGATCTGACTCCGAGATAGGTAGCTCAAGCACTTGTGTTACGGATATCAGAATCAACAGTGGGATTACAAATATATACATATAATACTTTTCTTTTGTAAATACATACTTATAATACATAGCAAACACCCAGACCAATACAAACAAATATGTTCATGCACACAAATGTTTGTACTGTGCGGGGATCGAACCCGAAACCCTTGTATCAGAGGCAGCGTTCACTACCACTGTTCCAATCGGGTCGTCAAATGATGATGATTCATGCACGATTTTAGCATATTTGGCAATAGCATTCGGCTATAAAAAATGGGCAAATGTAATCTTTTAAACTGTTCTAATTGTTGACCAAATTCTGGCCGTACACATTCAAGCCCCAGTTTGTATGAGAAACGGATTTCTCCTTTTGAATGTTGATGACGACTCAAGCTCGCTTTTCACCTTCTTTGGTGGCGTTTGGCTCTAGCTCCTAGTTGTACATACGACGAACAAAAAGGCTAATGATCAACGCATGCGGCACTGAGAATAAAATTTCCTTACTCAACTCCTTTGAATACTCAGCATGACTCAGAATAAAAAATACTTAACCCTAAAAAAAATCGATATGCAATAGACGTAAGGTGTTGAAAAACTTATTAAAATTTCACTTCATTTTATAATCTTTCTTTCGAAGAGATATTTCCCGTGAATTTCAAAAACAAACCCTATTTTTAAAACATCAACAGAGGTGAAAGAAAGTTAGTCTTAAAACAACAGCTGGTCACCGAGCTATGAACAAAGTATCCAGTCTACAGAGACCTCTTAAATCCATAGAGGACCAACCTAAGAAGAGTCAAGAAAGACTGGTGGGCAGGTGCCGTAAACCAGTATAGATAGATCTCTCTTGAGGAGATGAGCCGATTTTTAATAGGGTCTTGGTTAATTGGTTAATATTGACTAGTATACTGAGACCCAAATATTCCGTGTAGGAGTAGCCAGTGAAGGGTCAAGGAGGTTTGGTGGCAAGGTGTTGTACAACCAGTGTAGATAGACCTCTCTGGGAGAAATCAGTCTTTGTTTCTAGGGGTCCTGCTTATCAGGGTAACTTAATCAGGCAGACTTGATTGGAGGCAGCGTGGGAATATTATTGTAGGATGTACGGGATGGCGTTTTTTTAATAATGTCAACGCTGAACACATGTTTTAAGTTGGGTCACCAGAAAGACCACCTACGGATTTGTTTATTCATTACATTTAAATAACGTGCTTGATTGTAAACATAAAACAAAATGAATAATAATGTACTCATTAGAATATCTTAGTGTACAATAGCTCCAAAATATACTAGTCATAAATTCAGCCAATAGACGTCCACTGCTGGACATAGGTCTCCCCCAATGTTCTCCACGCAGATAGTAGTATTATTTACATAATCTCCAAGCACTTATGTATGAATATCGAAATGTACGGTCAGCGAACGTAGCGCTGTACCATTTAGCCAGCAAGACCGATTGCCTTTTAGCAGTTATGGATATTATACATACAGGGTAGGCTACAAATATTTGTTAATCATCATCAGCAACCTACACTCGTCCACTGCTGGACATAGGTCTCACCTAATGCACGCCACTGCTCCCGATTTTCGGCCACTCTCATCCAGCCTACACCAGCCAGCCTTCGAATGTCGTCATCCTATCTTGTCGCAGGGCGTCCTGCACTACGCTTACCGTGTCGCGGTCTCCACTCAAGGACTTTACGGCTCCAACGGCTGTCAGTTCTGCGGCTAATATGACGAGCCCACTGCCACTTCAGTTTGCTAATTCGGTGGGCTATGTATTATTTGTTAATAATTTCTATAATAAGTAAAAAAAATAACTATAATAAGTAAAAACAATATTTTTTAAATGTCTCTTAATTGTAACAATCAATATAAATTACGTGGCGGCGCTAGTTTCGTCGCAGTGTCGCCTTAAAGCCTCTTTCTAAATTTAGATCTTTTGCTTTCCAAGAAATAATATGACTTCGGAGGGATATTATTCATCATATTCCAGGTTATATTTGCCCTTTTTATTAAATTATTCAAGTTTGTGATGGATCACGTAAACATAAGGATGAATAAACAAACGAAATTTCGTAAAATTAGAACTGAAACGTTCTAATGTAAAAAAAACACGCAAGCTCTACCGTAGGAGAGCCACGCTACGACATGATTGACCGGGGTGATACCACGGCCTTACAGAATACCGGCGTGAGACAGCACTGTGCTGTGTTTCGCTGCGTGAGTGAGGTTGGCAGCGCATTTGTGACTCCACTGGTGTCGCGGGTGTCCATAAGCGGCGTCAATCGCTTACCATCAGGTGATCCGTCTGCTCGTCTGCCACCTATCACATTAAAAAAAAGCTCACATAAATAAGTAGACTTTAGATTTTAATCATGGTTACACGTTTCGAAGAACTATTAGAAACGTACAGGTTTTCTCACGATTTCTTCTGCCGAGCTAACAGTAGAAATACGCACAATAAACTAGAAAAACAAAGGTGCATATTCGGATTCAAAGCATACATTCAAGATGGTAGCTCAGTAGCTGCCAACGCTCCTAAAATATACCATTTATGTTTTAATATCTTGAACACCCTTGGCAAAGTAACCGCTAACCAATTAGGTAGCTAATAAAATAATTAATTTGAAACTCCCACATTATAATGTACCAAAGAGACGGGAGCACGATTAAGTTCATTATAATTAAGTACCTGTATAACATTTATGAACGATGTTACTGGAGAGAATTGGAAAATTGTCATTATGCAAGGGACTTTGTTTCAACGAAATATTATTAAAAGTAAGTAGGTAAGTAAACATTTATCCTCTTATTATTAAAAACTGTAAAATATTTTTCATCATCATCTTTCGCAGTCCACTGCTGGACGTAGGCCTCTCCAATTGTTCGCCACTGTGATCTATCCATGGCTTCTCGCATCCAGCTCTTGCCAGCCATCCTACGCAGATCGTCCCCCCACCTAGCCAGAGGGCGCCCTACATTACGTTTGCCAAGACGCGGTCTCCACTCTAGAACTCGTTTACCCCATCGGTTGTCGGTTCTGCGGCTAATATGGCCAGCCCTCTGCCTCTTAAGCTAGCTAATCCGGTGAGCAATGTCGATGACTTTGGATCTCTGCCGTTAAAGTCATGTTTAATGAACATGTTCTACCGGAACCGATTGCAATTCACGGTGCCGTCCTCGAAGCTGTTCAAAAATACGTATACCTCAGGCAGACTTTGCAATTGGGTAAGAACAACTTCGAGGATGAGGTGAATAGGAGAATCCAGTTAGGTTGAGCAGCATTTGGAAAACTACGTCGTGTCTTCGTATCGTCGATACCACAGTGCCTAAAGACAAAAGTCTTCAATCAGTGCGTCCTACCCTTCATGACATACGGAGCCGAAACGTGGACACTTACGGTACGGCTGGTCCACAAGTTAAAGGTCGCTCAGTGGGCTATGGAACGAGCTCTCTTCGAGATCGAATCCGAAATGAATTGTTATTAAGCAACAATAAATTAAAATATTGAACCAAGTAAGGTTTCCAAGTAATATGCACAGGAATTACTTACTTATATTTTTGGGATTAAATCCAAAAAATATATTAACTACTTTCTCACAAATATCTTTGATGTAAAACGGAATGAACTGTCAAAAGGATAAGTTGTCATGGTTACTGAATCGATATTTTGAGGTTGTTATTTTAGTACTCATTTTAAACTCGGGGTCCGGGTAGTTTAACTTAAGTATTATAGTTGATATACTAAATGCCGGTAAACTAGGTTTTGTAATAATGTTTACTCTAACTCTTCAGTTATTCCCAGTATTAATCCCACTACTTATTTTTAAAACGTTTTGGAATAAGAGGGTTATTGACCACATACAAGATATATGTCAGAAATAGTCAACCAAAAACAAATATGTAAAATAAGTTAATACATAAACTAGTGACCAAAGAAGAAAAAATGTAGAAGGTGCTTCGTAGAGACATTGCCAGTCTAAGTGTTCTCTACCGCCTCTATAATGGGGAATGCTCTGATGAGTTATTTCAACGTATCCCATCCTCCCCTTTCCACATCCGAACAACACGTGATAGCGTTGCCATCCGCATACCATCCAGACAATGGCGGCGCGCACCAAGAGGTTTGGCTGCTCGTTCCTGCCCCGAGCCATCAAGACATGGAATGCCCTCCCAGCTCATGTGTTTCCTCCTTCATACAATGAAGGGTCTTTTAGGCGGGGCGTGAAGCGGCATCTCAGCAGGCCATCAGGGTGAGGATGGCAGACTCAATGGGTACTGGGCCTGATGGCAATAAAGAATATCTATATATTTATCTTTATCGGTCTCAGCAACTTCTAACCCAATGAACATACAAAATAAAAGTATGGTGAATTCTCATTCAAAGACACATTCCATCATAAATCCGAAACGATGTAATTACTTCCAACTCCATCATGGAATTATGTGCCTTAATGAATAATGAGCCGCAAATTAAATTAGGACGAAAGTTGCGTACCTGACTTAGAACAAAGGGAGCCTACGACTGAATCACGCGCACAAATTAGAACTCACTAATTAAATGGGAGGATGTAAATATAGATTCCGTTAACTTCTGTGGAAAGTTGCTAAGAATTGAAACAATGGTTGAATCTTTATTAGTAGGTAATGGCAGACGCGTTAATTTAGAGGATAGGTAATGTTGAGGGAATGTTTCGGAGATTTCTACTACCAATAATTCTGAATGGCAGATCGGATATCAGAAGCCTAATTCTCGGGATTTCGATATGAAAAAAACATGGCGGATATCACCTGAAAACCATACAAAAAAAACTATGTTTTGGTAATATATATCGTATGATATTTACATTTATCATCATTGTCGAGGATAGACCTCCATGCTGCTTAGACGCCCTTATAAATAGAAAAGTATTTATTTGACGTCTTCTTCTTCTTCCGACGTTTAGGCCTATCATATGTAAATTTTATGTTACTTTCTAGAATTTTATTTTGTTAATATATTTATTTTACTTCCCTTACCGGGTGTCTCCTTTTCTGTCTGCCACAATCATACAGCATATATCACTAAATATCGTTTTTTGTATGGATTTCATGTGACATCCGCCATGTTTTCAAAATATCACGTCCCGAGAATTGAGCTCCTGGAGCCCAATTCTCGCAATTTTTTTTCATATCGAAAATCCCGATATTGGGCCTCCACTCCAAATCAATAAATGCGATTGTACGAATACATTTATTCATTTTTGACGTATTTTGAATGCGATTTTATGTCAAAAACACAAGAATTAACCCCCTGAGAGCTTGTTACTCGTGCACTCGACAAGACATTGAAGTAGAGTTAGAAATTTGTATGGACGAATGTATGAAATCTTTAACTACAATGTCGAGTGCAAGAGAATTGCCCCTCTGATAAGTATTAAGCTACTGTTATACATGCGCAAAAGTAGCATCCTACCGTGAGAAAACCACGCTCCGCCATGAATAGGCCGGCTCGACCGGAGTTATATATACCACAGCCTCACAGAAAACCGGCGTGCTGTGTTTCGCTGCGTGAGTGAGATTACCGGAGGCCTAATCCAGGGGTAAATGAGGGTTTAAAGGTTGGCAGCTCGCTTGTTACTCCATTGGTGTCGCGGGTGTCCATGGGCGGCGGCAATCGCTTACCATCAGGTAATCCGTCTGCTCGTCTACCAACTATCACATAAAAAAATACTTAAAAAGCATGCTAAATATGAACATGCTTAATGAACTGTCCACATTTGCTATCAATAAGCATGCTATTAGCCATCTATTAGCATGCTTAAAAATAAGCAAGCCTGTCTACACGTGCTAAAGCACTGCGCCACACTCCCCCTTAAACCCGCTCTACAGGGAGCATGCTCAAGAATTGACCGGCGTGCGATTTTTGAGCATGCTCAAAATTAGCTTGCTCAAAATTAGCTTGCTCAAAATTAGTTTGCTCAAAATTAGCTTGCTCAAAATTAGCATGCTCAAAATTAGCATGCTTATTAGTAGCACGTCCGTACACACATGCTACTAAGTAGCACTTAAGTAGCACGACTGACCGGATGGCGCAATTGGTAGTGACCCTGCCTCTTACGCCAAAGGTCGTGGGTTAGATCCCCACCCTGGACAAACATTCGTGCGATGAACACTTGTGTTTGTTCAGTGTCTGGGTGTAATATATGTATTTAAGTACATATTTGTGTTCCTCTGTTGTCTGATATCTGTAACACAAGTGCTTAAGCTACTTAGTACGGAATCAGGTCAACGTATGAGATGTTGTGAGAATTACTTGCTCAAAAGTAGCATGCTTTAAGCATGAAAATAAACATGGATAACAGTACCTTTATTCTCAAACCAAATCTTCCAAACCGTGCTTTGAATAAGAAACCTTCTCTGTTGTGAAAGCAACACCTTCTAACCATCAAATTGGAGTGCCAAACACTAAATTAACCTTACGTCACATAATGGTGATTAAAGCCAGGGTTTCAACCCCTTAAATATTTGCCCTTCTTAACCCCACGCCATAAGATTGAAATTCGCCCGTCTTAAGTGAATTAAGTAATTACTTTCAAGCACTTCTACCTCGTGGTGGCCTTTTATGTCCAGAAGCATACTTGACCAAATTAAGTGGGACCCAATTTACTTAGCTGATGGGCCTAATGTAGGTACATTTAGATCCCTTTAGGTAGGTGCTTCATTAAAATTTAATTCATTAAGGGATGATTCGACCAACATGGTGCAGATAGGGATAAGGGAATAATTATCTGCAGAATAATTTACTACGTTACATTACTTTCGTAATAAACTCAATTGTGTTCGTTCAAAGCACGGTTTAGCTACAATACGTCTCATGAGTGAATGAACGAATGATAATAATATATGTGTATCAGCCTATATACTGTCCCACTGCAGGGCAAAGGCCTCCATCATAGAAATCAAGTTATCGCTACTATGACGGGATTAGGATTAATCACCACGCTTGCCAAATGCGGATTGGTGATCACAAACTCGAGCTGTATTCGAAAAATTCCAACCATACTTTTCGCCCGACCCGGAAATCGAACCTAGGACCCCGAGTTCACGGCCCGGTACTTAAACCACTAGACCAACAGGGCGTCAATGATAATATAAACCGGCAAAAAACAATATTGAAAGCGGGTTATTTTTGTTTTTTTTTATGTGATAGGTGGCAGACGAGCAGACGGATCACCTGCCGGTAGCCCGGCGCCCATGGATAAACGCGACACCAGTGGAGTCACAAATGCGCTGCCAACTTTTATACCCCCTTTCCCCCCGGATTGGGCCTATTTTATAGGGCGATTAGAATAATGTAATAATAGTTTGGAGCAAACTATTGCTCAAAAAGCTAATTATGACCATTGCTTACTTGTTTTAGCTATCAGTTTTTAGTTAACCACTGATAAGAAAATGGCCCTTAGCGACATTTCACATTTTCCACCAGCTAAAAACAGACGTCGCTCTGTGAAACAAATCAAAGCATAATTACAACCAGACACAGTTCTGAAACAAACTCTCATCTTTTATCCCCTTTTTAATACTTCCGAACGCAGCCCGTGTTGATTGCCTTAACAAACACTTCGTTTCCGAACTATACCAATGTTGAACGTAACGACAAAGCACTGCGATGCCACGCCACGGTAAAAGAGACTTTATTACGAGTGCAGTAAGTGATACAGGGGTGTATGTAGGTGGTGTGTTGGTATTTTGTTCTCAGTGCCGCATGCGCTGATCATTAGCCTTTTTGTTCGTCGTATGTACAACTAGGAGCTAGAGTCAAACGCCACCAAAGAAGGTGAAAAGCGCGCTTAAGTCGTCATCAACATTCAAAGGAGAAATCCGTTTCTCATACAAACTGGGGCTTGAATGTGTACGGCTAGAAATTGGTCACCAATTAGAACACTTAAAAAGATTACATTTGCCCAATTTTTATAGCCGAATGCTATTGCCAAATATGATAAAATCGTGCATGAATCATCACCATCATCATCATCATTTCAGCCAATAGACGTCCACTGCTGGACATAGGCCTCCCCCAATGTTCTCCACATAGATCGGTCCTGTGCCTCCCGCATCCAATGGATGCATGAATATATTGGAGGTTATGTGTTAATTGTTGCCATATCTACATGAATGGTATTTGTAGACTGTATTTTATTGATTTGATGGATTTAAAGGAAGGTTTGGTTTAATTAAAAAGTATTCATGGTGTTAATTATTAATTATTCTTCCAGTTCATTCTCGAGAATTAAGAAATACATTGACTAAAATGTCATCCAAGCAATGTACTAACTGTGCGAGGTGCAACAAATTCTCTTATAATGGATAGCATAGCTTCATCACTCAATATGTGGCTCCCAATCGCATTGCAGCGATCCATTCATTATCATCATCATCACCAGCAACCCACACTCGTCCACTGCTGGACATAGGTCTCCCCTAATGCACGCCACTGCTCCCGATTTTCGGCCACTCTCATCCAGCCCACACCAGCCAGCCATCGAATGTCACCATCCCTTCTTGTCGCAGGGCGTCCTGCACTACGCTTACCGAGTCGCGGTCTCCACTCAAGGACTTAACGGCTCCAACGGCTGTCAGTTCTGCGACTAATATGACCAGCCCACTGCCACTTCAGTTTGCTAATTCGGTGGGCTATCCATTGCTATTCCACAATTACTGCAAAGGCTCATGTTGTACATTCAAACACGCTAACCTAAGACGCTAGCGATCGTCAAGAAGGCAAGTCCAAGTTGTCCAGTGTTAGCGACAAAGGTTTATATGAGCAGCAGGTACAGTGCCAAGTATTCAAGCAAATGTTCAGCCAGGAAGGAATCGCAGTCGGTGTCAGGTATTCGAGCACAAGTCGTAAAAATAAAATCCAGAAAAACCAAAAGAACATTCTTTTTTTTAACAGTGGCTGCTTCTGGTGTTGCCCACGGCGAACACATAATAATAAATCTGCCAATGTCGAGTGATTAGAGAAAAAGAACATTCACTTACGAGAGCATTGATATAAATACTACGAGAAACGAAAAGCGAATGACATCAAGTGACAGGACTGACATTGCATTCTCTAATCGATGCTGTAATCTGTTGCATAGATATGGAACAGATGCGCAATAATGTTATGGTAGTCGCTGAAAACCAGCGTCTAGGTTGGTCTCTTGGATCAGCACCGACTAATGCTGAGCGGCCGCCTGTTTGGCGCATACAGGGATAATGTTGTCCTACTTTTCATTAATGATTTATGTCTAGGTTATATTTCTAATTAAGTTTCCTTGTTTTGTATTGTGCCAATTAAAGTTTTCATTAATTCATTCATTCATTCATTCATTCATTCTTTCATTCATTCATTCATTATGTTATTGAAGCCAGTAAAAAATTGAAAAAATAGTGCATAAACGTTTATGAAGTATTTTTGATACTGAAAAATAAATAATTATGGAATTAACTTAAGTAGGCCAAAGCCAGTTCCGTTGTTATTTAAAGAGGAATATACACATTTTTTGTAAAATAAACAATTTTTCTGGTATATAATTTATCCATGCACAATCAGGCCCAAAACCGATTGTCTCCTTTAAGCTTTATGCTCAAAGACACAAGGAATCTCAAATTTTAGTTGCGTGTTTTTCCGCGAGACTTCTTTCGTGGCACGGATTCTAATAATAGGGGTTTAAGTATGAAGTTGCCGTTTTTTTCTAGACACAATTAGATGTATATAAATATAAATAAATATAAATATTTCACAACATCACATACATTGATCTAACTCCGAGATAGGTAGCTCAAGCACCTGTGTTACGGATATCAAAATCAACAGTCGGATTACAAATATATATATTATAATACTTTTCTTTTGTAAATACATACTTATAATACATAGGAAACACCCAGACCAATACAAACAAACATGTTCATGCACACAAATGTCTGTAACCCGCAACCCTTGGACCAAAGGCAGCGTTCACTACCACTGTTCCAAACGGGTCGTCGTATAACTCGTCGTATAAAAGACAGGTTAATACTAACATCACTATGAATAATGAACGTATTGAAGTCATTGATTCAACAGTTTTCCTTGGCATTACCATGGATGCCAAATTGCAATGGGGTCCCTACGTCGCAGCCTTGGCGGGAAGACATAGTTCCGCCGCGTATGCGGTTAAGAAGATTAGACATCTGACCGATATTGAAACCGCGAGATTGGTTTATTTTAGTTATTTTCATAGTGTAATGTCTTATGGTCTCTTGTTGTGGGGGTCTGCTGCTGATATACAGACTATATTTGTATTGCAGAAGAGGGCCATCCGCTCCATATACAACCTTAGACCTCGCGATTCGCTAAAAGAAATATTTAAGAGCATTAACATCTTAACCGTAGCTTCTCAATACATTTTAGACTGTATTTTGTACGTGCGAAAGAACATGGATATTTTTTCGAAAAAATCTGATTGTCATGGTTTTAACACTAGAAATAAACACAAGCTCGCGATTCCAAATCTGAAACTTCAAAAAATTAATAATTCATTTGTTGGTCTAAGTATTAAAATGTACAATAAGTTGCCACAAAATGTTATTGAGTTACCAAAGCATAAATTTAAATCTCACGTGAAGGCCTGTTTAATGAGTAAAGGATACTATAAAATTGTAGACTACCTAAATGATAAGGATTCATGGACATAATGACCTCCATGCCTGCACACTTGTAGCATTTTCATATATATTTACTTTTAGGAAATTATTAATATTATATAATTACTCATTTTTAATAAATTAGGCTTAGCAGCATTTATTACTGTATAAAAATTGATTTATATTGACTATTCAATAATTGACAAGATGCTAACCACCTACTACTATTGTACACCTCGTCCTGCAGTTTATTAGTGGTAGCTGCAGGATTAAGTAACTACTACTCTTTGTGACCTATTAGGGGAACCTAAGTAGTCATGCTCACTCAAATGTCTCTGAGGTGGTGGTGCTATGTGGCGGGTCATTACATTCCCTCTAATATGGTTGAGTGAAATGATGGCTGACACATACGTCATACTTGTGAACAGGTGCCACCTTTGGGGACTGGTCTGCTTCGGTTTACCTCATAATATTCATTTTATTAATAATTCCTTTATTTTATTTTGTGTAACAATTGAACTGTATGGCTTGGTATGATGATGACACAACATTGTATGAAAATTTGGCGATTAAAAAGAGTAACTGGCGAGTTTCTTGCCGGATCTTCTCGACCAGAAACAACTTTCCGAGCCGGTGGTAGAATCGCATTATGTTTATTTATTTCTTTAGTATATTTTATGTATCAACATATTTATGTATTAACATGTAAATTATACATAAGTACTTATAAATAGTTTTAAGTCATTCAAATGTATGACGATTTGTAAGTGCTGTGTACAAGCCTATGCAAATAAAGAATTATTTGACTTGACTTGACTTTGACTCCTTTCCTAAGCAAAAACACCATAATATGATTTTATTTCGATTTAAGGTGACGGGTAGGACACACAACCTCTCCAAAAACACTTATACTTTATTAAATAACCATGCAAAAATGTTAGGTCCAAGTACAACGCGTACGCGAAAAATTTATTCACATCAAAAGCGGCCACTTTTGGCGTGAATCAATTTATCGCGTACAAAAACTGACCCTACATTTGTGTATGGTTATTTAATAAATAGTATAAGTGTTTGCCACGAGGTTGTAACCGAAATTGTTTAAAATAGATCCGGTTTAGTAGCTACAAATTAAAATCGATTGGCGTCGCTAGTGTGCCCTACCCATCACCTTAAGACTACATTAAGACCTTTGGTGTGTCCATGTTAAGATTTCGTCAGAAATTGCACACCCAAATCCGATCACTGGTTTATTTTTATTTATTTAATTAGTTAATTACATCTTTTTATATAAGGATCGGTATTATCATAAGCTAATTAATTATTGACCAAATAAAATTTTACCGCCTTAAAAAAAGGAGGTTCTATGGTCGGCTATATACTTTTCTTATTATTTTTTTAAGTATGTTCATCAATTTCTCCGCCAATTGTAGACCGATTTGTACAAATCTCTTTTTATGTGAAAGAACACATTCATAAGTTGGTCCCATTTTCATCATGTCAGGATCTGATGAAGGGATCTCAGAGAAATCGAGGGCAACTCGCAAAGTTTAAAGGCACATGATTTTTTTTTTTTATCAAAGATGCTCCAGTATTTGCCAAAAAATGAGACACTAAAAGCATGAAAAAAATTTATATTAAAAAAAAATATTTTTTTTGTAGCAGTCCCTCGAGAAAAGGTACTGACTTCGGTAACACCTTTTCTCGAGTGCACTGTTATAAAATGCTATGTGAAGTGTATGAAGTCTTCAAAATATTATTTTAAACTTTCTAGTTCGTGGTTTTTGAAGGCGAATTTTTTTCTCTTTCTATAGTCAATCGCCTAATTACAAGTTAACTTAATATCTCCTAAATGGGTGGCCTATGTAGTAACTCGTAGAGATAGATTCCAGGAAGGCTCACACTCCATTGGGCGGCCGTCACTCATACAACCGTTAGTAGGATACAGCGTGTTCCACAAGAATGAAAAGATGACGTCTCATGGCGAATATGTTCCACAATAATGATATATTTATTGTTGGACATGAAATCGACTTGTTTATGCGAGAAATACAGTAAAAATAACATTGTATTGAAATTTTTGGCGATTAAAAAGAGTAACTAGCGAGTTTCATGCCGAATCTTCTCGTCTGAATCAACTTTCCGATTCCGGTGGTAGAATCACATTAAATATGTTTATTCATTTCTTAGGTTACTTTATGTATAATAAATAGTTATAATTTCTAATGTATGAAGATTTGAAAGTGCTGTATGTATACAAGCCTATGCAAATGAAGATATTTTGAATGGAATTGAATTGAATCAAGCACAAGGACATTCTCTGTTTTGGTCCAGTATTTTTTGCAGTATTCTGTGTACTTGCTATCCTGAGTATTTATGCCATAGTATGTCACTAAAGCAGTATGGTCATTGTCTTTGGTTTTATTTGACTTCAAAAATCAACATCTTCCTAGGTTTTAAGTGAATTAACCAACAAAACAAAATAATTTTCGCTATGCCAAATTTTGAAATTCGAACATCAGGGGTAAAAAAAGATTTTTAGCAAAAAATCTTTTTTTTACAAGAGTAAAAAAAGATTTTTAGCCGGCACTTTCATTTTTGGACCAAAATAAGTGAAATCCAAGGATCACTGTTTTAATTAGGAATTAAACGAACTTACTAAACTGACTGAGACAGCATCATTTCGTGTGCCGCTGCTAAGTAAAATTACTAAATCGTCTTCGGTTTTGGTCTGCAGTATAATTTAAAATCTACCAAACCACTTAATAATACAAAAGGTTTGATAATAGCTTATTCGGAACACCCTGTCTATAAATGAAAAACAACCGCCCTTTTGAAAGGTTCGCTTTCTTATTTTACCTCCGCCGCCATATTTGGCAGCCATGTTTTTTCCTTTCCAATGAATTGTTAACATTCTCTGGCGCCTGGTTTTTTACCTTTGAGAGAACGCCCACTGGTTTTCACTGGGTGCAGTGGTTCACGATTCATTTGCTTTGATGAAAAAAATTTGAACTATTCCCGGTATTTTTCTTCCGAATCTATTTAAATACCAGAAATTCAATTTGACAATGCACAACGGTTTTTTTAAAAGTAAGATGAACAAATGTAAAACTTGTGTAGTAGGAAGTTCGTTTTTAATTTTGTAGGTTCCTTTTTATGTAATAGGTGGCAGACGAGCAGAAGGGTTACCTGTTGGTAAGCGATTGCCGCCGCCCATGGACCGCACCCACATGCAACTTCGCACCACTAGCAACGCTCTTCCGACACCACTCATGGAGTCGGAAGTGCGCTTTTAAACTCCCCTTTCCCCGGTTGGGCGCTCCGGTACCGTCACTCATAATTATTTGCCTTATTTTATAAGAAACACGATTCCTGTTAATTTTTATTTGAGCCACTTTTGTTCTCAGCATACGACTTTTGTTGGAGACCAACAGAGATACAAAGCATAGCTCCGATTTTTTTTATTCTATGCTTGTGTTTACCTCACTTTAAAACTATTTAATTAGAAACCCAAAGTACTAAGTGCACGTAATCCAAAGAGGAAGCAAACAGACCTGTTTGGTTGCCTCTTCCGAACAAATTAACAACTCGTCGCGAACTCGTGACAAACATTCGGCACCGCTCGCTTAGCTCGCTTCGCTTATTTTGTTAGTCGCTTTTTGTGTTGCCGACCCTTTAATCTAAGTCGCATTTTAAGTTTTATGTCGATATGCAACAAAATACAAGGTCTATGTATTGTACAATTATGCTAGCCTATTTTTTTTACAATAACTAGTACCCAGAGAGCAATTGAGAGGACTATGCTCGGAGTCTCCCTGCGTGATCGTATCAGAAATGATGAGATCCGCAGGAGAACTAAGGTCACAGACGTAGCCCAAAGGATTTCATGCCTCAAGTGGCAATAGGCAGGGCACATAGCGAGGAGAACAGACGGCCGTTGGGGCTGAAAGGTCCTCGAGTGAAGGCCACGTACAGGAAGTCGCAGCCGTGGCAGGCCCCCCACAAGGTGGACCGACGATCTGGTGAAGATCGCGGGAATCCATTGGATGCGGGCGGCACAGGACCGATCTGTGTGGAGAAGATTGGGGGAGGCCTATGTCCAGCAGTGGACGTCTATTGGCTGAAATGATGATGATGAATGATGAGTACATATTGACCTGGTTTCCTACTATAATAAGTAGCGCACTTGCAGATATACAGATATCAGACAACAGACTGTGTGAGAGCCACACTTCGGCATCAATGGGACGGCTCGTCCGCAGTGACCACAGCCTCACAGAAAACCGGCGTGAAGCAGCACCGTCCTTATGGTTCGCTGCGTGAGTGAGGGTACCGGTGGCCAAATTTCCCCGGGGGAAAGGGGAATTTTTAGGGGTTAGTAGCGCACTTGTGACTCCCCTGGTGTCGCGGGTGTCCATGGGCGGTGGCAATCGTTTACCATCAGGTGATCCGTCTGCTCGTTTGCCATTTATCACATAAAAAAAGGAAACACAAAAAATATTTTAATACTATTGTATAGTTTCAGTTGTATTAATAAAAATATGTTAAGAAATGGCTCAAACGCCCTAATATCAAAATATATAAATATACATCCTCTCTGTCTACCCAACCAAATATATTAAACTATAGATTGTCTACAGTACAGACAGACTAGGCGATACATATGCAACCTAAGCATACAAAAATATCACTTGTGTCTCAGATATAAGGACGATCCAAAGTCCTAATCATACCTCGACGTGACACCGCGTGTAATTAGATAATAATTATGTCAACTGTGTATGCTATTGCAGCTTTTCAATAAATTTACGTTAATTTTGCGCCGTAATTTTTAACGCCGTGTGGTCCCCGGCAGAGTAGAATAGGCCACCCTCACTCTTACCGAGGTGTCGTAAAAGGCGACTAAGGTAAAGCTGCTGGCATGATCATCAGCACCCAGAGAAGGAAAACTCTGCATTTATATCAAAACCCTCGCCAGTCTGCCAAGCGTGATGAGTGTGGCAATTACCCCTCATGTGATTGAGGGAGGCCCGTGCCCCAGCAGTGGGGACTTAAATGGGCTGACGATGATGATGATGATGATGATGTTAATTTTACATAACGTTTTTGATTCTATAAGTAATGTCAGCGATGGCAACACTGCTCGCTTTGCCTTTAAAAGTTTCCCCAATATAAGTAACTACATATCACATTAGCAATTTAAGTTTTATCATAGCTATTTATCCTTGGTGTAACGAGTTAAGTTCAAGTGTGAATTTCAGATAAAACACCGAGAGCATTCGGCTAAGTAAAACTTAAGCAGTTTTCTAACAAGGTGTTACACACATGCATGTCGTCCTTCGAGTTTCTAAAGAATAATGGCGAACCTCCATATAAAATTTTTATTAGTATATTTTTGTGCGTCTTCGTATGCAAAATATGTAATTATATACAGCTTGATTGCTTCAATATTCGTCGGGGACGACCCGTTTGGAACAATGATAGTGAACGCTGCCTTTGGTCCAAGGGAGCTACCTATCTCAGAGTCAGGTCAATTTATATGAGGTTGTGAAATAAATAAATAAAGTATAGTCAGCATCAAAAGTAGCTTCACACATTAGTACCATGTCGATGTAACATTTTGTTCGTACCCCTTAGTAACTGACTATAATAGGCAGAACGGTTACTTTGACATGGTACTAAAAAGTTAAGCTACTTTTGATGCCGACCGTAACTACTCTGAATAAAATGTCAAGTTCAATTCGATACTATAGACTATAGATAGATCGATGATACTAGAAGCGATGCTACCTCAGTGGATAAGAACGCACGTTTCATACTCTTTTCAGTTATACCTATATTAACGATTTTACGACGATTTTTAAATCTCTGTACATATTTCTACCATTTGCTCGGCGGTGAGGAAAAACATTGTGAGGAAACCTGCACGGTCTTTTACTAATAGCTAAATATTCCAGGCAACCTCTGGGGTAGAGTAGAAGAAAAGTATAGCAAACCATAGCGAAAATTTTGTCTTATCGTATAGTTTCGTCTTCGAGATGGGAAATGATAAAAATACAGAGAAGTAATAAATCGGTTAAAATTGAATTAAATAATCCTCCAACCGATTACGGCTACGGCGGCCAATCTCAACGATCAGCCACGTACGCAGGATATATTATAGTGCTCAAGTGTGTGCGCAAACACAAGTGCACTCTCTATTCCCTTACCCTCATATTCCGATGGGACACTACTGTGACACGAGCAGAGAGGGATTGGGCGCAGGACCAACGGCTTAACGTGCTTTCCGAGGCACGGGAAAAAAAAATAAAATTGAATTACTTATAGTTTAAAGCAATTTAATCTAATATGTCAATTTTTATGAGGTCACGTGCCACGATTAATTTTTAATGTCACAATTTACTAAGTAATTTTTTTAATTAGTCCTAGTATTAAATCTACTTATTTTAAACCAAGTTTTGTAATCAGCTACCAACGATAGTGTTTCCGAACAGATACGACCTCCCTTAAGAGCCGGCAACGCATCTGTGAATGCCCCGTGTGTCGCAGATGTCCATGGGCGGCGGTAATTCACGTACCTACATGTGAGCCGTCTGCTCGTTTGTCTGCCATAATGTAAAAAAGAAGTAGTAGAAAAAATATGCGGATAGATTTGAAAATCCCCTTGTAAATAATTGGAGTTTATCCCAGGACAACTATTACCCGGTATAGCGGGACTGACCCGTAATGTCCCGGGACGTGACTTGTAACCCGACCTCGGGATTATTGTCGTTGCAATGTACTGATAGCAACGGGAAATACCGTAATGTACTACAAGATTTACAAAACACAAGCAAACGTACGTAAATACTTTGTACAAACCGCCACACATCAGTTGCCTACAATCTATCTTAATTGATATTATCATCATCATCATCAGCCTATCGCAGATTGGAAAACGTTATGTAGGGCGCCCTCTCGCTAGGTGGGGGGATGATCTGCGCAGGATGGCTGGCAAGAGCTGGATGCGAGAAGCCATGGATAGATCACAGTGGAAACAATTGGAGAGGCCTATGTCCAGCAGTGGACTGCGATAAGCTGATGATGAATTGATATTGCACCAAACGTTTTTTTATTATAAGCCAATGCTTGATCACCGTGGCAGACTGTGTTAAATAGGAAATTAATATAAAAATAAATTTTTAATATAAAAAAAATAAGTATCAGCCTTTATACTGTCCCACTGCAGGGCAAAGGCCTACACCATAGAAATCAAGTTATCGCTACTATGATGGGATCAGGCTTAATCGCCACGCTTGCCTGATGCGGATTGGTGATCACAAACCCGAGCAATGTTGGAAAAATTCGAAACATATTTTTTGCTCGATCCAGGATTCGTACTCTGGACCCCGAAATCACGGCTCGGTACTTAAACCATTAGATCAACAGGGCGTTAAACACAAATATATTTTTTAAAATAAATTCTAATAAACTAAAAGATTTGTTCAAAACGGTTCATAATTGACGGAGTTATCGCGTAACAAACATAGAAAAAAAAACATACGGGTCGAATTGAGAACCTCCTCCTTTTTTTGAAGTCGGTTGAAAACAAGAAAGAACGACAATGCTGTCATTTTAAAAAATACATTTACTATTTATACAGAGTTATCTGATAAACGGACAGCGACATCGCTTATAGGTCATCATCGCGATGTAAACGACACCTAGCGCCATCTATTAGTATAAAGTGGAACTAATGTCCCGAAACAAAGTCAGAGAACCCCACTAGTTAAAAATACTACCTAAACTAGAACCAAGAAGTCTGTCCTCGACAGCCACGATCTTACCTGATGGAAAGTGACGATGAGGTCTAGTTTGTATTTTATTATTTGAAACAAATGGGGTGACCCTTGCGTCTCATAGCCACTGCGACCAGTAGACGATCTATTGTGGCAGCCCCAGGTCTAGTTTGTAACTTACTTACTTACTTACTACGCTGGCTCAGCGATCCAAAGTGGGTCTTGGCTTCCGACGTCAAAGTTGGCCATTTTTTGCGGTCCTGTGCCAATTCCGCCCAATCGTGCACGTTGAGTGCTTTGAGGTCCTTGGCGACTTCGTCCCTCCAGCGGTATCTCGGATGACCCACAGGACGTCGCCCCATTGGTCGTCCCAGATAGGCTCTTTTGGCTGCACGATCCTCTCCCATTCTCTCCACGTGTCCGAGCCAGCGAAATCGGGATCATGTTATCTCCCCGATGATGTTCGGCTTGACTATCAGGTCTTCAATCTCCTGGCTGAACCTGTGCCTCCAGCACCCATCTTCTCTTTTGGTTGGTCCCAAAATCTTTCTTTTTGAAGAAATGACCTCCAGGTAAACGGTACAACCTATAAGGACGTCGAAAAGTTTAAATACTTGAGATGCACCATCACCGATACAAATCGTAGGGAGGATGAAATCAATGCTCGCGTAGCAAGCGCCCTGAGATGTTCCGCCGCCCTCCACAAGGTGTAGGTGTCCAAGTTACTAATCAGGGCTACTAAAATTCGCGTCTACAAGACAGTCATTAGACCAATCTTAATGTATGGGTGTGAAACTTGGACACTAACACTGAAGGAGGAAAATCAACTGCTGGTGACGGAACGGAAGATACTCCGAAAGATTCTAGTCTGTAACGCGATAACCTAAAACATACACTAATCACTCGTCTAAAAGATCCAGATTGTAGTGGTCCGGAAAAACAGACATCGGCGCGTCGGTGAAAAATTCGCTTTCCAATACAAATTGATATTGGGGTATGGGGAGGTGATTTTTTTTGAGATTCGACTCATGTGTTTTGGATAAAATGTTTGTTTTCATTAGCACATGTCATTGAGAAGTTTTAAGGGTAGGTTTTTAGATTTTCGCGTCGCATTTTTTTAATGTGATAGGTAGGCAGACGAGCAGACGAATCACTTGATGTTAAGCGATTGCCGTCGCCCACAGACACCCGTTACACCAGTGGAGTCACAGTGCGGTGCCAACCTTTAAACCCGGCCTCCGGTACCCTCACTCACGCAGCGAAACACAGCACAATGCTGCCTCACGCCGGTTTTCTGTGAGGCAGGATCACTCCGGTCGTGCCGGCCCATTCATGCCGAAGCGTGGCTCTCCCACGGTTATAATTATAATTAATTAAGACGGGAATTAACACGAAATGCATATTTATGTAGCCATATCAAATTGTATAATATTAGATTATAGTAACAATTTCTATGAATCTCCCAATTAATTAAGTTTGTGTTGTTCTAATGTGTATGTCAGTGCATGTTTTATTTGTTTTTTAGGTGGTGTTTAATAATAACCCAAACTCAATTAATTAAAGAGAACTAGATCATTAATCGACCTACTTTCTCAGGAAGAAGACATGACACATTTTAAAGAGACATGTTTAATCACTTGACATTGGCAGAGTTGCCTCGTAAGAGCAACAGCAAGTCATAAAAAAAAGTGATACAACATTGTGTACTCACATACTTTGCTCGACGTTTCGGCTACGTTACAGCAGCCGTGGTTACGAACGCAGTGACCGCTCAGCGGACACAGTCCGCTTGAGACCACGGCTGCTGTATCATATAATACATTTCGTGTTTATTTTATTTGCATTACATATGACTATATGACTACCTACAACCTTTGCGGATAAAGAATGGGATCAGAAATGGCGGCGCATCTATTCACTTCTCGCTCGCTCGCTATTTGCGTCTATACTCGCACCCCACGAGTGCGAGTATAGACGCAAATACTGTGCGAGCGAGAAGAGTATGGTATATTTATAGCAATAACTTAGGTACTTTTCTTTAAAGAATGTTATTCGAGAAAGACAACCTCTAAGTTTTTTTTTATGAATTGTAGGCTAACATCATCATCATCATCAGCCCATTTAAGTCCCAACTGCTGGGGCACGGGCCTCCCTCAATCACATGAGGGGTAATTGCCATACTCACCACGCTTGGCAGACGGGTTGGCGAGGGTTTTGATATAAATGCAGAGTTTTCCTTCTCTGGGTGCTGATGATTATGCCAGCAGCTTTACCTTAGTCGCCTTTTACGACACCTCGGTAAGAGTGAGGGTGGCCTATTCTACTCTGCCGGGGACCACACGGCATGTAGGCTAACGCTTGACCACAATCTCACCTGATGGAAAGTGACGATGAGGTCTAGGATGTAACGTGTTCGCCTAGATGCCTGTTCACTCTTGCCTTAAAGATGTCCAGATTGTAGTGATCCGGAAAAACAGACCTTGGCAAGGAGTTTCATTCCTTAGCTGTCCGCATTATGAACGTGGAAGCAAATCGCTTCGTACGGATAAAGGGCAAGCCAACAACGTATAGATGAAACCCGTCGTCGCGCTTTGTTGTCCAGAGGTGGAGTGGGCTAGGGGGGATCAAATATGCAGAACCTCCGCATACTCTCCGAAATGAATCCGGTAGAAGACTGAGAGACTTGCCACACGTCTGCGATGGTCAAGGCTCTGCAAGCCAGCCCCTGAGAGTACGTCTATACCATATTCCATACCAATCCTCAATTTTATCGGTATAGACCTAGGGCTTTATTCATAAACGTTCAGTAAACCTTGGTTAGCTAAAACTAAATAGAGATAATATAGAGCAGTATAGATGTTTGAAACAAAAACAACCAAACTAGATTTTAGAAAAAAGAATGAATACTTCTTTATAACACCGTTTAAGTTAACAAAGGTTAAAACACACATTTATGAATAAAACTATTTTTCGGCTCAAACAGCCAGTTTGTGCTGTAAAAATAATAGTTTATCCCCAATAAAAAATAAAATTTGAAACTGGCAAGCACCCTATTCTGTGTCACAAAACGATGAAATAACGAGAAAGTTTTGATCGTCGAAAATACGAGTTGTGTAGTCTCACCAAAAACTTGAGCTCTCATGTACAGGAAGTCTTATGGATTAAGGGGCCAATTGAAACTGGTCGTGGACCGTTGCCAAGGCTTATTAGGTGAAGTGAGCAAGTTACACTATATTTTGATTCAAACTTTTGCGAAAAAATATTTTTGCCTGAAATCATTCTAGATAGGTTGAGCTTATGAAAGGAGTTTATTAATATTTTTACTTGTTTTGTTGTTTAACAAATGTTTCACTTTTCACTATCCACATAAAGTAGAAAATATACCTAGGCACTTACTTTACAACAGTAACTGTAACGCTCTATCATAGTATTTTTTTTATGTGATAGGTGGCAGACGAGCAGACGGATCACCTGATGGTAAGCGATTGCCGCCGCCCATGGACACCCGCGACATCAGTGGAGTCACAAGTGCGCCTCCAGTACCCTCACTCACGCATCGAAACTCAGCACATTGCCGCTTAACGCCGGTTTTCTGTGAGGCCATGGTATCACTCCCATTCATGCCGAAGCGTGGCTCTCCCACGGTATCCCTAAGGAACATAGGGCGCTAAATCTAAAAAAAAAAACACCTCTCCTAAAAAGTAATCAGCTGATTGATACAATACTATAGCGACGCCAATGTTCTTTTTGAGATTAGACTCTTACTTTCTTTGGGGAAAAATGTTGGTATTCATTAGTTATAATGCTCTCAAGAAGTTTCTCTGGTATTTAAAAAATCACGGTTTATATCTGGTCCTGTACCCTTTCCATGAGTTTGGAAAACTGTTCTCGCTATCGAAAACTATCGCTTTGTCCCTTTCACTGGGGTGCATGTGAAAGAGACAGAGCAATAGTTTTGGATAGCGAGGATAGTATTTCAAACTCATGGTAAGGCCTCTGGTGGTGAAGTAAAAAAAGCGTACCTGGCGCGGTCAAATTGTCGAAGGCCGTCCAAGGTACTGATGGAGAGACGAGGTCGAAAAGAATTTGCGTGGACTTCTGGCGGATGACTGGCAGGAGGTGGCGCAGGACCGGCCTAGATTGAGACTCTTATTATCGGAGGCCAAAGGCTCACTTTGGGTCGCTGCGTCAACCTAGTTAGTAATATCTGAGCCTACATTTACAAAACGATATGTTTTCACCTAAAAATCACTTACTCTCTCCCACTTACTCGTACAGCGCCCATTCCGTTTAAGTGGCAGTCGGTGACTGGCACGTTGAAAAACGCCACATTTCCCCTGACAGAAACAAATGACCCAACGAATGCAATCTAACAAATTGGGATCCGTCGAATCACTACAATATCGATACCGCACTTGCCCGGCTTCAGGGTTCCGTAGTCAATAGGGGCTTCCTGTAAAGCAGTGGCTCATTCGCACATTGAGTACGAAAGTAACCAAATCAAAAAATGGAGTTATACACAATAACGTTGCGATATTGTGCCACCATTGCGCCGTAATCTACCAATGAAATAGAGTCCTAAGGCACAGTATTATATGCGTGGAAGACATGAAACATGCTTGAATAAATCTACCTACAAGGGCTACAAGACGGCAAAAAAAAAACTGAGACCGCCGAGACTGACCAGCCTACTTAGGCGTGGCCGCTGAGGCGGACCTCGCGGCTCTTATCCAACACACCCTGTACCCGGGAGGGTCAGGAGAAGATGCCCGGGTAAAGAGCTGAGGCTCGAGGTCCGCACTCACGCCCAACGGCTTGAAAAACCTACAGGGGGAGAGGAAATCTTATTAAGTAGAGTCGCCGCCACGGGAGACGTTCAGTGGCAAAACAGGGAACTAAAATTTTAGGCTCCTTGTGTCTATAAAAATAAAGCTCAAACTTTAACGGCGATAGGAGTGGCCTATCAAGGGACATCTTTTGTCGCGCAAGTTTTTCGTTGCACATCCTTTGGCTACCATACTGTGATGGAAAAATCCCTATATTTGGCCACTAGTGGCCCACCCTTACTTCGTTTCGGGACATTAGTTCCACTTAATACCAATAGATGGCGCTAGGTGTCGATTACAACGCGCAAGCATTTCGTGTTTTCGGATTACCTACGAGCGTCGACGCTGTCTTTAGGATTTACCTCTTTATAAACAGTTTAAAGACGAAAGTATTTAATGCGTGTGTGTTGCCAGTGATGACATACGGAACCGAAACGTGGCCGCTTACAATGTGCCGATTAAGGAGGCTTAAAGTCACCCAGAGAACAATGGAGAGGGCTATGCTCGGAGTCTCCCTGCGTGATCGTATCAGAAATGATGAGATCCGCAGGAGAACTAAGGTCACAGACGTAGCCTAAAGAATTGCATGCCTCAAGCGGCAATGGGCATTGCACATAGCGAGGAGAACAGACGGCCGTTGGGGCGGAAAGGTCCTTGAGTGGAGGCCACGTACAGGAAGTCGCAGCCGTGACAGGCCTCCTACAAGGTGGACCGACGATCTAGTGAAGATCGCGGGAATCCATTGGATGCGGGAGGCACAGGACCGATCTGTGTGGAAAACATTGGGGGAGGCCTATGTCCAGCAGTGGACGTCTATTGGCTGAAATGATGAAACAGTTGAAATAGTTAGATGTCTGTCTATATACATAGACAGTAATATTTGCATTTCTAATTATTTTGAATCATTTTGGCACAGTGCAGCTTTTAAATTATTTGCGTGCATTGATTTGGGGATTGGATTTTTGTTAGGTACTTGCTTACTTATTGTGACACTAAGTGTATTTTTTTTATGAAAAAGGGAGGCAAACGAGCAAGCGAGTCACCTGATGGTAAGTGATCACCGCCGCCCATGTGTCCATGGCGATGTGTGATGTCTCAGCCACACCAGAGGAAGTGGAGATGCGTTGCCGGCCTTTTAGGAAGGTATAGGTTTGTTTCTTGAAGCTCGCAATGTCGTACCGGTTCCGAAATACCGCTGCGGGAAGTTAAATCCACAATGAAGGAGGTGCGTGGCAAAAACACGTGTAAAGCGCACGGTGGTGGACCTCCATCCATCCAGATGGTACGGGTGGAATTCTAGTTTACTGCGTTTACGGTGTACATGTAAAAATAGGTCATGCAATATGTAAAACTATTAGTTTTCTAAGTAATGAACAAAAGAGCGTCAAACACTTGCAGGAAAATCAGTACCTTCAGCTTTACCGCTACAAAGTCGACCTGTCCGCGGGACGAGGTGGGCGGAGTGAGCTTGACCATTGGACAACGTTTCATATTTTTAACATGTCCATATTGTTTTTTTATATGAAGATGGACTTAAAATAAACAGACCCTTATTTTTCTTTTTTCAAAATTTTGCCATTTTCATACATAAAATAATTATTGTAATTCTTTATATTCTAAATAGACGGAAGCGCCAAATGACGTCATCGGACGGCTGAATACAGTGATATTCCTTTGCTTATCATTGCTTTAAAAAAAAAGGTACTACTGTCAAAGGTAAATAATACTAATGTCAACATTGTTTCATCATTTTGCTGGGACAGGGTATCTTAAACTGGGATTCGCTTTTAATTAAGTTCAGATCAAAAAATCTAAAATGTTAAGATTAACGAGCACAATGATGAATGAGCATCGAGAGAGTTGACAAGTTGCCTTTTTTTGACAGTTGCATGTCATGGGTTTGGCATTTCGTAAATTTAAAACTATAATGTGCTAAGCAACGAAATATTTTACATTCTGCCGTCCGATGACGTCATCTTACGTTTCTTAGTTTTAATTTATTTTCTCAGTAAATAAACAATATAAAAAATAAATAAATATATATTCGAGAAGCGGAAAAGTACATAAAGAATTGGTATTTTTTGTTTCATAGCTCAGCAATTTTGAAATGTTGTCCATTGGATAAAGTTTATTTTCTCTTTGGGCCAATAAGCGGGGAGCGGAGTGAGGACTTGATACGCGTCTTCGCGTGCTTAAATACGCGTTAAGTTCCAGTCATACGTTGTATTATTTCTACGGAACACTTCAAAACGCGTGGTCCAACCGTTCTTTCCTACTTTTTTCATCACTTTTTACTCTGGAGGGTTTGGCCGTCATATTATGAACGCTTTGTGAAATTGGTTAGATCCTTGTCGATTTTACAATATTGCTTCCAGTTTAGCGTATTGTAATTTGCGTCACAGGGGATTATGCCACTTTGGCAAAGTGGTTTCAGGATATTGCAGGTGTTATCAGGAATTTGTAGATTGGAAAAATAATTTTGTGAATAGAGAATAGGTGGACCTCTCCTGAATTTTGGCTGTGTTTTAAATTTTCTTAGTCACTAACATTAGAATAGTTTTTCACGGGACATCTACTATGTACACATAGTGTCACGTCGAGTTTCTCTTGTTGAACTTTGGACCGTCCTTATATCGGAGACACAAGTGTTATTTTGCACATTTGTACCCCAGTTTTAGTTGCCGTAAAAAACTATGCTAATGTTAATAATTCGTCCCTGAAGTCGGTCTCTCCTGAATTTGGGCTAGTAAAAGATCGTCCGTGAAACAGCCATTTTCGGCATGAATGGACCGGTTCGACTAGAGTGATACCACTGCCTCAGAGATAATCGGCGTTAAGTAGCGCTTGCACTTTGTCTCGCCGAGTGAGTGAGGGTACTGAAGACCCTATCTGCTTATCGCCATCAGGTGTTGGGTCGGACAATGCAAGTCTATGGGTTTGCCACCTATCATACCAAGATCCAGCGGTGCACTGCATACTTGGATTTACGACCTCCTGCTTAGTAAATTTGATCAACTCGGATAAAATGTTCTATTCATTGTAAGACTTTTTTAGTCTACTATAAAAAGTTCTGAAAATTACATTGAAGTAACATGAGGTAAATGGTCAGCCATTCCTCATTAGGGTTTTGAATCTTTCAGACCTAAGTGGTACATTTCCTCTGCTATTCAGACTTATCTATCAAAGAGGATTCCGAATGAAAGTCTATCAAGTAGAAACGAGTCCATTTTTCAAGTGCTCCATTGATGGAACATTACCCCCGATGTTACAATGTAACACATTTGACTCCGACGGTAATATGTAACGTTCGGCGATGTCTGCAATCCGCTTAGCTGATGTGCCGAGAGAGATAGGGTGGGGAGACTATCGAGATTTGAAGAATAGAAAAAAAAATTGAAATTTATCATGTCATTTTGCCATGCAGTGGGACAGTTTCCCGCCGGACTCGTGTTCACACCAAGTTTGTCACACTGGTGTGACTACCAGTAATTTCCATTAACCTACTCGTGGTCACATCGCTTCGCGCTTTTCAGAAATGCATTTAGTGCCGTGAAGTACTTGATAAAGAAATAACTTTGAGTCATCTAGCATGCCTGTTACTGAGTTAGATTTTTTATAGGCTGATATTATACTTTTTAATCATAAGGAAATACGCACTTAAAAATTAATCGCATGTTCAGGCAAGTTTGAATCCACATCTTCCACGATCATGGCGAGTTAAGCACTTGCATATAATTTGTCGGCTTAGCGTTCATCAGTCTAATTTTTAGAAAAGCCACCCGGAAGGTGGAGAACGTGGGTTCTAATCTTGCCTGAATACGAGACGAAGTTTTTAATAGCGTATTTAATTAAGAATAAAAAGTAAAGTATCAACCTATAAACTTTCCTACGACTAGGGTAGACGTTGTTTATCTTGTGTTTAATTCTTTCTAAATATAAATTTGTGTTAGGTTTAAAAAATCCACATACAATACAATCTTTATTCGAAGAATTAAAAAATCAAAAACATCGATAAACCATATCGACAACTTGCCGCCCCATTTTATAAGCGCCATACTAATACCAAAGCCGATTGTCACGTACCTCCAGGATTTTAGTGAGTTAAATGGAAATGGTTAATTCTCATACTCACCCATTTATGATCCCTTGTAAGCTAGCGGTGTGTGAGGTAATTTAAATGGCCGCTCTGAAATATGACTGGGTTTAAAAACAGGGAATTTAGGAACAGTGGGGTATTAACTTTTATGCTAAGGTTTGTAGCAGTTTGTACCTTCATAATGCTTTATGTTACTTTTTAGCTATAAATGTAAACCTTGTGTTTTATAGGGCACATTAAATAGCTCACTTAAAGACTGCCTCGGTGGCGCAGTGGTTAAAATAAAAAAATCAAAAAATGTCTTTATTCAATTTAAGTCCATACAGAACACTTATGAATGTCAAATATTATGTAATCTACCGCTGATTCTGAATGTCAATTTCTACCGAGATGAATCGGCAAGAAACTCTGTAGTTACTCTTTTCAAATAATATGGTAACTACAATTTTCATTCTTATACAAATTATGATTACAGTGATAGTATGATATACAATGCTTATAATCAATATCGTTTAGATAAATCGTCAAAGAAATATTATGAAATGAATATAATATAATGAATACATTAGAGGACAGGCGAAGAGATCAACATGTCCAGGAATCCTTATCATTCAAATAATCATCTACTTTATAGTTGCCTTTCCGCATTGGGCAGTTTTTTACAAGCAACTTAAACTTATGTACCGTAAATCAATAATATTTTTCATTCTAATGCTCAATCCTACAAATGAATTTCCAATTTTATGAAGTCTTAGATTTGGGACAGCAAGCCTATGTTTATTTCGCGTGTTAGTGGGTCGCACTTTGAAGCGACGGATGAGAGACGGGCAGGGCAAAAATTTTGTACCTAAAGATTTCGGTGGGAAATTCTTAGTGTCAGCCCGGAGTCTGGAAGTTGGGGGTCTTGTACCCCCGTGCCTCGAAAAGCTCGTTAAGCTGTTGGTCCTGCGCCCGATCCCTCTCCGGTCTTGTCACGCTGGTGTCCTATCGGAATATGAAGGTAAGGAAATAGAGAGTGCACTTGTGTTTACACACACTCTTTTTTTTTCATTTATTTTACCATATTACAATAACAGTATTTAAATTAAGAGTGTCATAAAAACCTTGCCGGTTTGTCCTTTACACGGTTACACTTGTGCACTATATCCTGCGTAACGTGGTTGATCGTTGAGATTGGCCGCCGTAGCCGTAATCGGTTAGAGGACATTATTTTTAAAGGCGCATCCTCACGTACAAAATCGTTACATTAGGGTACGCTTGGAACATGGATCCCAAATTTGAAAAGTATGATTTTTTTTAAATTAAAATTAGAGATGCGCCGGAGATTCGGTTCGTATACGGTATTCGACACTATTTTTACTATTCGTGTTCGGCCGAATATTGGCTATTATGGCCGAATAATTCGGTTTGAGTATTATTTTTTTCTTAGCTGCATGACTTCGAAGAAATAAAAGACAAATGTTGTTCCGTATGATTTTATTTATTTATAGATCCAGTAACAAACATTATATACTTCGTTTTGTAATCGTGTTTATTCTAGTTCTTTGGTTATTCCTTGTGTTAATCCCAGAACTTATTTAAAACCACGTTTTGTAATAAAAGGGATTAAAAATAAATATTTCTAGTAAGATAACCACATTATCATAAATTATAACCTATCTGTGCGATGTTTTTCAAAAATGGTAGCGCTGTGCGGGACCGGGTAGCGGTCAGTGAGGCACGGTTCGCTTGTCATCTAGTCAGCAGCGCCAAGTAGCGTAAGTATATGGTTGGAGCCTGTTAGTGTAGCGCAACAAATTCAATGAAATCCTAAGCCGAATTACTCGGCCGAATATTCGGTTCGATAAAAGTTAAACCGAATATTATTCGATATTCGGTAATTCGGTGAAACCACTAGCCACGGCGCATCACTCATTAAAATGAACGTATATATAATAATTATCTTAACAAATTTGTCTTTTCTCGCAAAATGTCCTAACTTTCCAATCCGATTAGGTCCGTCCCTGAACCAATATTTGGGCATCTCAGTGTTTTTTTAAGCCCAGTCCGCCAAAATCGTGTTTGCTTGGTCTTTGATAAATACTTTTAAATTATTACGATTCGAAAATTTGTTAACTCTGTCTAAGGGTTGCGAAGGTCTAAGAGTTGTAGAGGCCAGAATTTTTTTTAGTCACTGTGGAAATGCGGCCCCTGTGATGTGCAATGCAGGGACATCTTTAGGCATACTCGGCTGACGGCAGTCGGCACGAGTTATGTTGGGCTCTCCTCTGGGAAGATAACTCAGAGGCATACCAACTGAAACCACAGCGGCGTACCCTCATCGCCATATTTAGGGAGGTCGTGGGTACATAACCTCCCAGGCGGAATGCCCACCTACACGGTGGGCCCGACACTGCTGCCATGGACACCCGCGACACCAGTGCAGTCACAAGTGCGCTGCCAACCTTTTAACCCCCCTTTTCCCGGATTAGGCCTCCGGTACCCTCACTCACGTAGCGAAACTCAGCACCGCGCTGCTTCACTCCGGTCAAGTCGGCCCATTCCTGTCAAAGCGTGGCTCTCCCACGGCTATTGGCAATCTCACTGTACACGAGAGTTGGTAAAAAGCCTGAGATGGGTCTAATTTTATATAGAAGAAATATTCGAGTGTTAAAGCGTGGGGAGCTATCATACATATACTTGTAATGTTATCAGAACAACATTCAGCTGCTTGTTAACACGAGTTCCAAAATTGAATTTCTCGCGCGCGGAAGCGGGCGAGCGTCAGACAGACATCAACGCATCAACGTACGGACGGGCAGATTGACCAAACTCCTGGTGAGCATATATGCGCGGGTCAAGAACTTCTATTTTTAACCCCCGACGCAAAAACAACGGGGTGTTATAAGTTTGACGTGTCTGTGTGTCTGTCTATGGCATCGTAGCTCCCGAACAAATGAAAGATGAATAAGGGAGTGTTCTTACTTATCTATGTTAGATAAAAATCGATCCAAGATGGCCGCCGTCACAAATATATGGATTGTATGTTTTAACATAACTCCCACAATATGGGTATTTATTGTGACAAATTTTAAATCCAAGATGGCCGCCGTCGCGGGTTTTTTAAATTGACATTTTTAGGGTTCCGTAGCCAAAATGGCAAAAACGGAACCCTTATAGTTTCGTCATGTCCGTCTGTCCGTCTGTCACAGCCGATTTACTCGGAAACTATAAGTACTACAGTGATGAAATTTGATGGGAATATGTGTTGTATGAACCGCTACAAAAATATGACACTAAATAGTAAAAAAAAGAATTGGGGGTGGGGCCCCCCATACATGTAACTGAGGGATGAAATTTTTTTTTTCGATGTACATACCCGTGTGGGGTATCAATGGAAAGGTCTTTTAAAATGATATAAAGTTTTCTAAAAAACATTTTTCTTAAAGTGAACGGTTTTTGAGATATCAGCTCTCAAAGTCGTAAAAAGTATGTCCCCCCCCCCCTCTATTTTTATAACTACGGGGTATAAAATTCTAAAAAAAATAGAGGTGATGCATGCTAATTAACTCTTTCAACGATTTTTGGTTTGATCAAAGTATCTCTTATAGTTTTTGAGATAGGTTGATTTAACTGTAATTTTGGACTTTGCTGCTACGGAACCCTTTGTGCGCGAGCCCGACTCGCACTTGGCCGGTTTTTTCTTATAATTCAATACACAATGTAATTCAAAGCAAGTACATTCATAGTCAACTATCAGGACTTTTTCTCATACAACAATTCAAGAATCCTCAACACTCCTAATACCTACAGCTGGCAACTTTCATGACGCCAAGATCTTTGGATGGTGGTTAAATTATTTACTTAACATTTCATAACATTTTACTTCTATACAAGTCGAGTCCTAAAAAGTGTTTTAAAAATTTCAACAGTACCCTCAAGAAAAGGTGTTACCGAAGTCGGCGCCCAATACTATCTTGTAACATTCAATTATTCAATAGCGATTAGGCGCCGACTTCGGTAACCACTTTTCTCGGGTGTACTGTTATAAAATTTTATTTGAAGTTATTATATGAAGTGTTAAAAATATTATTTTACATTTTTTAGTTCGTTGTTTTTGAAGGCGATTTTTTTTTTCGTAGAATATTTTTTTCATGCTTTTAAGTGTCTCATTTTTGGCAGCCTCTCCACCTCCGCCAAATAACTAACAAACTAATTGTGAGTACCATAGAATAATAACAAGACTAGAAGGATAGTTTCCTTACTTCTGTCACCTATAATTTGAAGCATAAATTTGGTTTTTCATGTTGGTACTATGTACGTAGTATCAACATAAAAATCCTAATTAATGTTACCAGTCACAACATATTTCCCTAAAACATGGAAATGGTTATTGTAGTGACTGTACTGTTTTTATTGTACCTAGAACAACGCTTACAAGTATCTGCCTAACTGTGATTATAAAATTAGTTGGCAAGCTATGTTTTTATATTTGTGATGCCTTGACCTTGCAATAATACTACCTATTTTAAGGGTTCTCAGGGTGAGTTTCAATTCAACAAATGTAAAATGTGGATCCATGTATTTTACTGTCAGAAAAACATAAACCTACATAAATCTTGAAATTATTATTAAATGAATAAATTCTTGTTGCTATTTATTTTTAGCATATAACAGTTCCGGTACCCGCACTCACGCAGCGAAACAGAGTAGAGACCAGTGTCTCTACTCTGTTTCGCTGCGTGATATA